>CM039736.1:68039862-68485367 GCA_022539455.1 Dendrobium nobile | reverse complement strand
GATAATTAACAAATAGGTTCATATTCGGAGGGCACTCTAAATTCCTCCAAATATTACTTTTCTTATTTCTAAACTAACACCTAAAATTTTAAAGCCCTTAGGTTTGTTTTATTCTACGCTCATAATACATTCAAACAAATAGCCCATTAATAAATACCCAAATAGTAGTTAATAAAACTTATGTTACATTTATAATTAATTCAGCAGCTTGCTATGTTTATGTTTACAGTCTTTGATCTCACAAAATATTTATAATCTAGAAAATGTTGATTACATTGATTTGATGGTGCATGCCAATGGTCTGTAAAGAAAGCAAAATAATTTAACTTTTTTTTTTCTTCAAGGGTTATACATATAGTTTAGGATTAAAAAACACTTTTTGTTTCTCCAAATCAACAGGGGTATATCTCCTGAATATATAGCACGAGCATCCAAGAATTATGAAATGACAATCAATGGCCTAACTAGGACTAAACAGTGCTTCATATATTGTCTATTGAAGGTTGAGCAATCACTGTTATCTAATTAAGAAAATGAAGGCTGCTCTTTCAATGATTTCATAAAGTAGGATAAATATTTTGCGTTACTGTAGGCATCTAGAATCCACCTTAACGGTCTCATGTACTTGGTAATTTTCTTCCTTTATCTTTCAATCAAATCTTCTTATGAATAAACCTGAAGCTTCTTCCAGTAAACTTGGCTTCTGAATGATTTGCTCCATAAATCTTCTTTAACTTCCATAACACTTTCCTCCAGAAGTGTCAATCCATTACTTAATAAAAGCATGGTTCGTATACAGCATTTTTTCTTAAATACCTAACTTGAGTATAAAGAACTAATGAGGATCCACAAACAACCAAAACTGATGATATACCCTATTAAACTTAAAGGTTAAAATTCCTTCAAATTCCAGAACCTTAAAAATAACATTTTGATGATATACCCTATTAAACTTAAAGGTTAAAATTCCTTCAAATTCCAGAACCTTAAAAATAACATTTAGAATAATTAGAAAGTGAATTAGTGTTGCAGGACATGTTAGATCCTAAAATTTTTAATGGAAATAGAACAATACAATGGATGTAGATCATACAAAAAAAACTATGACTCACATATCAAAGATCATTAATGGTAATCATAAAAAACTTAGCTTTCTTTTAAGCATAAATTGGCCAATACAGGAAGCTGAATTAAAATGGTAATGCTAATCAATTAAAATTAAAAAAAAAAATCAACTAAAATTTGAAACCACCAAAAATCAATGAGCCGATTGAGATTCACACCAATTGAAAGCTCAATTGTAATAGATTTGACTAAAATTGAAAATACTCACAAACACTAATAACGTAATGTTTAAAAGAAAACAAAAAAAATAATAATTCACCAAGTAGATGTAAAGCCAAGTGTTGACCTCGATGGTGACTTAGAGGTCTCGACCAAGCACGATGAAAACAGCGAGCAAAGGACACAATATCACGCAAAAGCTATCCAAAATGCATCAACCAAGAGTCAAAATCGATAAAACGGCATCCATTTGCAAAAAGGATAGTTTCGACACATTCGGGACAGCTAAAACAGTTAAGACAGACGCCCATATTGGTTAGGTCCTGACATGGCAAAATAAAAAAATTTGACAGAACAAGAACGAAATCAACGCACGCCAACAGCGAAAATAAGGCGAACAAATCAACATGCATTTAAATAAATACCTATTATTATTATTTTAAATATTTTATATTGAGAAAATAACCAAAATGGTCCGTTGACTCTTTATAAAAGACCAAAATAGTTTTGAACAATACTAAAGAACTATTTTGATCTCTCAACTCTTTAAAGAGGAACCAAAATGATCTTTTACTATTTTCATCCTTCATAAAGAATCAAGGAATCATTTTAGTCCTTTTCTCATTTTATATTTAATTTAAAGTTAATATATTAATATGCAAATTAACAAGAAAATCAAAATCAAACAAAAAAAATTAAATCTTTGGAATCTTCTAGTATAAATGCTTTATCCTTTTTGCCAGCAAAAAAAATAGCATTGTCCTTAAAAAAGACTTAAAATGAGAAAAACCAAACCAAAATAACCTAACAACATAACACACCTCATTACATCTCAACATTTCTCTCACTTCCCAGCTGACACTCTCACCTATCAAAGACTCATGCACGCCCAACCATACCCGACCTCCTTCGTACACCGCTACCTACACACACCAATTGAACCCAGTCGGTCGTTGCCTGCAATCCTGGGTGTCTGCACCCTGTCGGCCGACTAGTGGCCTACTAACCTGCCATCATCTGCCCTAGCCAATCAACCCTCTCCTCTTTCTTCTTCTTCTTTTTCCTTTTTTCTTTCTCTTCTTTTTTTCATCATCCTTCTTTCTCTTTTTCATCTTCCTTCTCTCTTTTTCTTCTTCCTCCAACCTCTCTTCTCTCCTCTCTCTTTATCTCCCTAAACAGAGAGAAAAAGATCTTTCTCAAACTCTCTTCCTCCCTCATCTACTCTCACTTCTTCTCTCTACAAAAATCCCTTACCCTCTTTCTCTCTACAAAAAGAGACAGAAAATCCAAATCTCTCACTACTCTCCTCTCTTTCTCTCTCTAAACAGAGAGAAAAAAACTTCTTTCTCAGACTTCCTCTCTTTCTCTCTCCACATCTCCCTCTCTAACACACTTTCTCACTCTCATCACCCTAAAAATAGAGAATATTTTTTTTCACTTAATCCGCACTTTCTCTCTCTAAACATAGAGAAATTTCATGTTCTCTCTCTATCCTCTTTCCTTTCTTTCCCTCCCTCAAAATCTTCTTCTTTCTTTATCTAAAAAATAAATAAATCAAGATAAAAAAGAACCCATGCTTCACCTCGTTGTCTGGTCATCATTGCCATCATTATTATGTGCATGCAAAGGTAAAATGCTCGCAACATTAAAAAAAAAAATCCTGAATGTGAAGAGTTTGGCACAATGAGCAAAAATCGTGCATTCTTTTTTTAGTCAGCAAGCAAAACTCATAAGCAACGTTTGTGATGCAATGGCCAAGCCCTGTGCATGCTTTTATTAACATAGTAGAATAAATTTAAGTACATGTGAGCATCTTTTTGACTTGGCGGGTAAATGTTGAGAGTTGCAAACAAGTATCTGAAGACTCATGCATATCTTTCTTGGCTGATGGGATAGAAGAGTCTGAACGTGGTATCTTATGACACCAATGATACACACATTTCTTGGTATATTGGAAGGCCTAGCACACCTAATGATGCCCCCTATGCAATATATATATATATATATATATATATATATATATATATATATATAATGAATATAATTAAAAGATATATATAATACTTTAAACTAAATTTGAAAAAATGAGAACAATGTTGGACTTACAAAGGACTTGTAATGAACTTGACAGACTTACATCGTGCATTCTTTTCTTAGTCAGCAAGCAAAACTCATAAGCAACGTTTGTGATGCAATGGCCAAGCCCTGTGCATGCTTTTATTAACATAGTAGGATAAATTTAAGTACATGTGAGCATCTTTTTGACTTGGCGGGTAAATGTTGAGAGTTGCAAACAAGTATCTGAAGACTCATGCATATCTTTCTTGGCTGATGGGATAGAAGAGTCTGAACGTGGTATCTTATGACACCAATGATACACACATTTCTTGGTATATTGGAAGGCCTAGCACACCTAATGATGCCCCCTATGCACGGAAGACATCAAAATACTACCGAAATTCAAAATAATAGAGGACTTGCACATAAAAAAATTATATATATATATATATATATTATATATATAATATATATTAATATATATATATATATATATATATATATATATATATATATATGAATATAAATTAAAAGAATATATATAATACTTTAAACTAAATTTGAAAAAATGAGAACAATGTTGGACTTACAAAGGACTTGTAAGAACTTACAGACTTACATCGTGCATTCTTTCCTTAGTTAGCAAGCAAACTCATAAGCAACGTTTGTGATGCAATGGCCAAGCCCTGTGCATGCTTTATTAACATAGTAGGATAAATTAAGTACATGTGAGCATCTTTTTTGACTGGCGGGTAAATGTTGAGAGTTGCAAACAAGTATCGAAGACTCATGCATAACTTCTTGGCTGATGGGATAGAAGAGTCTGAACGGAATCTTATGACACCAATGATACACACAATTGGTATATTGGAAGGCTAGCACACCTAATGATGCCCCCTATGCACGGAAACATCAAATACTATCGAAATTCAAAATAATAGAGGACTTGCACATAAAAAAAATATATTATATATATATATATATATATATAAATATATATATATATATATATATATATATATATAATAATATAAGATTAAAAGAATATATATAATACTTTTAAACTAAATTTGAAAAAATGAGAACAATGTTGAACTTACAAAGGACTTGTAATGAACTTGACAGCTCGCCAACGAATGTAAACAGATTTTCCCTTCACTCCTAGTACACTCATAAACACTCAAAGTTCAAGAGAATACAACCCTGAAATGAACTTGAAATAAAAATGAACTAGGAGGCTCCTCTATTTACAGCACAAAAATTACTTCCTTATGGGGACCGCTTAACAAAAATTTAATTATATAAAGATGAGGAAAGAACAGGTCTAAAAAAATGTGCTAAGATTCTCATTCATGACATTCACATCCAGATCTGCAATGCATGCAGAAATGAATAAAATGCAAGCAATAATGAACTAAAATGCAAAGTCACAAGTACAATCTGAGACAGCACATTCACATGAATGACTACCCCATCGTACTTTTACATATCTCCAATAAATTGGTTCACATGAATGTCTCTAAATAAAATAACATGGGCAAACATGTTGCTTGTCATATATCAACAAGTGCCCTAAATAACATAATCACTAATTACGAGAAAAAGAAAACTCGTATACATCCCATGAATAAGTCGTACGTCCTGTGAACGAATATTCTTCAAAAGAGACAAATCAATATACTATCGCACATCATAGATTTCACAACTACTTCAACAAAGCGCACGGGACTCATTAAATCACCAAAAAAAATCTTGTTCATGCATCTCCCATAAATGTACAATGGAAATGTATTGAAGACATACAAATGCATTGTACAAACATATGAAAAAACGTTAAGTATATCGTTTATTGTGCAAGAACACCCAAGATCATGCAAGTACGCAAAATGTACCATGTAAATGCAAAGAGATATGTGTGCATGAATCACGCGAGTATATTATGAAATATACAAGTGCATTGCACAAAAGCACCGTATTAGATAGTTAGATAAACCCTGGTAGTTGTATTATTGCTGAACGCTATGTCACGGAAATTCTAATATATAAAGGCTGCAGGGTTATTTCCTCACTGATTTATCAGGATAAGCACAAATTTAAAACGAATGGTTTGAGGATAAATACAATTATCGTTAATTCCTGAATAAGAATTGGTTCAAAAGTTACAAATTGTGTTATTTGAACAAGATTTTGTTTGGAATTTCCCCCTCTTCCTTAAACTCGTATAAATAGGAGATGGAAGAAAAGCTTGGGGAGTATGTGTGCGTGCTTGAGGGCTATAGACAGCTGCTATTGAGAACCAAACAAACAGGAGTAACCGGAGGAATGAAGCTTCTTTGAGAAGCATCCAAATGGAATTCTTTTGATACAATTTGGATTTTATTTATCATTTGTCTTGTTTGGTTCATGTAATTTCTATAAGTTTCTATGATGTTTTTCTATTTATTTAGCTAAATAGATTTGGGACTTCTCTTTATGATGAGATTTGATGCCCCTTTGATTGTACATCTATTTAATCAAATCACCTCTCCCCTCCTATGGATGTAGATTACTGTTTTAGCCAACCACATAAATACATGTATCTTTTTTGGTTCTTGCACTCTTTTTTATTAATTTGTGCATTTATCATATTTGTACCTAGCATGTGCATAAACCAGTAGATTTTTCTAATAAAGGTCCCATTTACTTGTACAAATTTCAACTTACAATTAGAATTGCTCAAAAGTTCTACGAAGAGGATAGATTCTGCAAAAAGCACAATATGTTGAAGGATAAAAATATTTTAAATAGAGAAAACTCAAAAAGTTTCACATATCTAGCCTGCAGGAAAAAAAGCAAGTTTAAGCATGATTATGGCCTCTAAAAAATTATGCCTCAACTCTGCAAGAGAGTTTAGGATGTTCTGGGTCAAAACTTCAAAAGGCAAATTAGATTTAAGATGAGATACTACCTTAATGCCTTCAAGCCCTAAAAACTCCGAAACTTGCAATGATATGATCGACACAGCAAAGGGACTCCTATGCACACCTTTCGGGCATGGTGGGAAGAGCCTCATCGGTGACGTTGTGTTCACAACATCGCAGGTAGACCCCACCTGCTCTTCATTCAATGCGGTGAGTAGACTCTTATGCATGCCCTTTCGGGTGTGGTGAGAAGAAGCTCGTCAGCAGTGTTCGTGGTGCAGGTGCAGCAGGTGAACTCGTAAGCGACATACTTGTCGTTGTGAGGTGAGACACGTTGTGATAGCTCAAACTCTTAACTATCGAGATATTGTTCGTTTTGGCCTAAGAGCCTCGCGGTTTTGTCATGTTTGTGTAACTTAAGATGAGATACAACCTTAATCACATAATTGCTCCGGGAAGAACAACAAGCTTAACTGCGGAGTTTCTTACAGAAATTCCAGCATTACACCAAAAAGCACCTTAACGTTTAAGAGTTTAGCTTCTTCTACTTAAGGGGTTTCACAATTGTGGGAAGAATTCCAACCATTACACCAAAAGGCGCATCAATATTTAAGAGCTTGGGTTGTTATATACTGCTAAGGAAGATATCTATGGGTGATGAACAGAAGAATTATTGCGCACACAGTAATCCATCTGCGGGTGGCAATGAACAGTGTGCACAAGCAATAAATACTTCGACAACAATTCAATGTCAACCAAATGCAGTAATTTTCCATAAACAGAGGTGGTCAATGCACAATAACTGCAAACACCTACGAGCTACTATAAGACATTCTTCATATACACATTGATCTGCCTACAAGCTAAGCTGGTGATTGTTGAATGTTCGTTGATAATCTACAGGCAGATTTAGCAAAGCTTGCAGTGCACGACAGTTCACTTGCAAGAAATACTGGGCGACCTATAGCGCAGTGCTACGACCCGCCTATAAGCAATGATTAATGAGTTGTGTTGAACATAATGTAGTAGATGTTAGCTCTTAAATACATATCGTGAATCACAAGCAATGTCAAACAAAGTCGTCTTGATGTGACAACTTGCTTACAAGTGACAACGAACGACCCATGACAAAATGTTACGATTCACCTGTAAGCAAAAGCAGGGAATCAGTAGTAAAAATTATAGGCCACTGGTAAACTAAAGCAGCAAATTTGCAATGTTATGTTGTCACACTAGATAAATTAGCTTGCTTTCAAGTAACAAATGGAAGACTCCTAATGCGACATGTAACTCATTTGCAAATAGAAGTGCATTCCTGCAATTTAAGTACTAAAGAAAACAACAGCTTGTAGAAGACGAAATGAATTGAACTGCATTGCTAGTGCACAGTGAATGAAGTGCAACATTATATCACCGGATACCCAACATTCATACAAGCAGACAGAAAGTGACCCAACGCGCATGTATGCATATGATAATTACTCGCATAGCTGATCAACGTCAAATATGTTAAAGTGCCCTCATACATACATTGCAGCTTGCCTATAAATGTGACATTTAGTATTACAACATGCGTTGTGTCATAACAATATCTAGACTTTATATATCGACATGCAAAAATGTCATTCATGTCATACAAGTGCTACACTACCATACAAGTGTATTGTCATGCAAGTAGATAATGTTTGTATTAAAGACATAGATCATGCAAGCATACTATGTGCATCATGCAAGTATTGTACTATCATACAAATACATCATGCAAGTACTGAATAAGCATGCAAATGGCATGCAAAATCATATATCCTCATGGACCCCGATGAGTGTGTTGTATTTACACACGTGATGTTTGAGGATGCTGCGTAGATCAAGAAAGGAACTTAAGTTCGAACCCGATCCTTCTATGTGGGTAGATAGGAGTCGACATGGCTCGAACTATCAAACAAATATAAGGTCATAACACCGACCAAGATATTAATTTTACACATTCATATTAGGCATTCAAGGTTTATAATAAAAAAATCCAGTAATAAATGCACAAAGCCGGCAACAAACCTAATCATATGTCAGCAATTTCGACAGAGTTGACCAGGTTCAACATATAATATTCAAAAATGCCCCCCTAAATACCCGCATGGGCCCCGAGGATCGTGTTATGGGTAACACATTATGTCGGAGGATGCTGCGCGGGTCAATGATAAATCTAAGTTTGAGCCCGATCCTTCTATGCGAGTAGATAAAAGTTGACATGGCTTGAACTATCAAACAAGTATATGGTCGCGATGTCAAACGAGATATTTTTCTTCATACGTTTATATTGGGCCTTCAAGGTTTATAACTAAAAAAATCTACTAATAAAAGAATACATCCGACAACAAACCCGATCCTCTATCGGCAAATAGACGAAGTTAACAAGATTCAATCAATGAAATAAAAATGCCCAAAAATTATCCCGATGATGGATGTGGTGAATGTTTATCTTCGGGAGGGGACCACAAACATTCAAGTAAATGTCTCCCAAATGCCCATGAAAATTTAAAACTCCAAGAAAATATCGAAACCTGAAATATTTAAAATTAGAATTAACCATCAAAATGCTTAAAGAAAAACTCATCCACTCTCCACAATAGTTTTCTAAGGTAGACAAATTTAAATATCACTTCAACTCACAAATAGCTAATATCTGTTCAAGAATATCACTATGATTCATTATCAATCTGTCTCTTGCTAGTAAGGATGTGGCATTGGTCCTCTGATTAGTGATTTAGCTAGATGCCACTGCAAATAACTCGTGGTTTGGCTAGATCGCTCCATATGGTTAACGATTATGACCACGACCCTCTGACCTAGTGGTTTGGTCCAACGACACCAATGTATTACAGTTAAGATCATATCCCGTATGCTCTTCAACGACATCAAATCCTTGGACGAAGCAACCCATGGCTACCGACAATGATTCTTCTATTTGGTTGGGTCGACTAACTCCTCTGACTAAGTAGACCATGGATCATAATAGCCCGAGCCGACAGAACCATGGAATCTTGATCGGGCTTATCACCATTCCCCCACCATCCTCTTTACATACAAGGTGGAGCATTTCCAATTTTAAATATTAAATTTTCAACATAACAAACCCATGCTGCTACTATATGTTTAAATAAATGTTATATATCTGATTGATGACTAGCCTTAATCGAAAGTTCTCTCTCGTTATCGGAAGAGTAATTAACTATAAGGGCTTGTGCCTATAAGAAACTAGAACTCAGATCTAAAGTCCCGCAAAATGAGAGCAAAATCTCTGGGTAGTGTCTTATTTTAAACCCAATCTGCCTTCTGAAAATTTACCTCGGAACTTAATTCGTTAAAACTCTCCCGAAAGAGAGGAGGCAGGGGCATGAATTTTCAGAGCCCACAAACATTCACTTCAATCTATAAGGTATCTTGGACAATGCAACTTAGAGCTGCCTACAAGGATCCTTTTATCATGTTTGGTCGACTACCACCTCTAACTAAGTAAACTAAGGATCACGACAGCCCGAGACGACGGAACCATGAGATCTTCATCAGGCCAGCATCATTCTTCCATCACCTGCTTTAAGTTTACAGTGATAAATTTTATATCTTAAAAACCATAAATTCAATTTTAAATTTTGAAGTTGTTATTATTATATGATGGGTACTTAGTGTCTATCTAATGACTAGCCTTAATCAAAAGTGCTCCCTTATTGGGAGGAGTAATGAATCATAGGGGGCTTGCGTCTATGAAAAATTAGACCCCAATCCTCACAAAATGAGGGTGAAATATCTCGTTAGTGACTAATCTAAAATCCAATCTGCCTTTTGAAATTTATCGCGGAACCTAAACTCTTTTCGTTGACAAAAAAGGGCGCGGAGAAGCTGGAGCGCAAATTTTTTGAGCCCACATTATTTTAAGTGACTTTAACGTCGCCACGATGATGACAATATTGAATATAAATTCCAACCGGAGGGAATCCCTTATTTTTAAATGTCTTCCATATTTTCATAGAAATACAAGTATTTTTAAGTGATTCTAATGACAACACGATGATGGCCCAATTGAATGTGAATCTCAACTAGAATGGATCATATTAATTACTAAAAATGCCCCCAAATTCCAAAATTAACAGTTTAGGGGCTCAAGTTTCAATAAATTTCAAATCCAATTCTTCAAAATTTAAATATACAAATGAAATTAATCACCTAAAAAACTTTTTAAAAAAATGCATCCGCCATCTATTATAATAATTTCTCGAAGAGGATAAATTTGATAATAACTTCAGCTTACAAAGAGTTATTGTTCGGATGAGCGTACCGCTAAAATTCATTCTCAAAACATCTCTCGTCAGTAAGGATGTGTCGCGTGTCATCTAACTGGTGGTTTCGTCGTCAAACAGTACCACAGGTAAATGATTATGATTGAGACACTCTAACCTGGTGGTTTGGTCATCAATTAGTATCACTAAATTATGGTCACAGCCAGAGCCCGTATGTTTCATAATAACATTAAACCCTTAAGTAATGAATCATTTGGTATATTTGATATTACACAAATCTTTTTGTCAGTTAAGATCAACTCAAATTTATCCCCTTAGGCAAATACTCATCCCAAGTCTACAAAATAGCCTTAAAAAAAGAAATAAATGGTTGTCGGCAAGGATCCTTTGATCAGATTGGGCCGACTGCCTCCTCTGACTAAGTAGACTAGGGACGACGATAGCCGAGACGACGGAAAGTATTGGATCTCAATCGAGCCCGTCATCATTCCACCATCACTCGCTTCAAGTGTATGGTGATTAATTTCAAAATCTCAAAAATCTTAAAATTCAATTCTCAAACTTTGAAGTTGTTGTCAAAATACACTAGATACTTAGGGTCTATCTAACAACTTTTAATAAGTGGTTGTTTTAGATTGGTTAAATTGAACAGGTTTCTTATTTTCTCGATGCAAGGGTCGAGCAAAAGAAGCATCAGGTGAGCAGGACGCCTAGCAAAGCAGCGCCTGAGCAGCCAACGAGCTAGCGGCACGAGCACACTACGGGTCGAAGACAATCTATCGCAAGCAGACATACGCGACTCCTTATGAGGAATAAGTTGATTTCATTTAGTCCAGCGAAGCAGAGAGGGAGAGAGGAGTTTGGGGGAAGAGAGAGAGATTGTGAAAGAAAATATTTTGAGGAGAATTATTTATAATTGATGTTTGTCGAAAGATTTATGCTCGGCGAGAGGAAGAAGGAGAAAGAGGAGCTTGAAAGTCTTCATTCCGACGTCAGTAAAAGTGTAAGTGATTTAAATTTTTCTTTTCTATTCAAAAATTAAAAATAAAAAGGAAATGTATAATTTTCATTTTTTTAACTTAAACAGTTAGTATATGATTATTCAATATGAATAAATTCACTTGGTAATAATCTCGACTCATAAAGGAGGAAGGAAGGTTAATTGAGATAATTAATTTTAATTTAAGTATATTTAATTTCAATTATTTAGAGATTAAAAGTAGATTATGTAATTGTAATTATGGCATTATAAATTAAAAACATTCAATATTTTTTCAATGATATTTGATGCATTTGAAATTATATTTAATATATTTATTTGGTCAAATGATATTTAATGCAAGATAAATGTTATTTTGAAACAATGAATGAATTTAATTGTTGAGTTGAGACAAAATATTGTAATCAAGCTAAAGTTCTCAGAGAAAAGTTAGTTAAAGTTAAATATGTTAATGTAGATTTAATTTGAAGTAATTAAGATATGGTTCTAAAATAGTTGTGTGAATTTACATATTTGTGTTCTTGATTTTAGGTGATATATTAAGGAGGGTTATTTAAGAACTTAAGAAATTTGGAAGGGTTTTAATATATGAAAAGAAGTGCAGTGAGTGATTACATTTATTTTATAGCAATTACATTTTTATTATAGTTTCAAAATAATTATTTGATATTCTATCATGCATTTTTACATATAAATTTTAAAATATCTATTATGCATTAAATTGAGGAAAACTAAGCAATCAAAGTTACAATATGGTGTATATAAATATGAATACTATATATATATATGAAAGGAAATGAAATGAATACATTAAATGACAATATGAAAATGGAGAAGGTATATGCATGTAAATATAGAAATTCACCCCTCATGATACTGGTTGGTGACACAATGTACCCCTATGCACGTAAATAGAAAAGGAAATGAAGATAAAAATAAAAATAAAAAGGGATGTTTTTAATTGGTATAATTTAGACGGTGCTTCGGTAATAAATGAACTGTTAAAATAGTACAATTTAAAAGAAATAAATTTTGAAAAACATTTTATAAATCAAGAATAGGAATGCATTGGGTTTGTTGTGTGATAGAAAAATACCCCTCAAACTTCAGAGAAAAATCTATATGATGGTGGTGAGACCTATAATGCTTTATGGCGCAGGTTATTGGCCATTAAAAGATAAGCATAAAATTAAGTTTAGTGTTGTAGAGATGATGAAGCTCAGGTGAATGAGCGGCTTTACTCTTAGAGATAGAATGTGAAACAGGTATATACGTGAAAAGTTTGGAGTAGCTCTTGTGGCAGATAAGATTATAGAGAGTCACCTTAGATGATTTTATCACATAAAATGTCGGCCTTCCGATAACCTAATTAGGAGAGTAAATGTATTAGATTCAGCCTATGTTACAAGAGGTAGAGGTAGACCTACAAAGACTTGATTGGAAAGTATTAGAAATAACCTTTTTAATTAGATTTGAATGAGAGTTTGACTCATAACATGACATAATGAAGGAAAAGGATACATGTTGTCGACCCCACATAGTGAAAAAAAGGTCTAAAGTTGTTGTTGTTCTTGTTTTATCAATCGAGAAATTACATTATTCATATATATATATATATATATATATATATATATATAATGTGTGTTAAATGAAATGTTTGACAAATGAGTATGACTATTTAAAAGCATTTTTTAGTATTGTATTATAAATTGTATTTGACCACTAAATTATTATTGAAAACTCAAATTATTAAATTAAAATTTTTAAGTAAATCTCATGTTAATTAAATGCTAGATAAAGAAGATTTCATATACAGAAGAAGATGATGAACTGAAAATAAGAACTATTTTGCAATATGTTTAGATTAAAAATTATTTTAATGGTTCTTCAGTTATATTTGAATATTTAGTTTATTAAATAATTATGGTTATTGAAAGAACTGTGATATATGTCTAACTGTCTATTCCCATATTAATTTGAGCTTTCAGGCAGGGTCATAACACGATTAGCCTTAACTGAAAGTTATCTCATTATCGAGAAGAGTAATTAACCATAGGGGCATGCACCCATAGGAAATCATACCTCATATCATAAAGTTCTCGTGAAATGAGGGTAAAATCTCTTCGTAATGTCTTATCTAAAATTCAATATATTTTCTAAAAATTTACCCCATAACCTAATCTCCTTAAAACTCTCTCTATCATTTAAAATGTGCAGAGAGGCTGGTGCGCAAATTTTTAGAGCCCACGGTCAACTAAGTCAGCAGCGATAATCGACCCAACTTGATCGAAAGATCCTTATTGGCAGTCATGAATTATTTCGTCCAAGAGACTTTATAGATCTGGGGTAAATATTTGTTTAAAGAGACAAATTTAAGTCAACCTTGGCTAACAAAAAGTTTTGCGCTATATCAAATACGCCCTATGATTCATTACTCAGGATTTATAGCCATTGAGGAACTTATGGGTTTTAACTGTGATCGTAATTCAATGGTGTCATTTTGTGGCAAAACCATTCAATCAAAGAGCTTTGGTCATAATTATTTACATGTGATGTCATTTTGGTGGCAAAATCACCTATTAAAAGACATATATCATATCCTTATTGATAAGAAAATATTTGAGAATCGAAAGGAACAATATGCTAGACAAGATATTTGTTCTTTATAAACTAAAATTGTCCTTAAGTTTATCACCCTCAATAAGTGGTTATGGAAAGTGGATAAATTTTTGCTTTAAGATTTAGGTGGAATGAATTTTACTTGAAATAGTTGAATTTTTTTTAGTTTTCCTAATATTCTCACATTTTTCTTGAAATTAAGCCCAAAATGATTTGTACAAAGATTTGAAGGCATTTATGAAAATAGGGTCCCCTTCAATTGAGATTTACTATCAACACAATTATCATTAGGGTATTTCAATATTTTTTTTTAGTATTTGAACTTTTAAGCCTTATCAACTTTGTTAACTTGTTAACAGAGGATCGGGTTCGACTGTTAGCTTTATGAGCATTATAAAACACACATAACATTCTTGGACCATATTTTTAATAGTTTGATGTATTTAGTCAAAGCACATGCAAGTAATTTTGACTTTGACAATTCACTATATCATTTATGTAATGTGTATAGTTTTTTATGTGTTTTCATGGAGCACTTACATATTTTTCAGTGCATTTTCAAAGTACAATTGCACACTTTTTAATATACTTGTATGATTTTCGATATGTTTACACGATGCACTTACACACTTTTCAGTGCATTTGCATTGTACACTCACATATTTTAATTTTTTTAATTTTTCATTTTTTTTAAATTGATTTAAATATCAATATTTTTAAAAATTTTACTTAAATATTAATTTAAATTAAAGTTTAAATCTTAAAAATGTTTATTTATTTATTTATTTTAATCCCATATCAATTCATTTGCCAATTTTTTATCACTCGTGTGTGTCGATGAGTTTTCTTTATTAGATTTAATTGAGAATTTAACTTTTAAAAAGGCACAATGGAGAACAAGGATTCACGTAGCCGACCCCACAAGTGGGATAAAGGCCTGATGTTGTTGTTATTGTTTGTGTCGAATTTAGTCCTCATTTTGCATGTGTTGGTGGATTTTTTTTCATTTCTTTCGTGCGGGAACATAAGCAGTATATGTGTTATTTCCTCATAATTTTGATGTTCCAGATGCAATGGCATGGAGTAAACAGATGATGCTTAAGTGATTTCACGCAATGTTGTGTCCAAAATTCATCATTTTCAACTTCATTTGCTATAATCAAAATTGAGTTCTTTCTTGGTAATTTTGACATTTTAAATGCAACAGGACGATCCATTTTGCAAATAGATGATGTTCAAATGATTTTGACCATGATCAAGAAGTTTTGATACTGCTTTATCAAACATAGCATTTGTTATTCACCATTTTTATCAAGATTGTTCAGGTCAATCGTAAAGCACATATGCATGTCAACAATGATTTGAAGTGTCACTAAATACGATGCATGCCTCTTCGAAAACAATATAATTGAGTCAATATTAAATGATTGTGCAAATGAAATGAATACAAAATATGCCATAAGCAAAAGATGTGTAGTTCTAAATAAATAACATATTTCTTTAATGTTTACATGGGCACTTAAAAAGAGCATACTAAGTGCATAGAGCTTCCGCCAATGCAGGTTTTAAGGAGAAGGTAATACACGCAACCTTACCACTGAAATTTCAGATAGATTAATTCGATGACTCGATCCTGGTATTTCCAGGTGACAATGGATACCTTTTACTGCTACTCCAAAAAAGCCCTCCCGTTTACATACCTTGGCTAGCTTAAATGGCATATAGAAACTTCCACCATGTCTAATTGCAATGGCTTCTATGCATCTAGCATGATACATGTTATTTCTGTGAGGACTAGGCATGCTAAACAAATCACCATTTATCATCCATGACAACAGAGAATTCACTTAACAACAAACATGGCCGAGAGCAATGGAATCAACATTCCATGAATGGTTTTAAAGCCTTCTAATACTAGCTTCTTGCATGTAACAAATATGTTCTGTCATTAAATTGTAATTCAAAACCGTGCAGACCATCTGCCAGGCTAAGGGCTTCAAAACTGTACAGACTATCAGCTCGGCTAAGAACTTGTCAATGCAACAGGACCACATAGTAAAGCCATATATCTAAGTTAAGAAAATCACTATTTATGCATAATGGAGAAACAGAAACGTTGATAATGATAACAAACACAAGTTTAAGATTAGTTTCTTCATCTACAACTACATACTTGGGTTATGGTTTTCAAAATGTTTTCATGAACTGGGTATGGGTATTAACTTCAAAGATTAAAATCACAAAAACAGAAATGATGTGAACTGCAATTAGCAATGAAATGATGATGGCAAAGGTTAGGAAATCAACACAATAGAGTTAAGCTGTAGAATAATGCTAAGAAATATATAATAGAAGCCAAATTCATCAATCATAACTAATTTTTCAATCTGAATCTGATGAAATCTTAATGTAAGATGATGATTTATTGAGCTGTACACATATAGGACAAGGAGACATAAGCATGTGATGAAAAAAGAAGAGGATAAATTTAACTGTCCAACGACTTTAAATCTACCAATGTTTTAAGAAAGTTACTTGGCACGTGGCGATTGAAGCAGAAAAAATTCTATTATAATCACATTTTGAAAAAAAAGAGTAGACATGTCACTTTAGACTCCTCAATCAAAGCTCTACGACAATAGAGGAAGTCATGCACAATTTACAACATACTCTTACTGTGCTACAAAGTCATGTAAGTACCAAAAAGATCTATAACCGTACCTAGGAGAATGTATTTTTAAAATAAATTGATATAGGTTGAAAGAAGACACCTTTAACCAACAAAGATGAGGAAATTCATTCAATCCATAGTTAAGGAACAACCAGTTCGTTAAAGAGGTTGTTTGCTGGTGTTCCCTACACTCGCCTCATTCTGCAGTTTTTCTTATCCCCCTATTGTCTTCCTTAGTCTACCTGAGAGTCACTTTAAGGCCATCAATGAAGCATCTTCCCTGAGTTAACCTAATATGTCAGGGTAAGGTCCAAGTAGCTTGACCAATTGGAAACGTTAACCAAAATTAGCTTAACCAATTGTTTGGCTCAGCCGGTAATGTTCAACA
Source organism: Dendrobium nobile (assembly GCA_022539455.1). Lineage (NCBI taxonomy): Eukaryota > Viridiplantae > Streptophyta > Magnoliopsida > Asparagales > Orchidaceae > Dendrobium > Dendrobium nobile. Next base: position 68,468,152 of record CM039736.1, on the reverse strand, counting down.
GAGATTGAATTGAATCAAGTAGCCTAATCTTTGTCAACTAACCCAATGTTTGGAGATTCTCCTAGAATAATTGCATACTTTAATATGCTTTTCATCTTTTCTAGCAAAGTCTGATCTAACTCCTTATATCATTTAAATTAAGAGGCCAAACTGAAAAAGAAAAAATCAAATCAAATAAAAAATTGTTGAATCGTTTGGTTTAGATTTTGATTTTAAGTTCAGCACACGTATAATTCACAAACCTGTAACAAATAGTCAACCAGGACATTTCTTAAGAAAATAATGCAAGTTTCCTAAATAAAATATGCAAATAAAGGATCAAGATGGTATGAACTTATACCAGGTGAAGACTTCTCATGTTCTCTGTTATTGCTCATCATTCTTTTTGTAAGTTTTTATCATGTAGTGGAGCCTATCATCACCTAAAATTCAGGACCACAGATAAGCATAGCTGAAAAAATTGAAGGCATAAGAACTTCAACCCTTACTCATTAATAGTTCAAAATAATAAGATAGAATTCAGAGGAAAAAGTAAAATTCTAGAGTAAATTCATATAAAGTAATTATAACTCTCCAGGACGGTTAGCAGGCGAGTCAAGAACAAAAAATGCAAGAATTAACCAAAGTTGCCTGACTTCTTATTGAAGCGGCATAAAATGTTTTAAAAATAATGACTTAGACTTCGTTTGGGAAGGTTTTCCAACTGCTTCTTAAAGCAGTTTTTTAGTAAAAAATTAAATTTTTGTACTAAAAAATATTTTAATAAGCAGTAGGAAAGCCATCCCAAACGAAGCCTTAGTTTTCATTCAAATTTGTCAGTGAAACTGAAATCATGACTTTGAAAATTTATATTATAAGGTATTTTTAGAGTTTAAAACCATTAATGATTTCTAACATTCAACCAAATGATGGAATCTAATAAATTCACTGCATTTCAAAAAATGTTTTCAAACTTTAAGCAAACAAATGAGCTCTGAAACGTAAAATTTAACAACTTTTCGAAATTAAAACCAAAAAGAGACATTAGCAAGATGACCCCTGAAAAGAAATCATGAAAAATGTACAAATGTACGCAAATAAGCATATAAAGACGACAACCTCCAGCAAATAATTATTAATTTGAAACAACTGAAGCAGAAAGTTACAAAAATAATTATGATAATAAATAAACAGCGATCAAGCATGGATCTACGTAAAACCCCTACTGAAAATCCATGAAGAAGTACTGAAAAAGATCGGATCTTGGAGATGTCTAAATTTATTGTGATCTTCGTAAAAATTATGAAACAATTGTAATTAGTCTGAGAACAAAGTGACAGCAATAGCTCGAGATAACATTCGATATTTACCTGCAATCAAACGCACCAAACTCAAACTGAAATTTTCTTCAGCCAAACAGCTTCAGCGAGCCCAGCGCAATGTTTTCGAATATATAGTTTAATGGATGCAGATTCAGATTGCAGAGTGGGAGCAAATTGGGCGAAATTGCTGATAAATTATCGCAGAGGTTTCACCGCTCGGCTCGTGGATACTTTAGAATTCGATCGATTCAATCCCTTTCTCTCATTCTTTGTTCTTCCATCCACTACCACGTGTCTCTGACTCTTGCTACAGAGCAGCAGAGGCTTTAACAATCGAACAAGGGATTCGGAAATGGACGATGATACATTAGGGTAGCACGTCGCATATGAGGTTAATTTATTTTGGGTGGATTTTGTGAGAGCGATAGATAATTGAGAGATTTAAATGTATATCATAAATATTTTATAAATTTGTATAATATTTAAAATTTTAAATTATATCAAAATATATTTTTAATGTTAATTTATTTTAAATTAAACAAATATATGAATGTGCATATTTTAATATGATGTAGATATAAAAATAATATATAAATTAAATATTATTTATGTAAAATACATTAAAAAAAAAACTTTCGATATGTATGCAAATCCTCCATTATTTTTTTATTTTAAATAATTGTTTTTATTAATTTTTTGTAATTAATTTTTATATTGAAATTTTAAATAATTATTTTAATTATAATGCTTAAAATGATGATCACAAAAATATTAAATCCAATATTTTGTAAAGGAATAAAAAACAAAATATGTGGTCAACTAGTTTTCACAAATGAGGCATTAGCACAATACTATTAAATTCAAAATTTCCCATGGGTGCAATACATACCTTACTTGCAATTACGGGAGTAAACGAGTCGAGTTTAGGAATTATCGAGCTCGGCTCGACAGTCAGAAAATGAGCTCGAACTCGAACTCGTCCTACTATAAATGAGCTCAAGCAGGCTCGAGAGCCATGGGAGGGATTTTTAAAACTTAGATTGTATTTTTAAAAGTTAAGCGGGATTTAGAAAAAAAACTACAATGTTTAACATTTAAATAAAATTTAGGCGGTTCTTATTATTTTTTTAAATATTTAAATTTAATAAATAAAATAAAATTATTTTTTAAAATATTAATAATTATTCGAGCTGGCTCGTGATCTCACGAGCCGAGCGTCTCATGCTCGAACTCTGCTCGTGAGCTCAATAAGCTTCGCTCTCGAGCTCATAAATGAGTCGAGCTCGAGCCTGCTCGGCTCACTTACACCCTTACTTACAAAATTGTTTAAAAAAGTAAAGATGTAGAAAGAGCGAGTGTACAAGGGAACGAGAGTGAGCATAGGCGGAGGGAGGGGGGGGGCAAGGGGGGGCACGTGCCCCCCCCCCTGAATTTTTTTTTTTTTTTTTTAATCTCTTGGCTGCATGTGTTAAGAGTTTAAAGCAAATAAATATTTATCACTTTAATAGGATCGATTCATAGTAGATTTAGTTCGTTTCAGGTTCATATGGAGTAGAGAGTGTTGGAAACAATTTGAAACCTGAGATAGCTTTGATATATTGGATAAACTTCTCGTCTCTTAGGAAGAAAATGAACATTCTCCACTCATCTAAATATTTTTTATGGCTTCAAAAATAAGATCAAGTGCACCATTATGTTGTGCAATGTGAAAACTAGTCGCATAGATAATTTTTTTTATAAGAAAAGTAAGAGATTGAGGCATAATTATTTAGTCACCATTTTTACTACATTTAGTATATTCATAAAAAAAATAATTTTCTTTTCTGAACAAAAAAATTAAAAAAAAATTATTACAAAATGTATTGATCAATTTTTTTGTCAAAATAGGTCTTAAAAGTTTAGTATTTATTTTGAGATATGTGTAATATACATTTTAATTGAATTTTTTTATATTTTGCACTCATTTTAAAGCAAATTTAAGTTTGGATGATCAGTTTACATAAAAAAATTAACATTCTTTTTATATAAAAAAAAAGACTTAACAATTCCCTAATTTAGCATGCAAGAATATGCATTGGGTTTTGTTCGGAATAATGATCATAATAATTTTCACAATAACTTTCTTATAAAAATGTTTACTCTTGCAACAATATCATATCACATGCCCAAATGGAGACCGCTCCAAAATGGCTTTTTTTTCCCTTGACCCAACTGCCTGTTTCGTTTTCCATTTTGCTCCTCTCTCGTAACTCACAACCTCGAGCACGGTTTTCATTTTCCATTTCGGTCCTCTCTCGTTATCTTATTTGCATTCTTAATTTTGATCTTACAGCTCCTCTTCGCTCTAATAATGAGACGACAAATGAAACTATATTAATTTATTAATCTAAAATTTCATATGAGATGGCAGACCGTCAAAAAATTGACCCTGGAAAATTGACTGTCTGAAAACTGCGAAAAATTAACCGCTGAAAAATTCTACCTGTAATAGGTGATTTTCCTGTAGTGTTTAATTTATGCCCCCCTGAATAAAATTTCTTGCTCCGCCACTGAGAGTGAGAGAAAGAGAGGCGGAATAAGAGAAAAACATTGTGATTCTATTGCTTGAAAGTAAATAAGTTGAGAAAAATAATTTAGTGTGCCCTTAGATTTATCCTCTTGCCTCCTATTTATATATAGTAGTAGAGGCAATAAAATATAAAATAAATTATATTAAAAGGTAAATAGATAAATAACATAATAGAATTTTTCCACAAAGAGGAGATATAATAATTATATCTCATTAATTACATTACATGTGCATTAGAGTTTTCATATATAAGATGAGCCAACATGTAACCACCGATTGTTCTATTTCGATCTGATTAACTTGTGAAATAGTCCTCTTTTAGCCAACTTAAATCTCAAGCTTAGCATTAGTGATTTGGGGGATACAAATACAACATAAATACAAAACATATTCCTGATATTCAAATTTGTATGTGGAAGTTAGTTGTACATCTTACTAATAAGATTTTCTTAGAAGCAAGAGCTTAATAGAATGTCAAGGAAAAGAGAATAAGGGGAGAAGCTAAGTTATGCAGCAAAGGTGGCTTCTTCTGGCTGACAAAATGGTTTCCAATGAGTTCATCGCATCAAGTTCCCTTGAATTCATCCCAAGCCATTTTGGGTATATACGAATTATTATTGAAAATATATAACACTACCAAGAATATGGTACCAACATTGATACATTTCCAAGAAAATCCATCTAATAAAACACGAGTTTCAATGCAAATATTTTAATAAAATTTTAAGAATGAATTATGGGACCATTCAAACTCGAATTTTATTAATAAATTTATAGTCAAAATGAACTTTTGGACAAGAAAAATCCAAAAACACAAAATTAAGTGCATTGATCTAAGTCTTAGACAAAAAATCAAATAGTTAAAAGAATAGCAAAAGACTATAAGTTTGTTGGAGGTACTAAATAATTTCTAAATCTTGCATGCTTATGCATTCAGAAATGGGCATCTCGATGGGATAAATTTGATGAACTTAAGATCAATTAATTTTATTATTGCTAAGGTATTATGATGGCTAAAGAACATTGCATGATCGAGAAGATCAACATCGTGTTCAATAAAAGTATTTGAGGATTTTAACAAAATTAACCAAAATGTCACCCTAATAATGTATTAACAGATCTGCATTCTTAATATGAAGAATACATGGAGCCAAAGATTAAAGCTTGTAAGTTTGAAAAACCCTATAACTTTACTCAACGATCGGCATCGAAGATCACTTCCAACAACCATTGCCATCTGATCAATGTCGCCTGATCATCATCGCTTGACTGGCACGTCGCATGCAATCACCATCACCTTATGAAAACAAATATAAACATCCATCCATATCTAACTATAGTTCTCCCAACACTAACATTTTGTTGTTGCCCAACAACCTTCTCCTAATTGTCATCATCTGCCACCAATCAGCATTGACAACTATCATCAATTAACACCTTTACTATCCATCAAGCAACAATGGCATTCATCATATCTCCTTAATTTATCAACCTTTCCACTGCTCTGATTGGGGGTTGTTAGAAATCTAAATATTAATCTCACCTTCTCTAGAATGTGAGAACGTTGAACATTTATAACATTAACTATATAGTGGATTAAAAAAAAATATCATGCAACTTAGTTTTTCCAAGTGATCAACTTAACTTGAGTCATTGTATCATAAGCTTTACTCCCTTCAATGTAGTTTTCACCACTTTGCCTTGGTAGTGAAGAGAGGTTGTCAGGAGTAGGTAGTGATGAAACCTGTAGTGTGCGAAGAAGAAGAGTTCAGAACGACACTCATTGCCAAAAGCATCAGCGAGATTGGTTTTGAAGTATGATAGGAGTTTGTGATGGCAGACATCAGGGAAGGCATCAGTGGAACCAACTGCATGTAAAGAGAGCTTGCTGCGGTGAAGCATCAATGGATTGATAACATGCGAAGGAAAAGAGAGTTTGTAATGGAGCTCACTGCGACTAAGGCTTTGTTTGGGACAATTTTTTTCTGCTTCTTAAAGCAACTTTTAGTACAAAAAAATGTTAATTTTTGTATTAAAAAGCTCTTTTAAGAATCTGAAAAAAGCCGTCCCAACGAAGCCTAAATGTGAAGGGAAGACAGCAGGTTTGAACCTTGATTTAACAGAGATAATATTGTTTAATTTGATAGTGCAATAATTCAAAATGTTTGAAAAACATGAGACACCAGCACAAATTTAGTGTTGATTGATGCTATTCATTTGAAAGGCCAGACAACATCACAAAATCATGGAGGGCTTACAAGATTATGCGATCAGTCTCTTTTACAGTAAATTTTTTATGACTTTTCCTCCATTATTTCGAAGAGAAAAAGAAAAACACAGTAACAATAAATTAATTATAGCAAAAAATTATCAAATATTCACATTGGGACTTTCTTTCTCCCAAATTTCTTCATAAAAAAGGGTCTCACTTCTACTCTGAATTTGCCAGAAATTTTCTATCGTCACTCTTCCGAGCCACCGAAAAGTTTCTAACATGCAATATGTATATATCACTATGATTATCTCGTCCAGTTAAATCCAAGCCAAGTTAAGAGAACAATTTATATCTCAAGCACTCTCCCACCATGAAAGCTTTAATTAACACTCCAGCTAGCATCACCTTCCTTGCATCATCAACTCTCCTACAGACTTTCTTTAGAGATTTCAAGTTTTAAAAAAGGCCGAGATATAAATCATCAAATTTACTTCATATGCTTAAGAGATTTAAAGCTGAAAAAAGGCCAAGAAAATCATCAAATTTACTTCATCCCCTCTTCAAGAGAATTGTTCGAAAGGTTTCAAGCAGAAGAAAAGGCCAAAGAAATAATCAAATTTACATTGTTGCATCTTCTACATAGTAATCGCTTGAGAGATTTCAAGTTGAAAAAAGCCAAAGAAATATCAGCAAATTTACATATTCTTCACCTTCAAAGGTTTCAAATCCAAGAACACTCAAGAGATTTCAAGTCGAAGAACAATCCAACCAACAGAAATCATCAAATTTTTTATCTCAGTTTCTTTGAAATAAATATAATACAACTTGTAATGGATTGATATAAACTTTCTTCAAATCAAAGAGCAGACTTGCATCTACAAATTCAGAACTCCAGCACATTATAACTGTCCTCCAAACAGATCACTTGCACACAGACTACGGCTTCGTTTGGGACCGCTTTCTTTTTGCTTCTTAAAGCAGCTTCTTGGTATAAAAATTAAATTTTTTATCAAAAAGCTGATTTAAGAAATAAAAAAAACACGTCCCAAAGAAAGCCTACTAATACTCCAGTTCTGCTTTCTCAAGAAAGATACGTACCGCAGACTCCTACACCAGCCTGACAACCACCACATCCACAGCCTTTGCCACCAACGAACTGCGGCCCAGTCGTTTTTGACCGTCGATATATTTGATCATCGCCGTCGAACGAGGCAAAGATGATAATCGAGACGACCAGGAGCCATATAATGACCACGTAGAACATGATTTCGCCGGAATCAATGGAGGCCTCCATCTGCATAGCCATGTCACAGCTATAACTGTACTGCTTTATCTTCTTTTTTTGCTTTCTTCCTTTGCGTATAGAACAGTACAGATATATACAGAACTTGAACATGCAAGTTGATCATGTAATGGTTTTCTGTAGTTTTTTTTTTTTTTTTTCTTCTTCTATTGCGCGTGATTGAGCTTGACTTCTTTGACTATGCGGCCGTGTTTGATGGATTTAAGCCATTAAAAATGTTGAAAGATTGACTGTGTTTAGTTATTAAAGAAGGCTGAGGTTGAGCCGTTGAAATTGTAGATGGTTTTCTAGTTTAAAATTCTGTGATTAGAACAGATATGCAATTGAATAATTCAAATTAATCGCATTAATTTGCTGACTAATTTGTTCGATAATTTATTAGTGACGTTGAAATATTTTGATTGGGTGGTTGGAGAGTTTTACCTCTCCACCATTAATTTAAACTCGGACGACATACTATTAATAACTATAATATTATATTTTTTATGTTCATCATGTCCCTAAATAGTTACTATATATATTTTCAAATATTTGATTTAAGTTCATTTGGAGCTTGATCTGATCAGTTATGGTGTTGATGAGTTCGTCTCAACGAAACATTCATTTTTTCTACTATAAATTTGTTGAACTTGAAGCTGGGAGGGTCTTAATTAAATTTAACTTTCAAAATTTTTCAATTCAATTATTATCTCAAAATTCATGCTAGACGTATCAAAAATTTATTAATATTTTCTAATTTATTATAAATAAATTGTGATTTAAAATAAATTTAATTAAATAAACAATAGTGATTGTATCTTGACCATTTTATTGCACATAGTTATTGAATAGAGGCCATTTCAAAAAAGAAATATACATTTATTATAAATACCTTGATGCAAAATATATTAGAATAAAATTTGTAGTTATTTGATTTGCTTTAAGATTAATGCTTCATATAATAATTACAATTTTACAATAATCTCAATGAAAATAAGATGATTTTGAAGTTCGTACTAATCCGCTTTACTTGACATAATTTTTATACTCACTAATAAATTAAACTTCATTAAAATTAACCTCAATACCCCATTGAGCTTAGCTTGGTTAGTGGGCGAGCTTGATTGGGAGCCCCCTAACCCACGTTCGATTCATCTCTCATTCGGCACTACTCTTTAAGCGTGGTCCGACACTTATGAGACTGATTGCCATTAGGCACGCCAAGTAATTAGTTACTCCGTCAAGCGCCTCCTCTACGGTGATGCATTATAGAGAGTAAATACCCCTATAGGAAAAAAAAAAACTCTATTTGTAAAATTTTTAAAATAACATGGATAAATCCTATAAAACTTCATGATTAATTTTGCCTTTACTAATAGTTTTCATTCCACTATTAACTTTCATACAAGTAAAAGATGTTAGAATGTGCTATATTTATAATAAGAATTAAATATTTAGAGGGATATAAGAATAATTATTATATGAAAATGCGATTGCTTCTGCTTGCCTAGCAAGAAAAATTCCTTACTGAAATTGACAAATAAGTACAGCCTACTGCCAATCCCCGGTCAAGCCACCCACCCATGACCGCCGCATTGTCCAGCTTCTCTCCACCGTCCACCTGCGTTACGTAATGAATTCTAATAAAAGCTTTCTAGGAAATTGGACTCCATAGTTGTTACGACTATAAACAAATATAATTAAGCAGGGATATTTTTATTTAGGGCAATTTTTTTTTATTTTGCTAAGTAAAATTTTAATGTAAATTTTTTTAATTCTAAAAATTTTATTACAAAAAATGTTTTAGAAACTAAAAAAAAAAACTGCCAAACAAAGCCTAGGTTTGATCATTTTTTAAAGGATTTATTTTATTTTTTTATTCTCAATCATAATTTTTATTTAGTCATAATTTTTTTGTTGCTTTTAAAAATATTTATACTAGAAAATTATATTTTATAGCAACTTCAAAAAATTATTTTCTCTATAGTAATTTTTCAAAATAATAAGAAAGCTATCTCTAACGAAGTCTAAGGCTTCGTTTAGGACAGCTTTATTACTATTTTTAAAATAGTTTTTAGCATAAAAAGTTTTTGAATTAAATATTTTTATATTAAAAAGATGCTTTATAAAGTAGTAAGAAATTTGTCCCAAACAAAACCTAAGTTGTGCTTGACTTCAATTTTAAAATATGGTTTAAAATTTTTTGTTAACGACTTTAATAGGAAATCAAGCCTATATATGTAGTTTTTTTTTTTTAAGCCAAAGTAGTTATAGATAGGTAAATATAGTCCAACTCAATTCCATAAACATCAAAACATGAATAAATATTGGACTACAAAAATGTACCTCAAATGCTCTATCTCCTAATGGACTTGCACCGAATCAACATTTATGCAATAGGATCTTTCCATTTTCTTGAAATATTAGATAAATTTCACAGAGTGAGCACAAGCATGCTAAGTAAGCTTTTCCAAATTCCTATCACATATGTCAATTTCCATTTTATAATAACAATAAGACTATTCATATAAAAATTTTAAAACATTAGAAAATAACTTGAGTGCTTATAAGATATGAATTTCAACTTATTCTTATTTTTATATTAACATAATGAGAATGTACATAACATATATATGATTTAACATGAAGGTATTCCGAACTATCATCCTAGAACTTAATACTTGAACGGGCACATATATACTTGTCATTTTCACAAAAAACGCTTTCTCAGAGGTAAATATCATATAACTTTTCACAGAGTTAATTACTTTACCATCGAAATAGAAATTATTTGTTGACATAATGTTTCTTATATGTAAACTTATTTTAATTATCATAATATGTAATGTGATATGTGCATCGATGCCTACTTATAACTTATTTGTAATGTATGGAATGTGATATGCACATTTTTCGATGCCTATTTATAACTCTACTTTCACTCATGACTCCCATTAAACCTCCCACACTTGCATAAACTAAGTAACATAAAGTGAAAATCCTTAAAAATTTTAAAGATTTTTTTTTTATTTACAAAAGTAAAAAATTATTTCAAGAGTCATTATAAGTCCAAATCACAAACTTTCTTGGCCAAAACATATATAGTATATAGTGTTTTAATTACTCTAATTTTTTCATAATTTTTGGGCTTAGGTGAAATTCCTTAAGAAATTAACGTTTATCGGTACAAGTGAGATTTTTAGGACTGTTAGGAGTCTGCTTTGCCAACCAATTTCACCTGAGTATTTTGAACATGCTCAATACAGGAAAAGAAGCTGATACCGGCAGACTAAATGCGTCGGTAACAAACGAAATGCACCGGTAATTAATGGTTTCCGGCGGATGTCCGGCGGAAAAGCCTCTGCCGGTAAAGCACGAGTCGAAAATTTTTACCGGCGTACAATTTGCGACGGAAATAGTTTTGCATATCCCGACATTTTATTGTTTTCGTCTTCCGTCGGCCATCCCACCGGAAATACCGGCGGATATAAAAAGATTTTCGGTTAAAAGTTGATTAATTAATTAGTATAATTACCATTAAGTCATTTTAATATTTTATTATAAAAAAATCATAATCCTGTATATAATTTTCACTATTCATTTTCGTTTTCCCTTAAACAGAAACCAACATAGGAAAAAAAATAAAATGAGAGAAAAAAACAGGAGATAGAAAAGAGAAAGTCGTTTTTGGGCGATTTTGAGTCATTTTTGTCCATCGGCCTAGTTTGAACGGCCCAGTTTGAAAGCTTGTTCGTCTTGAGTTAAGAAATATTATGCCAATTTCAATTTAGAAAAAACACAGTTTTTTACTAAATTTTTTTATTAAAATTTTATTTTCATTACCAAAAAACACGGATAACTTCGCACTAGTAAAACTTTCACTGCTTAATTTCTTATATGTTATAGAGATTAAGATTATGCTCATTTTGAATATTTTCTAAAATTTTTACAATGGGGTTCTTGAAATTTTTGAAGTTTTCATTGAATAGAAAATTATTTAGGCTCTAAAAATAGTGTTGTAGTATGCTAAAAGTCTTAAAATATTAGTTTACACATTCCATTGTAACTTGTGTATTTTTTTAAAATATACATTTTTGCTTAGTAGGTTTTTTTTATTATCCACCGTTATAAAAAAATATTTAATTCAGACACATGCTAAATTATGCTTTAACTGCTATAATATAATAAAAAATATGTAGATGTGATAAATTTATATTTATTGGGAGAGCTAAGGGGCAAGAATTCTTTAAGATTTTGTTTGTATTAAAGAATATTATGATGCCTATAAGGCACATTCTAGTGGTTATAAAGTTATATTATGGTGTCTGCGAAAATATTTTGGTGTTTATGGATATGTTTTGGTGCTATAAATACAAAATAGAGTCATAAATGGTCAGAAGCATTTGAGATTCTATTTGAATATAAAAAATGTGATATAAATGGCTTTATGATATGAATTATAAATTATCTATTTGCTCAATAATATTATTTAAATAGTTGAATAATTACTATGATTTTATTATTTTCTAAGTATAGTGATTTATTCAACTATTTTTAAAATATTTAATAAAAGAATTTAGAAATTTAGAGCTGCTTGTGTGGTCTGTTGAGTTGTAATAGCTTACTATTGTTTTACTTCTAGATTTTAGGATTTGAGAAAGGGAATGAGACTTTTGATTTGTAATTTGGGATCACATCTGAGTTTATAGGTATTTTTTATTTTAATTTTTATATAATAATAGCTAGTTTATTTATTCAATTATATAACTTTTGCATATAGCTATGTACTGCAGTGTATATGCATTTTGATAAAATAAAATAAATCTTCTGGATCAGTTTATTTTCCGTATTTAGATAATTTAGTAGTTTTGTAGTTTGTAGTTTGTTTAAAATGAACATTGGAAGAAAATTTGAAATATTCTAAAATTAAATCTTGGGATTTACTTGTCAGAGCTCAACACGATAAGACATATCATAGTCGAGTTGGGTTATGATAAGCTTTTTATGGTATCAAAATAATTATTTTTGAATGGATCATAAAATAAAGCTATATGAATTGATTTGTAAGTCAAGTGGTATAGTTTTGAGTCTGCTTAGGTGTATATTATTATTTATTTCATGTGCATGTGTGTTTAGTTGTATATTATATGTGATCATGGATCTGCTAGACCTAGATATGATAGATGGGAAAAGTGGCAGTTATGAAGCTTATGTATATAGTACAGCTCTGATAGCGGGTTCTAATACAATTTTATAATTTGCTAGTATGATAGCCCAAATGATAGGTGAGACATATAACATAAGTCTTACTATGATTTCTAATAAGGCAGATATACATCTATAGATGTTTCTATGATTGAAGCCTATGAGATTTGAGGATACTGTTGAGCCCAAAGTAGTAGCTAGAGGACAAATTAAGGAGGCTGGAGAAGATATTTGATGGTATGTAGTGTCCTTTTGAGAGAAAGGTACAATTAACAGTCCTTTCTGTTAGATGGTGAGGTAATGCTCTGGTGGATGGGCAACATGAAGAGAAATTTTCGGGGATATTAAATTCTCTAATTATATGGGAGGAATCCTTAAATATATTTTGAGCATGGTTTATACCACTTTCTACACAACAACATATTCATGAGACTTTTCTGAGACTGGTTCAGAGGAGTAGGATAGTTATGCAGTCTAAGGCATAATTTACTACTTTGGTCATATATGCACAATAGCTAGTTAGCACTCTCGTAAAGAAGTGCTATAGATTTTTAAGTGGATTGTGAGATAATATGAGACAGTCAATAGTACTATTTCATTTTTTTAAGCTTATGAAGAGAGCTCGTTTAATAGAGAACGATTTGATGACTACTTAGCAGTAGTGGATTGCTAGTAAGAAAAGGTTTAGTGGATGAGACTTGTGGATTTTCTAGAAAAAAGTGCAGATTTGCACCTGGAGATTCCAAGAGAGGTGGGTAGTCAGTATATGCACCTGTCTCTAATAGTGAAAGTGTAGCCAATTGTAGTTCTATTAGTGGGACACATATGTGCTAGAGTTCTTGTAGACATCAGTTTGGTAAGTTTTACAGGATGATTCGACAATATTTTTTGTGTGGACAGGTTGGACATAAGGTGGTAGAGTGTAAACAAATAGGATTTTATAGATGTTTTGAGCCCGTATCTAAAAGATTTGTCATTCCGGTAGGGAATTTGAGGGTAGTTCCTCTTCATACTATTTTTATGGAACCATTTGCTTGAATCGACGGTTCTGGTTTGGTAGCATTGAGACAATTTAGTAGTGGTCAGAGAGAGCCTAATAGTTCTACTACTCCTGCTCCAGTTCAATTACGCATATATAGTTTGACACATCAGGAGGCTCGTGATGCTCTAAATGTAGTGACATGTATGCTTTACATTTATATTTTTTAGTATCCATGTCATTTTTTATTTGATTACGGAGCTAGTTATTCATTTATTACCAAGCATTTATTTGATTTAGTACACTTGCCTTCAATCGTACTGTCTGTTTAGTATATATTATTGAATAGAGATTGTATGATAGCTAGTAGATTTTATTTTTATAATATTAAGATTTTTTTTATAAGAAGTAAAAATCTAGTTTAATTTTATTATCTATTTCCTCATATGAGGTTATTTTAGATATGGATTGGTTATGGTATCGATATATAAAGCTCCATATAGGATGACACCTAATTAATGAGCCTCAGGAGTTGGTTGATAGGAGATTTATTCGTCCTAGTGTGTCTCCATGGGGAGCATCTATTTTCCTTGTGAAGAAAAAGGAGGGCAAGATGAGTATGTGTGTTGACTACAGGGAGTTAAACAAAATCAATATCAAGAACAAGTATCATCTACCACAAATTGATGATCTATTCGATCAACTTGCTGGATCTTTTGTATTCTTAGAGATCAATTTGTGATTCATATAATATCAGGTGAAGGTGAGAGATGTTGATGTGATAAAAATAGTTTTCAATACTTGATATGTATACTATGAGTTCTTAGTCATACATTTTGGGGCGATGAATACACCAGCCGTCTTTATGAATCTAATGAATAGAGTGTTTAGATATTTTGTGGATCAGTTTGTTATTATTTTCACTAACGACATTTTGGTATATTATATATGCTTCTAAGAAAGATCATGCAAGACATTTGAAGATTATTTTGGAGACTTTAACGTAGCATCAACTATATACATAATTTATTGGGTATAGCTGGATATTACAAAAGAATTGAGAAGGGATACATGACGATTCCAAAATCCCCACTTGTACCGATATGTGTTTATTTCTTAAAGATTTTTATCGGTGCCCAAAAATTACAAAAAAAAAAAAAATAATAAAATAAAAAAAATAATTAAAATTCCACAATCTCAATGCTATGACATAGACGATTTTCAATTTAGAGTTATATTGACTCTAAAAAAATTAATATCGTGGGTCAAAATACGGGATATTACACCTCTGACCTTTATCTCCCGACTATAGCCCCTCCAACATTCATAACCCTCTAACTATGGTCCTCAAAACGCCATCACTAGAATATGGTCCATTTAACCTCTATCGCTCGTTGACCATGGTCTAAAACCACTGTCACCCCACTATGGTAATTCTGACATCGGTCGCTTGCCAACTACGGTCCTCAAATCTCTTTCACTTGATCCTTTCAACCTCAATTTCATGCCGATTTTCTTCACCCATCGATTAAAGTCCTCATACCGCTATTGCCTAATTATGGTCCTCAAATTATTATCACTTAACTACGGCCCTTTCGATCTCTATCATCCATCAATTACAATCCTAAGACCACAATCACCCAACTATGGTCCTCAAACTATCATCACTTGATTGGGGTTCTTCCGACCATATCCTCCTGCTAACTACGATCTTTAAACCATTGTCATCCGATCATGATCCTTTTAATTTATATCGCCCACCGACTATGATCGATCCTTGGACCACCATCGCCCAATCATGATACTTTCGACCTCTATCACCTATCGACTACGATCCTCAGACTGTCATCACCTGACTTCACTCCCTCCAACAATAGTCGCCCAATTATAGTCACTCCAACCACCATCGCACAACTATGGTCCCTTTGACACCATCACCCGATTATTATTATGCTAATCTCAGTTTCCTGACTATAGTCCTGCTAACGTTAGTGGCCTGACTACAGTTCTATCTTCAACCACAGTCGCACAACTACAATCCTCTGATCAGAATCGCCCAATTATGATCCCATTGACTACACAAAATAAGCTAATAATCTCTTAAGAATAGCTCTCATGCCATTAGATTCTTCCAACTCCATCCATACAATGTGCTTTATGATGTATATTTCCTACATTGTACCAACACTTTCTCCAAGGAAGGGCATCATTTATAATCAACGATAATTAAACACTAGTGAAATCATTTCAACTGGACGACCCCCCATGGCTTTTTTTATTTTTAAGGGTTTTTTCACATAAAATATTTGGTATCTTTTTTGACTTTTGCACCCCCTCTCTCTATATGTGTGTGTTGGATCTTCATATAAAGCTAGGACATTAAACACTATTTCACTATATACTGCCACGAATATTTCGACATGCAACAATTATTAGATTATATTTGATTCTAATCATCATTATGTATAAACAAGATGGAATACTTTGAAGTTATGAAAAAGAAGTGCACAAAGCCTTAGGTGCAATGGACTTCAACATTATGTTTCACCCTCAAATAAATTGCCAGTCAAAGCATGCTATTCATGCAATAAATCATGCATCAGAAGACTTATTGTGATCTGTGAGCTTGCATTCTTAGCTTTGGAGGTAGCTAAAAAGATTATATTTCAATAATGGAGTTCACATATAATAATAGTTTCTAAACAAGCATCGGCAGACACTATACAAGGCTCTCTACGACAATAAGTGCATGTCTCCTTCTAACTTCCACTAAGTTAGGTACTATAGATAGTCATTTTAATTCTTTTTTAACTAGACCAAAACTTTGATTCAATTTAATTTTAAAGTACAATTATATAATTATGATGGAAATTATGGGTTTATTTCATGATAATAAATATTTATTTAATTCAACTTTAGGATAGATGATGAGCTATAAATTGTTAACAAGAAAATTTTCAATGCTTATGTGCGGTCATGCGAGTGATTTATGATTCTTATTTTATAAGGCATCCATGTTGATTGTTTACTTGGTGTATTTAGTTGGGTATCATTTACATTTATAGTATAATATTAATCTACGGCTCAGATAAAAAAAGTATCATATTAATCTTTTAGAGGTAAATAATAATTATTTATTCATATATAAACATGTCATTCTTTGTTAGGAGGGTTATCATTTTTATTTGTATTAAACTCTAGATATTATAAGTTGACAATCCTGTTTTCAACATTTCAATTACTACTTCATATATTTTAGTAGAGCATTTTAATATTGATAATATAAATATCATGTGGAAGAGATAGTTTGCTTTGATTTATTATTGCAAAAACTCATGTATCAAAATAATTATTTGTATAATAAGATTTAATCTGAAGTCATGTCACTTTTATTGTTTGTGCATATATATATATATATATATGGGAACATATTAACTATTAAGCCTCAAAATTAGCAAAAGGAGTATGTTTAATGCAAAATTTAAAAAAGAGCAAATTCGTCAAATGAATTAGTGCATTCAGAACACTTCAAAAGAAATAGAGCATTCTGAATGCGTTATTTTGATTGACGCATTCAACTCAAATAGAAAGAGAGAGAAAGAGAGCTAGAGAGAGAGCGAAAGAGGGGAGAGAGAAATGGTGGTGGGGTCGTGAGAGAGAGAAACAACGAGAAAGAGAGAGGGAATAGCACAGGAGAGGGATCGAAAGAGGGCAAGAGAGAGAAAAAATATTTTTTATAATAATTATAAGAAATTTTTTTTATTAAAAATCGGTATAAATATATAATAAATATCAAAATTAAATTTATTTAAGTTTTTCTTTAGGATTTAAAATTAATTTAATTTTAAATTTAAACAAAAAACATTAAAACTCATAATTTTGATATTTATTATGTATATTTTTATGTATTTTTAGTGGCCAATTGAATTTTTTATAGATATTTTATTGTCGGCTTTTTATTTTTATAATTCTATGAAGAAACTTAAATATATTTTAATTTTGATTTTTGTTATATATTGATAATTGCCCACTAAAATGCATGAACATATTAAATATGAAAAAAAGCATATTTATTTATGATTTTTAAGAAATACATAATAAAAATAAAAAATACACATAATAAAAATTTGAAGTTTAATAAAAAAAAAATGCATGAAAATATACATAATAAATATCAAAAATTTACAACTTTTAATGTTATTTCTTTTAATTTAAAATTTAATATAATTTAAATCCTAAATAAAACTTAGATAAATTTAATTTCAATATTTATTATGTATTTATAACTATTTTTAAATTTTATAAATTTTATTTAATTTCTTTTCATAGAATTATTAAAAAAAACTTTTTTTTTCTCTCACCAACCTAGCTTCTTTCCCTCTCTCTCTTTCCCATTGTTTATCTCTCCCACCATCGTTTCTCTCTCCCCCCTCTCTCTCCAGCCTTCTTTCGCTCTCTTTGTTTGAGTTGAATTCGTCAATCAAAATAGTGCATTCATAATGCACTATTTGTTTTGGAGTATTCCTACTATGTTATTTTATTTGACGAATTTTCTTCTTTTTAAATTTTATATTAAAAATGCTCATCTTGCTAATTTTGAAATTTAGTGTGCAGAGAGAGAGAGAGAGAGGGGATTATGTAAAGATAAATGACTTTAGAGTCATATATAGATGTATATTATTAGTATACTTGAAGTGATGATATTTGAATGTTATTATAAGAGATGGTTACTTATTATTTGGATATAAATAATCATGATCATAATAACATTATTGGTTTCCTAATAAAAGTCATCATATAATGGTTGATACTTTCAATTATATAATATAATCTAACTGTAACACGATGACTTAACTGCACTGCTAGTACATAATACTAGCATTTTTTTTATTTCTCATGTTGCAAACCTCAATGCAGTGTTGTTTATGCTTTAATAAATAATCGTTTACTTGTTAGGCTTGAGTCATCAAACTCACCCATTGTTAACCTTTTTTATAACAAGTTCTACCAGAGTGCTTGGTTAACCTATAACACAAGAGTTAGCTTACTAGTAGTGGAATCTCATTTGGTATCGTAAGTTTAATGGTAGTATTATCTTTATTTCATTTTGATTTGGTAGTTTTATTTTTTTAGCCATTTTCTTGCTAGTTTCCTTTTCATTTGTTATTATTCTTACTTCATTTTGGTACTCTCTTTATAAGTTATATTTATGCAATGAAATATTAGTTTGCTTTTCTTTCGTTACTTTTATACAGGGGCAGAACCACTTGCTTCTTAGGGGGGGCAATTACCCCCCTAAAAAAAAAATTTTTTTTTAAAGGAGAGTAAAAAATTTTTTTTGCTCCTCCTAAAATCCCCCCCCCCCAAAAAAAAAACTCCTTTGTTCTAACTTGCCCTAAAATATTTATATATTTCTTCACATTTAGTTCTAATATTCTCTTTCATATTTTTCATGACACTTTAATTACACTTTTTTTTCTTTTTTTTTCTCGCTTAATTTTTTTTTAAAAACTTTTCGTAATATATATATATATAATTATTTTTAAAATATTTAATTATTTTTGTGTTGTATTTGCCCCCCTCAAAATTGAAAATGATTCCGCCCCTGCTTTTATATATTTTATTTCTATTTTTTGTATGAATTTTTCTTTGAGAGTACAAAATATGGTTCATATCTCTTTGTATTTATTACTCTATTTTATTTAGGCATTTACTTTCTTACACCATTATTTGTGCTTACTTTCTAATTCATTACTTGGGCTGCATAGATAAACTAGTGATAGAAGATAGGTTTATATCTTAAATAGATATCTAATCTACTTTTAGTTTGTGGTAGTCGTATTATGAGATTTAGTTAAATCGCATAGCTAGTTTTTTATGTTTGAAATGGTCTCATAGGTTATTCTTTATTTTTTTTTAACCTTTTATGAAAATTAAAAACAAAAAAGAATTTCAAATCTCGCTATTTTTAAAATTTAATATTTTGTATCTCATAAAATGATTATATCTTTTAATTAATAGAAGAAATCATAAGATAAACTTATTCTTGATTGATAATATTGATATGTCATTACAAAAATTATCTTGATCGGGCACAAATCTCAAAGCAAAATAGGTTGGAAACTTCAAAAATTAAATATGGGACCATCTGAACTCCGATTTCAACAAACCTATAGTCACATTGAACGTCTTAAAAAGACGAACCCAATGACACTAAATTCGACTCAATCTGAGCTCAAATGAGTCCAAATCAAAGACCTGAATCACATTTGGAACGTTTAAACCATAAATTGGATGATCAAATGATTTTAAAACGTGACATGCTTATAGTTGAATTGAGCGTCTCGACGAGATGAGTCCAACAAGCCCATAATAGTCAAATTCTGACATCACTAAGGCATTCAAATGTCCAATAAACAATCCACGATCAAGGGAAACAACATTAGTCGTCCATTCAAGTTATTCCCAATTTACCCTTGATCTTCCTCATATTTACTGTTCATGCCACTCTAAAAAAAATTATAAATAGATCCTTCATTTCTCATTTTGGGAGGGGAGGAAGGGGGACCCCAAGCAAGAAAAGAAGGAAAAGTTTTCTTGCCACCAGACTCCTCTTCGACCACCATCGAACGTCACCCCGGCCCGGCCAACAACTTAAGCCCGGCTACTAACGGACGACAAATTTCTGCCCGGCCACCAACGGACGCCGAATTTTTGCTCGACCACCAACTAACGCGAGATTTCTTTCCGGCCACCGTCTAACACCAGACCACTGCCCATCACCGAATTTCTACCCAACCCCGGACTTCTGCTCGTCGCCGGTTTTCTACTCATCACCAACTTTTGTCGGACTTCTACCTGATGTCGAACTTCAGCTCGTCATCAGATTTTTACCTGAGGTTGGACTTCCACTAGTTGTCGGGCTTCTACCCGTCCTTGGACTTCTGTCAGACTTTTATCTGACGCTGAACTTCCGTCCATCGTTGAATTTCTGCCTGACGCATGACTTCTAACCTCTGTCGCCAACCAACTATGATCCTTCTGACCTCCATAGCCAGATTGCAGTCTTTCCGACCTTCGTCACCCACCCACTATGGTCATTTCGACTATTATCACCTGACTACAATCTTTTCAACCTCATTCGTCCACCGACTATGGTCCTTCCAACCAAACAAACACGTCAATAGTGCTTCTTCGTATCCCCACCATGTAATGCACTCCATATGATGTATATTTGTTACATCAAGCCAAGGTCTTCCCCCAAGGAAGGCCTTATCTGTAATCAACTACAAATACTGATGGATTCATTCAAACTGGGTCAGACCCTGTGGTTTTCTGCCTATTCAGGGTTTCATGTAAAAATATTGGTGTCCCTTATGAATGCTACACACTCCTTATCTGTATGCCTGCTGGATTTTCGTGCAAAGCTAAGATGTTAAACTTTATGTTTCTCTACCGCCGCGAATATTTCAAGACGCAACAAATATATCTTTTAAATATTTAAATCAAACAAAAAACATTGAAAAATTATATTTAATGAAACAAAGTACTCAAAATTTTCTCTATATTTATATTAAATTATATTTAAAAACATAGATATTAAAATTTTCCTAAAATAATTAAATAAAATTAATGATAATCTAATTTAATAATTATTTTTTCAAAAATACATTTTTAATCCTCATAAGAATAATAATCCACTCATCATATATTATTTATTTGACGAGAAAAGGATTAAAGTAATTCATTGACTCTTTATTAAAAATCAAAATCATCATCAATTACAAAAAAAAATTAATTTTAGCCCGTTAACTTTTTAAAAAAGAACTAAAATAATCCTATTATGAACTATTTTGATTCTTTTTAAATACTCGAAAGTCTAAAATAATCCTTTAATATAGTCGATGATCATTTTGATGCTTCATAAAAAAACAACATTTTAATTTTATTTATTTTATTCGACACATAATTTGCATTTCAAGCAAAATAATCATTTTAGTTCCCCAGCCCCTTAAAAAAGAATAAAAAATAATCTCATTATGGACTGTTTTTATTATTTTTAAAGACTTAAATGGTTAAAATAATCATTTAATCAAAATCTCATTATGATCATTTTGATGCTTCATAAAAAAGTAAAACATCATTTTGATTTTTTTTATTTGAAACATAAATTTGCATTTCAAGCAAAATAATCAATATTACCTAAACTTCCCCATCCATTTATCCAATTAATTTCAAATATATTCATAATTCAGATCAAATGAATTACAGCCGTCGAATATGTCGCCTAAGGTCAGAAGAAAATCGAACCGAATCAACTGGATTGGTCCGGTTCGCGTCACCGAATCTATCCTAACAGGCGCAAGACGTCTACGGTATTCTGCCCTGCCACGCGGCCATTCGCATTCTCCTAGCCGTCATGTCTTCAGTCACGTGTCCCTACGCTCCAAAGGTAAAATCATCCATGAAGATCTGATGTCATGAACCGAATACAAAGTCTCATTAAAAACGAATCTTAATTTTCCACATCATTAAAATTTTCCAAAAATACGGAATAACAGACGACTTGTTTTTACGGTAATAATAAACCGAGCTGCAGCCGAGGAGCTTTCACCTCTGCTCAGAACTCGCTGCTCTGTCCGAGGTGACGGCGGAAAGCTCGCTGTCTTGCTCCAATGTCGGTGGCGGCGATTGGGGTTTCGAGTTTTCCTTCGGGTCAATGCCTAATTCCTTCGTCGTCTTCGACTCCCTTGCTGCGACATCCAATAGGAAGCATCGCTGCTTCATCTTCGAGCTTCTTTAGCGAGAAGCTTTTACATGCTGGAGCGGTTTGTGGCCGCAGGGGAGCAGGTTTATTGCGGAGGAAACATATCTTGGTATCGCCAAAGGCGGTGTCGGACTCGCGGGACTCTCAGACTTGTCTTGATCCACCCGCTAGCAAAGTATGTTTATGTTTCCTTTGTTGTTCTGCGGTTTTTCTTTGAAATGCGGTGGTCTTGTTGATTAGTCCTTGTTGATTATTTCACATCGTACTTGTTGCATCCAAAGTTCTACATAGAGAGTACCAATACCTTACATGAGGCATGGATCTCAGCCAAAGGAAAAACAGAGAAGAGAGAGGGAGATAACTGAAGCATTAAAAGGAAGATCTTTGCTAAGTTTCAGTAGGGCAGCCTTTGGGCCACAAAAC
Organism: Dendrobium nobile; assembly: GCA_022539455.1. Classification (NCBI taxonomy): domain Eukaryota; kingdom Viridiplantae; phylum Streptophyta; class Magnoliopsida; order Asparagales; family Orchidaceae; genus Dendrobium; species Dendrobium nobile. The sequence goes on along the minus strand of CM039736.1, from coordinate 68,445,411 downwards.
GGCATGATTAAATGATTTAATTTTATTTATCGAATTGAACTCCTATTTATAAGTGAGGATCAAGGTTAGAGGCATAAGATTGACCCTAAATAATTAAGAAGTAAATTTATCGAACTCTATCTGGTTGTTCTGCAGTGGATGAGTCAGGCTGGCAATTGTCCATCATACAGTAATTTTGTGCAAGTTTGAAGTTGAGGGTGAGTACCTTACTTAGGGCGTCTCCAGCCGAACTCCAAACAACTATAAGGCATAGTTGGTTTATATTGACATCACATTGTTCACCTACACGATTTTTTTGTATCAACCGGATTTGCCGAATAAACACACGAAAGAGGAGAAGACAGTTACCTTCGCAGAAGCACGCAAAATGGAGTTTGATTGGAGATGAATCACGGCGTTTTTTAGTTTCACTGCATTTTGTAGTGAAAAATGGGATTTTCGGTTGGAGATGCCCTAAGATGAATTATTTTGCCGAGAACCCCTATTTAGCTTAACTAGTACTTTAAATGAGCAGTCAAGATCTGCCGGGCAAATAGCTCTATAAGTAGGCGAGTTCATTTAGATGAGTTCTAAGGATTGGATGGATGTTTTTCTTAGGCAACCTAGCACATCTTGGTTTTATGTTAGTGGAGATTTTGGGTGAATATCAAGTTGGTTTACAACTAGGGGCTTACATGACCTCATTATGGCTTGTATGATGACTTGATTAATCTAACCCAAAAGAATATGCATGCATTCCTCAATTCCATGCCTTTTTTGAGAAGTTGAAAAGAACATCACTATGAATTCTAGAACCCAATTTAATTTGGGTATCCTACATTATTGGATTTCCAAGATGTCTGATCTTTGCAAGTGATCGACTCACCATTGATTGATGCCTATAAATATAAGGTGTAAGCCTCTTTTTCTAAGGTTTTTATTTTAATCTTTGATCCATGTTACTCTAATTACTCAATTGCTTTGATTTACTTGAGTTCTAGCAGGATGGAGATTGTAAACTTTACTTATGATAAAGTTTCTGCTGATTTTTGAAGAATTTCAAAAAGTTGTTGGCAATAAGGCTATCAAAGAATCTTCATCTTCGCTATTGCCTCCACTCAAGAAAGTGAAACTAAATTAGTTGAGGGTTAGGACTTAGGAGGCAGTTATGAGTAGAGTCTTTAACCAATATATGAGGTCGTTTGAAGTGCCTCTAGGCTTGGTAAAGTGTTGATCAGAAAAAAGAACTCTAGAGATTATTATGAGTGAACTCTTGAGTACTGTAATAGTGATGGAAACTAGAGTTCGGACTTCCCCAAAGAAGGTGAAGAATAGTGGGCTTTTCTCCTGGCTTCTGTGGTTATTGAGTTGAATAAGTTTTGAAGTGTTATTTGTGGAATCTGATTGTGTTGATCAATCAGGTTGTTTTGTTGCATTGGACCTTAAGTTTGTTAATGCTTGCTTGAGGGTGTAGGGATTTACCCCCTGCTTGGGTTTGTTTGTTATGCACCTGAATTTTTTTTTTTTTTCATATAACAGTTCGGCGTTGTGTACCCGAGCGCCCTGACGTTATGTACCCGAGCGCCCTGGCACTTTAGATATGACACCACAGTCGATCAAAATAGAGGTTTGAGCGACGCAACATCCCAAACTGGCACCGCAGCGCTGCAAGATAGAATGCACGGTTTTCTTTCTCTTTTTTTTTGAAGGATTGCATCCTTTGGGGTTATAAACTTGACTTTCTCTTGTATTTTAAGTAGGTTAGATATTGAGAATGGTGCATATGAGAAGAGAAGCAAGGAGAGAGAGAGAGATAGAAGAGACATTTTTACTTATTTCTCCCAATTTTCATAGTGGATTCCTTGGTGTCGTGTGGCTCCGTAGTTTTTTTTTTCTATTTTGATTTTTCCACCTTAAATCCCTATGTCTTTTTATTTTCTGCTGCTTTTACTTTCTTGCTTGTTTCATCATTGTGGCGTTTACTACTCATCCCAACAACTGATATTAGAGAGAGGTTCTTTAGTTCGGGTGGGAGTAATGACGGACAAGGAAATGTACAAGATTGAGAAGTTTAATAGTTCGAACTTTGCATTCTGAAGGATGCAAATTGAAGATTTGCTATATCAGAAGAAGTTATATTTACCGTTGGAAGGAATCACCAAGAAGCTGTATTATATGACTATATAGGAATGGGAAGTTCTTGATCAAACTGCACTAGGTTTGATACGACTTTCATTTTCCTCATATGTTGCATTCAACATTATAAATGAGAAGACTATTGTCGATCTCATGGCCGTACTGACTAAGATGTATGAAAAGCCATCGGCCTCAAACAAAGTGTTCTTGATGAAGAAGGTTATTCTATATGAAGATATTGGACAACACCTCAATGGAGGAACACCTGAATAGCCTGAACACTATAATGAGTCAATTGTGTTCAGTTGGCATTAATTTTGATGAGGTGAGGGCATTGCTATTGTTATCTTCATTTTTTCAGAAAGCTAGGATAGATTTGTTACTGCAGTGAGTAACCCTTCAGAAAGTTCAAAGCTGAACTTTAAGGATATTGTGGGGTTAGTACTTAATGAAGAGGTTTACAGGAGGGTGAACAATGAATTTTCATAATTTTATCTGAATGTTGAAGCAAGAGAAAGAAATTAGGGCTGCAAGCGAACCAAACGTTCGACGAGCTATTCGTTATTCAGTTCGTTTAAAGCTCGTTCGTGATCGTTTAATTAACTAAACAAACAAGCTTGAACAATATTTTAAATACTCGATTCTTAAATAAACAAGCTTGAACACTAATGCATTCGTCTCATTTATGTTCGTGAACAACATCATTTGAAGTTCGTGAACAAGCTCGACATTAAGCTCGATAAGAAGCTCGATTCGTGTTCGATTTTGAACTTGAATATATGCACTAGCAAATATGATTCATGTTTAATATAATCGTTGACTTCTCTTTTAAAGGTATGTCTGAAAATTCATTAAAGCAGTTATGATTGACAGTTCATGATGTCCAAATTAGTGTTCGGTCATCTTCAAGTCCAACAGTTGTAACAAAACATGTCCAACAAGAAAATCCTTTTACTAAGAAAGCACAAAAAAAAAACCTCTCAAGAAGCTAGAGCAATCCTTTTGTGTCCACTAGCTGTTACTGGATCAGTGATTGATACATGTATCAAATATTACTTAACTTATTGTCTAAGTAATTGTAGCTTTATATGGCTATTTATTTATAAATCATTGCCTTTATTAATGCTTTTATTAGGAAAATTCTGAGAAGACGGGATTTGCTTATAAATCATTGCCTTTGTTACATAGACAATTGATTTTATTATAAATGTGTTTGTTTATAGATATGTTCATGAACGTGTTTGTTTTATAGTTAAAAAAAATTTGTTAGATATGTTCGCGAACATGCTCGATGTAATCGTTTGTTAGGAAGCTCGATAAAGCTCGTTTGTTAAGTTAATGAACATTTAAAAGTAGAGCTTGTTTATAGCTCGTTCATGTTTGTTTGTTTAAAGCTCGATAAGCACTAAACGAACATGAACTGAACATGAACCAAACATGAACACTCATTATTTTAAATGAACCAAATATGAACACAACAATAAAGCTCGAACAAACATGAACCAAACTTGAATAACCTGATATTAAATGAACACAAACATGAACACTCACATACTCGGCTCGGCTCGGCTCGGTTCGTTTGCATCCCTAAGAAAGATGTTTAACAGTTTAAGAGAAATCATAACAGAGGGAGATCTAAATCGAAGAGAGGAAAATCTACTTCTGGTAGAGAAAAAGTTGTATGTTGGAGTTGTGAATAGAAATGTCACTTGAAGAAGGATTGTACAGTTCCAAAGAGGGGCAGTGGTGGAGGTCAAGAAAAAAATCATTGTGCAAATGTATATGTAGAAGAGTGTTAGTCAGATTCTCTTATTTTATCTATGGACAATTTTGGATCTTGGGTGATAGATTCAGGTGCTTCTTTTCATGTAAGCCCTAACAAGGAGTCATTCAAGAACTATACTAAAGATGATTTAAGTAAAGTGTATCTCAAGTACAACAAGCCCTGCAACATTGTTGGACAGGGAGATATTGATATCATAATGCCATATGGGTCAATTTGAAAACTCAAGAATGTTATGCACATTCCATGTCTGAAGAGGAGTTTAGTTTTTGTGAGTTAGCTTGTAAACTCAGGCCATGTGACATCATTCATAGGAGATACGTGAAAGATGACAAAAGGGGCTATGGTTATAACTCGTGGCAATATTGAAGACACCCTGCATGTTATAAATAAAAGAGCAGATTCTATTCGAGTAGCAGATTTAGATGTTGATGGAGGTTTTTGACAGCGAAGACTTGGTCATATGAGTAAGAAAGGTATGCATTCACTTCTTATTAAAGGAAAGCTTCATGATTTAAAATTTATATATGTAAATTTTTGTGAAGATTGTATATCTGGCAAGCAACATAGGGCTAGTTTTTCAAATACTGGTTTAAAGGTCAAGTCAATGAAGTTGGAGTTAATGCATATTGATGTATGGTGGTCTTGCTCCAATTACTTTTATATGAGATTCTTTTTTTATTTTGTTATATTTATTGATGATTATAGTAGGAAAGTATGGATGTACTTTTTCAAATACAAGTAATATGTTTTTGATATTTTTAAGAAGTGGAAGGCTATAGTTGAGATTGAGGCAGGTTTGAGGCTTAAGTGTCTCAGATCAAATAATGGTGGCAAGTATCGTGACATGAAGTTCGAGTATTGCGCTTTGAATCAGGCATGAGGTCACTGTTCTAAGAACACCATAGCAGAATGTTGTTGTAAAACGCATGAATAGAACTATCACTGAGCATGTCAGGAGCATGAGGTTACATGCTAGTCTACCCAAGCAGTTCTGAGCATAAGCAGTGAATAATGCAGTTTATCTGATCAATCGTGGTCCTTCAGTTCCTTTGAATGAAGGTTTACGTGAGGAAGCCTGGAGTGGAAAGGAGGTTAGTATATCCCGCCTCAAAGTTTTTGGTTGTTCATCCTATGTTCATATTGATGCAGGATCTATATAGTGTATATTCAGTTTGATATGACTCAGATGAATTTGGCTACAAATTTTGGGATTATTAGAATAAGAAGTTTATCAGGAGCAGTGATGTTAAATTCTTTGGAAAAAATGCACAAGGATTGAAATATGACTGCTAAAGATTCTTTTAAATATGTTGAAATTGAGGATGATGATCATCAAGAAAACTAAGTTGATGAAGCACAAAGAGTACCTTAGACTCCTATTGCTAAAATTAGGAGATCTAGCAGAATCGCAAGGCTAGTACAAAGGTATCCTTCTTTCTTTTATTATCTATTGTTGACAGATAGTGGTGAATCTAAGTGTTATGATGAAGCCTTTCAAGTTGATGATTCAAATAAGTGGGAGCAAGCCATGGGTGATGAGATGCGTCCTCATTCACTTGAGTTGAATCAGACTTGGGAATTGACAAAGCTACCAGATGTCAAGAAAACACTACAAAAAAGTGAGTTTATAGGCTGAAAGAAGAACTTGATGGTAGCAAGCGGTACAAGGTCAGGCTTGTAGTTAAAAGGTTTTCAGCAAAAGGAAGGAGTGAACTTCACTAAAATTTTCTTTCCAATGGTGAAGATGACTACAGTTAGAATTGTACTGAGCATGTTAGCAGTGGAGGATTTACATCTAAAGTAGATGGATGTAAAGATTGCATTTTTTCATGGTGATCTTGATGAAGAGTTGTACATGTTGCAACCTTAGGGACATGTGGTCATATGCAATAAAGATCTGGTGTGTGGGCTCAGGAGGAGCTTATACGGGCTGAAGCAGGCACCAAGGCAGTGATATATGAGATTTGATAGGTTTATATCAGATAATGGATACACGAAGTGTCAGGCTAATCACTATTATTTTTTCAAATATTTTGATAATTGTTATATTATTCTGCTTTCGTATGTGGATGACATGCTAGTTGCAGGATCAGATGTGGACATGATAAAATATCTAAATGAATGATTATTAAAGGAGTTTGAAATGAAAGATTTGAGTCCAACAAAGAAAATTCCGGGCATGAGAATCGGTGGAGATAGAAGTGCAGGTATACTGAAGTTGTCTCAGGTTGCGTATGTTGAAAAGGTGCTTCAGAGATTCAACATGAGTGAGGCAAAGCCAATTTCCACTTCCTTGGGTAGTCACTTTCAGTTATCCAAGGAACAATCGTCTAAATCTGAAGTAGAGGAAGAATATATAAAGAAGACTCTATATGCTTTAACAATTGAAAGTTTAATGTATGCTATGATCTGCACAAGATCTAATGTAGCATATGCAGTGGGAGTAGTCAACAGATTTATGAGTAACCCAGGCAAACTTCATTGAGAGGCTGTTAAGTGGATTCTCAGGTACTTAAGAATATCAGTTGACAATGCTCTTTGCTTTGGTGGTGCAGGGATTGATGTACAGTGATATGTATAATCTGATCTTGTTGGCGATCTTTATGGGAGGAGCACAATAGGTTATATGTTCATTTTAGTAAAGAGTGTAGTGAGTTGAGCTTTAAAGTTATAGAATATTGTTGCGTTCTCAACCACAAAAGCGGAATACAGTGCTATCGCTAAGGCTACTAAGGAGATGATTTGGTTGCAAAGTTTCTTGATAGAACTTGGCAAGGGAATGGAAAGTTGTATAGTGACAACATGAGTGCTATACATCTACCTAAGAATGTTACATTCCATGCAGGACAAAGCACATCCAGCTTTGGCATCATTTCATTTGGTCACTTCTGGAAAATGGTCAGTTTTCTTTGGAGAAGATACATATGATAAAGAATCCTGTAGGCATGTTGATGAAGACGGTGACAGTTGATAAACTAAAGCTATGTGTAGTTTTAGTTAGTCTTCATTGAGGATAAGAGTAGGGATGAGTCACAATACAATTACTATGATTGATGGTGCAAATTGGAAGAAGGATTAATTCCAATCAGTTTCCAAGTGGGAGATTGTTATGTGTGGAATTTTATTGTGTTGATCAATCGGGTTTTTCTGTTGCCTCAGTCGTCAAGTTTGTTATGCTTGCTGAGGGGTGCAAGGGGTTTAAAATTTTCTTTTCATGCAACGCCTCGGCCCTAAGTACTCGAGCGCTCCGGCGCTGTGTACCTGAGCGCCCGATGTTATGTACCCGAGAGTCCCTGCGCTATGTTCCCGAGCACCCCAGCGTTGAACGACAGAGAGCGGAGCGCCACAATGGTCTAATACGACGTCGCAACAGATTAATATAAAGGTTTGAGCGCCGCAGCGTTACGAGATAGACTCGACGGTTTTCTTTCTCATTTTTCAAATGGATTATGTCAGTCAATAGACACCCCAAAATTCCCTTATTATATAAAACAAAACATTTCTTCATCCCTAACTCTAGCTACCAGTCGTTCTGCAAGGGTATCTTGGGACTCCAAGCATGCGCCTATTCCCTGTGTAGTTATTCGCTCCCTAAAAAAGCTTTTTGTTGGCCACCCAAATAGATTTCAATGGCCTTTAAAAGACTTCTGCCTTTGCCTCAAGAAACCATCTGCTCAAGAGCTTCCACCGCTAATGGCCAACAAAACAACATATTAAAAATAAGTAATTTTAGGTGGTGAAATTATTATAAAAAAATTTTTTTTTTTAACCCTTGCAATTTTGAAATTATTAGTAAATTTAAATCCTATTTTAGTGAGGAAATTAAGACTCCACAAATTGTAAAGTTATGGGGCATGTCTACTATCTCACTAACGATGTGCTTAGATTGATTCGCATGCACAAACTCTGGTCATTTCTAGTTGTTAGAACATGTAGGCAGAGGCAGATCTTGTGAAGAAGAGGGCTCATCGTTCAGTCTAAGGAGCCTTTTGTGCTAAAATGTTAGATGCAACTCAGGGTCTAAGGATTTTAGCCATTACTTATTTTTTGAATTTCTCTGGGTCTAGTTATCATAATGTAAGTATTTAAAATCGATTGTTTATGTAATGTAAGTATTTAAAACCTTGGATCTAGTTATCATAATAAAAACTAGAGTATGAATTTGTTTCTTTCTGTTATTTTACTCTCAACTTTTCCACATTCCATATAACTTGATTTGTTTAGTTTATGATAACTTATTTGCTTTTAAATGTTATTTTGGCATAAATTCTGACTTTTTATACCTTTTGTAGAGTGTTTTGGGCATCATATTGGGTGGTGGCGCTGGAACCAGGTTATACCCTTTAACAAAGAAGAGAGCTAAACCTGCAGTTCCTCTTGGGGCAAACTACAGACTAATTGATATTCCTGTCAGCAATTGTTTGAACAGTGACATATCAAAAATTTATGTTCTGACTCAGTTTAATTCTGCTTCACTGAATCGTCACCTTTCAAGAGCCTATGGGAGTAACATGGGTGGATACAAGAATGAAGGTTTTGTGGAGGTCCTTGCTGCTCAACAAAGTCCAGAGAACCCTAACTGGTTTCAGGTTCTGTTCATGATTTTATTTCTTGTTAGTTTGATCTTGTTGATTTAAATCATTCTCATCATACGGTTGAAAAAGTTTAATCTTAATCATGTTGCTTCATCCACCTTAGGCTGAATAGGCCGAATATTAGATTATGGCTTGACAAGTTTTCTTCATATTTTATTACCTTTGTTAATAATTTGCATTGTTGAGAACAGGATTAAGCATAATTTTTTTAATGTTGGTATTGCCCCATATATTTGGAAGTGGTACACTCTAGCATCCCAACAACATGGGATATAATGAAGATATTTAATCTTTAACATATAAGATAAACCCCAAGATTTAACTTCAAGTGAAGCAGTTTTTATTACAAAAAAAATAATTCATGTATAAAAATATTGAGGAAAGGACCATTCTAGTCCCTCAGCTCTTTAAAATGTGATCTTTTTGGTCCTACCGTTAGAATTATCGAAAAAAATAACATCTGGTAGGATGGCCGAGGGATGGTAGAAGGTTATAATCAGAATAACAAAATTAAGTGAAATAAAAAACAAGGAACTATAAACCGAGCTGCCTTGCATCGAAAACCCAACAACCAAGCCCCCTTCTTTGATCTCTCCATCTGCTTGAACCCTCAGCTCCAAACACCGGCTTCCAATCTCAGCGTTGAAACCCAACATCGATCCCGCAGCGCAGTCATATCCTAGCACCGAATCCCATCATCAAATCCCACAACACATTCAAACCGCAACATCGATCACTCAACACATTTGAAATACCTCTAATTTTAATACCATTAAGTCCAACATTCATTAGTTTGGATGATGGAATCAAAGTGATCCCATTTTATAGAGTTGAAAGACCAAAATGGCTCCTCAATATAGTTCTGGACCATAATATTTTGGTACTTACGAAAGAGTTAATGAATCATTTTGGTCCTTTTCTTAAAACAGATTGAAGCATAAATATGTAATCTTATATTATATGAAATGAAACATTATTAAAGCAGTGGAAATACTAAAGTCTATTGTCAAGGAAATCCAAATGCTTGGCTAATGGAAAAAAAAGGGTGACTAGTGCACAACTGAGAGAAACTAAAAAAGTCCATTACAATTTGAAACTAAGAAAATGATACTTAAATAATTGATGCTCGAACCTAAAGAATATTTATTGTTAATGAATATACTCCTATAATGACTATCCATCAATTAATCTAGTAGGATCTATAAAGACGTTAATAATGAATATGTTTGCAAGGAAAAATCAATAGGTAATATCTATTGTTTAAGGCATATGACATGTCATATGATTTTCACGATTAACAAGGAATATTGTATCATAACAATCATAAAAATTTCATCAAATAGATCACTCTTTTATGGCTTGACTTTCAAAAGAAGCAAGTATTAATTATGATTGTGTTAGGAAATACTTGAATATCTCAAGTAAACCCTAACAATAGAGACACAAACTGCAAGAATAATCCAAAAAACAAATGGAAAAATCAGAAAACAATAAATTTTATTGCAATAATCAAATTAGCGGAAGAAAAATAGCAAGATACAATTGATCCTCTATTCGTTAGGATGATTCATCTCTCCCAAATCTCTAGATGCCGTTAGAGCTCAAAAATCTAAGAGATCTCAAATTTCTGCCAAATTCAAGATGCCCTAACCCTAGAAAAAGAAATTATTTAAGACATATAATCCAAAAGGAAATCTCTAAACATTCCCTAAATTCAAATTGCCCTCTTAAACTTTTCCTAAAACCTTCAAAATCTACTCGTTTGAAAGGGGCGGTATGTACGGCTCGTACAAAAGGCGGAAGAATTCCGCTTTTGTTACGTTTGAGGCGGTCTTGTATGGCTCGGCTGGACCGGTTTAGCATATTGTTGAATAATTGATTTATAAACATTCATATAAAAATTATAGCTTATCATGGGTGTATGTATAATATCAAGAAATGGATCATCAAAGTCATTGATTCCTACTTATGTTATATTGTTGGTCTCTCATAGTAGTAATACCTTGAACAAAATGAAAGATTTCACCAATTTGATGTAGTTCATTGATCCCTTTAGAAGAGTTTTCATTATAAGTCCTGCCAATTTGGCTGGCTAATATAATCACTATAAGGATACTCCTAACAATCATATTCATAACGCATACAAGCATAGCTTATAAACATATTTTGTCATATGCAAAATGTTATAATAAAAAGCCTATGAATGGTAAGACAAATATTACTTAATTTCATCAGTCTATATTAGCATGAGCATAATTTATTCACGCCAACCAAGGCAATGCACAAGTAGAACAAGTTATGCCATAACATGGTTTATTTCAATAGTAGTGAATTCATGTAGCAAGCTAAATCTAACTAAGCATTTCATGTCATATCACTATAAATATAAAAATTTCTTTGACTGTGTAAACATAGTTGGCAATTTAAAATGCACACCTATAAAAGTAAGCTAATAAGAACTATCAAGGACAATGCTCCTAACAAATAAACATTTGCCTTTTAATTAATAAATATTGCCTGACCTTGATGTGTGGTATGGGCATCCAGCTTTCAATTGAGATCCAAAGGAATAGCAGTAGAAGAGGATCGCACACACAACATGAAAATGTTTTTATATGTATTATCTTATGAAAATGTTTTTCATTCGTCATGCTCTGTTAGATGCTTGGAAGCACACGCACAGTACATGCAAAATGTTTTTTATTTGTTATCTTATGAGATTGTTTTCCAATTCTCATGCTCTGTTAGATGCTTGGAATTTCATGTTTACAATGAATGAAATATCAGATTTGTAGCCATTAAAGGATAGTGGATTAATACTTGTTATAGTATGGTAAAAATAGGAACTAGATTTGTGCTTGTTCTTGATTATTATTTATTTGCAATATGTTTCAGTTTTATATTATTCTGCCTGCTCCTTTCTTTTTTGCTTACCCTTTATGACCGATTCTTCCCTTTCAAGCTTACGATCTTCATTGTTGGTGAAACTTTATCTCAGTTGCACTTTGATTGTTATCTTCTCGTCCAAAGAAATATGGGCACAGTATATGCCAACTTAACCACCAGCATTTGAAATAATCATTCAAAAAATCTTTTACAGTTTTTTGGCTGCTTAATGTTCTCTAGTGTTATATCATTTTGCCTTAATTCTTTTTGTCCTTTTAATATTTGTTCAATTAAGGTAACAATAATTGAGCATTGTATACTATAGGCTAATAACCCTTTCTGATTTAATTTCACTGGATTGAATTTCTCAGGGTACTGCGGATGCTGTACGACAATATTTGTGGCTTTTTGAGGAGCACAATGTCATGGAATTCTTAATTCTTGCTGGTGATCATTTGTACCGCATGGACTATGAGAGGTTTATTCAAGCACATAGGGAGACAGATGGAAGCTTTATCAGGAGCAGTGATGTTAAATTCTTTGGAAAAAATGCACAAGGATTGAAATATGATGCTAAAGATTCTTTTAAATATGTTGAAATTGAGGTGATGATCATCAAGAAAACTAAGTTGATGAAGCACAAAGAGTACCTTAGACTCCTATTGCTAAATTAGGAGATCTAGCAGAATCGCAAGGCGTACAAAGGTATCCTTCTTTCTTTTATTATCTATTGTTGACAGATAGTGGTGAATCTAAGTGTTTGATGAAGCCTTTCAAGTTGATGATTCAAATAAGTGGGAGCAAGCCATGGGTGATGAGATGCGTCCTCATTCACTTGAGTTGAATCAGACTTGGGAATTGACAAAGCTACCAGATGTCAAGAAAAACTACAAAAAAGTGAGTTTATAGGCTGAAAGAAGAAATGATGGTAGCAAGCGGTACAAGGTCAGGCTTGTAGTTAAAAGGTTTTCAGCAAAAGGAAGGAGTGAACTTCACTAAAATTTTCTTTCCAATGGTGAAGATGACTACAGTTAGAATTGTACTGAGCATGTTAGCAGTGGAGGATTTACATCTAAAGTAGATGGATGTAAAGATTGCATTTTTTCATGGTGATCTTGATGAAGAGTTGTACATGTTGCAACCTTAGGGACATGTGGTCATATGCAATAAAGATCTGGTGTGTGGGCTCAGGAGGAGCTTATACGGGCTGAAGCAGGCACCAAGGCAGTGATATATGAGATTTGATAGGTTTATATATCAGATAATGGATACACGAAGTGTCAGGCTAATCACTATTATTTTTTCAAATATTTTGTAATTGTTATATTATTCTGCTTTCGTATGTGGATGACATGCTAGTTGCAGGATCAGATGTGGACATGAAAAATATCTAAATGAATGATTATTAAAGGAGTTTGAAATGAAAGATTTGAGTCCAACAAAGAAAATTCCGGGCATGAGAATCGGTGGAGAAAGAAGTGCAGGTATACTGAAGTTGTCTCAGGTTGCGTATGTTGAAAAGGTGCTTCAGAGATTCAACATGAGTGAGGCAAAGCCAATTTCCACTTCCTTGGGTAGTCACTTTCAGTTATCCAAGGAACAATCGTCTAAATCTGAAGTAGAGGAAGAATATAAAAGAGACTCTATATGCTTTAACAATTGAAAGTTTAATGTATGCTTGATCTGCACAAGATCTAATGTAGCATGCAGTGGGAGTAGTCAACAGATTTATGAGTAACCCAGGCAAACTTCATTGAGAGGCTGTTAAGTGGATTCTCAGGTACTTAAGAATATCAGTTGACAATGCTTTGCTTTGGTGGTGACGGGATTGATGTACAGTGATATGTATAATCTGATCTTGTTGGCGATCTTTATGGGAGGAGCACAATGGTTATATGTTCATTTTAGTAAAGAGTGTAGTGAGTGTAGCTTTAAAGTTATAGAATATTGTTGCGTTTCTCAACCACAAAAGCGGAATACAGTGTATCGCTAAGGCTACTAAGGAGATGATTTGGTTGCAAAGTTTCTTGATAGAACTTGGCAAGGGAATGAGAAGTTGTTTTAGTGACAACATGAGTGCTATACATCTACCTAAGAATGTTACATTCCATGCAGGACAAAGCACATCCAGCTTTGGCATCATTTCATTTGGTCACTTCTGGAAAATGGTCAGTTTTCTTTGGAGAAGATACATATGATAAAGATCCTGTAGGCATGTGATGAAGACGGTGACAGTTGATAAACTAAAGCTATGTGTAGTTTTAGTTAGTCTTCATTGAGGATAAGAGTAGGGATGAGTCACAATACAATACTATGATTGATGGTGCAAATTGGAAGAAGGATTAATTCCAACTCAGTTTCCAAGTGGGAGATTGTTATGTGTGGAATTTTATTGTGTTGATCATCGGGTTTTTGTTGCCTCAGTCGTCAAGTTTGTTATGCTTGCTGAGGGTGCAAGGGTTTAAAATTTTCTTTTCATGAACGCCTCGGCCCTAAGTACTCGGCGCTCCGGGCTGTGTACCTGAGCGCCCGATGTTATGTACCCGAGAGTCCCTGCGCTATGTTCCCGAGCACCCCAGCGTTGAACGACAGAGAGCGGAGCGCCCAAATGGTCTAAATCGACGTCGCAACAGATTAATATAAAGGTTTGAGCGCCGCAGCGTTACGAGATAGACTCGACGGTTTTCTTTCTCATTTTTCAAATGGATTATGTCAGTCAATAGACACCCCAAAATTCCCTTATTATATAAAACAAAACATTTCTTCATCCCTAACTCTAGCTACCAGTCGTTCTGCAAGGGTTCTTGGGACTCCAAGCATGCGCCTATTCCCTGTGTAGTTATTCGCTCCCTAAAAAAGCTTTTTGTTGGCCACCCAAATAGATTTCAATGGCCTTTAAAAGACTTCTGCCTTTGCCTCAAGAAACCATCTGCTCAAGAGCTTCCACCGCTAATGGCACACAAACAACATATTAAAATAAGTTATTTTAGGTGGTGAAATTATTATAAAAAATATTTTATTTTTACCCTTGCATTTTGAAATTATTAGTAAATTTAAATCCTATTTTAGTGAGGAAATTAAGACTCCACAAATTGTAAAGTTGGGGCATGTCTACTATCTCACTACGATGTGCTTAGATTGATTCGCATGCCAAAACTCTGGTCATTTCTAGTTGTTTGAAACATGAGGCAGAGGCAGATCTTGTGAAGAAGAGGGCTATCGTTCAGTCTAAGGAGCCTTTTGTGCTAAAATGTTAGATGCAACTCAGGGCTAAGGATTTTAGCCATTACTTATTTTTTGAATTTCTCTGGGTCTAGTTATCATAATGTAAGTATTTAAAACGATTGTTTATGTAATGTAAGTATTTAAAACCTTGGATCTAGTTATCATAATAAAAACTAGAGTATGAATTTGTTTCTTTCTGTTATTTTACTCTCAACTTTTCCAATTCCACTATAACTTGATTTGTTAGTTATTTTGATATACTTATTTGCTTTTTAAATGTTATTTTGGCATAAATTCTGACTTTTTATACCTTTTGTAGAGTGTTTTGGGCATCATATTGGGTGGTGGCGCTGGAACCAGGTTATACCCTTTAACAAGAAGGAGCTAAACCTGCAGTTCTCTTGGGGCAAACTACAGACTAATTGATATTCTGTCAGCAATTGTTTGAACAGTGACATATCAAAAATTTATGTTCTGACTCAGTTTAATTCTGCTTCACTGAATCGTCACCTTTCAAGAGCCTATGGGAGTAACATGGGTGGATACAAGAATGAGGTTTTGTGGAGGTCTCCTGCTGCTCAACAAAGTCCAGAGAACCCTAACTGGTTTCAGGTTCTGTTCATGATTTTATTTCTTGTTAGTTTGATCTGTTGATTTAAATCATTCTCATCATACGGTTGAAAAAGTTTAATCTTAATCATGTTGCTTCATCCACCTTAGGCTGAATAGGCCGAATATTAGATTATGGCTTGACAAGTTTTCTTCATATTTTATTACCTTTGTTAATAATTTGCATTGTTGAGAACAGGATTAAGCATAATTTTTTTAATGTTGGTATTGCCCCATATATTTGGAAGTGGTACACTCTAGCATCCCAACAACATGGGATATAATGAAGATATTTAATCTTAACATATAAGATAAACCCCAAGATTTAACTTCAAGTGAAGCAGTTTTATTACAAAAAAAATAATTCATGTTATAAAATATTGAGGAAAGGACCATTCTAGTCCCTCAGCTCTTTAAAATGTGATCTTTTTGGTCCTACCGTTAGATTATCGAAAAAAATAACATCTGTGGTAGGATGGCCGAGGGATGGTAGAAGGTTTTAATCAGAATAACAAAATTAAGTGAAATAAAAAACAAGGAACTATAAACCGAGCTGCCTTGCATCGAAACCCAACAACCAAGCCCCCTTCTTTGATCTCTCCATCTGCTTGAACCCTCAGCTCCAAACACCGGCTTCCAATCTCAGCGTTGAAACCCAACATCGATCCCGCAGCGCAGTCATATCCTAGCACGAATCCCATCATCAAATCCCACAACACATTCAAACCGCAACATCGATCACTCAAACACATTTGAAATACCTCTAATTTTAATACCATTAAGTCCAACATTCTTAGTTTGGATGATGGATCAAAGTGATCCCATTTTATAGAGTTGAAAGACCAAAATGGCTCCTCAATATAGTTCGGACCTATAATATTTTGGTACTTACGAAAGAGTTAATGACAAACGTTCGACGAGCTATTCGTTATTCAGGTCGTTTAAAGCTCGTTCGTGATCGTTTAATTAACTAAACAAACAAGCTTGAACAATATTTTAAATACTCGATTTTTAAATAAACAAGCTTGAACACTAATGCATTCGTCTCATTTATGTTCGTGAACAACATCATTTGAAGTTCGTGAACAAGCTCGACATTAAGCTCGATAAGAAGCTCGATTCGTGTTCGATTTTGAACTTGAATATATGCACTAGCAAATATGATTCATGTTTAATATAATCGTTGACTTCTCTTTTAAGGTATGTCTGAAAATTCCATTAAAGCAGTTATGATTGACAGTTCATGATGTCCAAATTAGTGTTCGGTCATCTTCAAGTCCAACAGTTGTAACAAAACATGTCCAACAAGAAAATCCTTTACTAAGAAAGCACAAAAAAAAAACCTCTCAAGAAGCTAGAGCCAATCCTTTTGTGTCCACTAGCTAGTTTACTGGATCAGTGATTGATACATGTATCAAATATTACTTACTTATTGTCTAAGTAATTGTAGCTTTATATGGCTATTTATTTATAAATCATTGCCTTATTAATGCTTTTATTAGGAAAATTCTGAGAAGACGGGATTTGCTTATAAATCATTGCCTTTGTTACATAGACAATTGATTTTATTATAAATGTGTTTGTTTATAGATATGTTCATGAACGTGTTTGTTTTATATTTAAAAAAAATTTGTTAGATATGTTCGCGAACATGCTCGATGTAATCGTTGTTAGGAAGCTCGATAAAGCTCGTTTGTTAAGTTAATGAACATTTAAAAGTAGAGCTTGTTTTATAGCTCGTTCATGTTTGTTTGTTTAAAGCTCGATAAGCACTAAACGAACATGAACTGAACATGAACCAAAACATGAACACTCATTATTTTAAATGAACCAAATATGAACACAACAATAAAGCTCGAACAAACATGAACCAAACTTGAATAACCTGATATTAAATGAACACAAACATGAACACTCACATACTCGGTCTCGGCTCGGCTCGGTTCGTTTGCATCCCTAAGAAAGATGTTTAAACAGTTTAAGAGAAATCATAACAGAGGGAGATCTAAATCGAAGAGAGGAAAATCTACTTCTGGTAGAGAAAAAGTTGTATGTTGGAGTTGTGAATAGAAATGTCACTTGAAGAAGGATTGTACAGTTCCAAAGAGGGGCAGTGGTGGAGGTCAAGAAAAAAATCATTGTGGCAAATGTATATGTAGAAGAGTGTTAGTCAGATTCTCTTATTTTATCTAGGGACAATTTTGGATCCTTGGGTGATAGATTCAGGTGCTTCTTTTCATGTAAGCCCTAACAAGGAGTCATTCAAGAACTATACTAAAGAGATTAAGTAAAGTGTATCTCAAGTACAACAAGCCCTGCAACATTGTTGGACAGGGAGATATTGATATCATAATGCCATATGGGTCAATTTGAAAACTCAAGAATGTTATGCACATTCCATGTCTGAAGAGGAGTTTAGTTTTTGTGAGTTAGCTTGTAAACTCAGGCCATGTGACATCATTCATAGGAGATACGTGAAAGATGACAAAAGGGGCTATGGTTATAACTCGTGCAATATTGAAGACACCTGCATGTTATAAATAAAAGAGCAGATTCTATTCGAGTAGCAGATTTAGATGTTGATGGAGGTTTTTGACAGCGAAGACTTGGTCATATGAGTAAGAAAGGTATGCATTCACTTCTTATTAAAAAGGAAAGCTTCATGATTTAAAATTTATATAATATGTAAATTTTTTGTGAAGATTGTATATCTGGCAAGCAACATAGGGCTAGTTTTTCAAATACTGGTTTAAAGGTCAAGTCAATGAAGTTGGAGTTAATGCATATTGATGTATGGTGGTCTTTCTCCAATTACTTTTATATGAGATTCTTTTTTTATTTTGTTATATTTATTGATTATAGTAGGAAAGTATGGATGTACTTTTTCAAATACAAGTAATATGTTTTTGATATTTTTTAAGAAGTGGAAGGCTATAGTTGAGATTGAGGCAGGTTTGAGCTTAAGTGTCTCAGATCAAATAATGGTGGCAAGTATCGTGACATGAAGTTCGAGTATTGCGCTTTGAATCAGGCATGAGGTCACTGTTCTAAGAACACCATAGCAGAATGTTGTTGTAAAACGCATGAATAGAACTATCACTGAGCATGTCAGGAGCATGAGGTTACATGCTAGTCTACCCAAGCAGTTCTGAGCATAAGCAGTGAATAATGCAGTTTATCTGATCAATCGTGGTCCTTCAGTTCCCTTGAATGAAGGTTTACGTGAGGAAGCCTGGAGTGGAAAGGAGGTTAGTATATCCCGCCTCAAAGTTTTTGGTTGTTCATCCTATGTTCATATTGATGCAGGATCTATATAGTGTATATTCAGTTTGATATGACTCAGATGAATTTGGCTACAAAATTTGGGATTATTAGAATAAGAAGTTTATCAGGAGCAGTGATGTTAAATTCTTTGGAAAAAATGCACAAGGATTGAAATATGACTGCTAAAGATTCTTTTAAATATGTTGAAATTGAGGATGATGATCATTAAGAAAACTAAGTTGATGAAGCACAAAGAGTACCTTAGACTCCTATTGCTAAAATTAGGAGATCTAGCAGAATCGCAAGGCTAGTACAAAGGTATCCTTCTTTCTTTTATTATCTATTGTTGACAGATAGTGGTGAATCTAAGTGTTATGATGAAGCCTTTCAAGTTGATGATTCAAATAAGTGGGAGCAAGCCATGGGTGATGAGATGCGTCCTCATTCACTTGAGTTGAATCAGACTTGGGAATTGACAAAGCTACCAGATGTCAAGAAAACACTACAAAAAAGTGAGTTTATAGGCTGAAAGAAGAACTTGATGGTAGCAAGCGGTACAAGGTCAGGCTTGTAGTTAAAAGGTTTTCAGCAAAAGGAAGGAGTGAACTTCACTAAAATTTTCTTTCCAATGGTGAAGATGACTACAGTTAGAATTGTACTGAGCATGTTAGCAGTGGAGGATTTACATCTAAAGTAGATGGATGTAAAGATTGCATTTTTTCATGGTGATCTTGATGAAGAGTTGTACATGTTGCAACCTTAGGGACATGTGGTCATATGCAATAAAGATCTGGTGTGTGGGCTCAGGAGGAGCTTATACGGGCTGAAGCAGGCACCAAGGCAGTGATATATGAGATTTGATAGGTTATATCAGATAATGGATACACGAAGTGTCAAGCTAATCACTATTATTTTTTCAAATATTTTGATAATTGTTATATTATTCTGCTTTCGTATGTGGATGACATGCTAGTTGCAGGATCAGATGTGGACATGATAAAATATCTAAATGAATGATTATTAAAGGAGTTTGAAATGAAAGATTTGAGTCCAACAAAGAAAATTCCGGGCATGAGAATCGGTGGAGATAGAAGTGCAGGTATACTGAAGTTGTCTCAGGTTGCGTATGTTGAAAAGGTGCTTCAGAGATTCAACATGAGTGAGGCAAAGCCAATTTCCACTTCCTTGGGTAGTCACTTTCAGTTATCCAAGGAACAATCGTCTAAATCTGAAGTAGAGGAAGAATATATAAAGAAGACTCTATATGCTTTAACAATTGAAAGTTTAATGTATGCTATGATCTGCACAAGATCTAATGTAGCATATGCAGTGGGAGTAGTCAACAGATTTATGAGTAACCCAGGCAAACTTCATTGAGAGGCTGTTAAGTGGATTCTCAGGTACTTAAGAATATCAGTTGACAATGCTCTTTGCTTTGGTGGTGCATGGATTGATGTACAGTGATATGTATAATCTGATCTTGTTGGCGATCTTTATGGGAGGAGCACAATAGGTTATATGTTCATTTTAGTAAAGAGTGTAGTGAGTTGAGCTTTAAAGTTATAGAATATTGTTGCGTTCTCAACCACAAAAGCGGAATACAGTGCTATCGCTAAGGCTACTAAGGAGATGATTTGGTTGCAAAGTTTCTTGATAGAACTTGGCAAGGGAATGGAAAGTTGTATAGTGACAACATGAGTGCTATACATCTACCTAAGAATGTTACATTCCATGCAGGACAAAGCACATCCAGCTTTGGCATCATTTCATTTGGTCACTTCTGGAAAATGGTCAGTTTTCTTTGGAGAAGATACATATGATAAAGAATCCTGTAGGCATGTTGATGAAGACGGTGACAGTTGATAAACTAAAGCTATGTGTAGTTTCAGTTAGTCTTCATTGAGGATAAGAGTAGGGATGAGTCACAATACAATTACTATGATTGATGGTGCAAATTGGAAGAAGGATTAATTCCAATCAGTTTCCAAGTGGGAGATTGTTATGTGTGGAATTTTATTGTGTTGATCAATCGGGTTTTTCTGTTGCCTCAGTCGTCAAGTTTGTTATGCTTGCTGAGGGGTGCAAGGGGTTTAAAATTTTCTTTTCGTGCAACGCCTCGGCCCTAAGTACTCGAGCGCTCCGGCGCTGTGTACCTGAGCGCCCGACGTTATGTACCCGAGAGTCCCTGCGCTATGTTCCCGAGCACCCCAGCGTTGAACGACAGAGAGCGGAGCGCCACAATGGTCTAATACGACGTCGCAACAGATTAATATAAAGGTTTGAGCGCCGCAGCGTTACGAGATAGATTCGACGGTTTTCTTTCTCATTTTTCAAATGGATTATGTCAGTCAATAGACACCCCAAAATTCCCTTATTATATAAAACAAAACATTTCTTCATCCCTAACTCTAGCTACCAGTCGTTCTGCAAGGGTATCTTGGGACTCCAAGCATGCGCCTATTCCCTGTGTAGTTATTCGCTCCCTAAAAAAGCTTTTTGTTGGCCACCCAAATAGATTTCAATGGCCTTTAAAAGACTTCTGCCTTTGCCTCAAGAAACCATCTGCTCAAGAGCTTCCACCGCTAATGGCCAACAAAACAACATATTAAAAATAAGTAATTTTAGGTGGTGAAATTATTATAAAAAATATTTTATTTTTAACCCTTGCAATTTTGAAATTATTAGTAAATTTAAATCCTATTTTAGTGAGGAAATTAAGACTCCACAAATTGTAAAGTTATGGGGCATGTCTACTATCTCACTAACGATGTGCTTAGATTGATTCGCATGCACAAACTCTGGTCATTTCTAGTTGTTAGAACATGTAGGCAGAGGCAGATCTTGTGAAGAAGATGGCTCATCGTTCAGTCTAAGGAGCCTTTTGTGCTAAAATGTTAGATGCAACTCAGGGTCTAAGGATTTTAGCCATTACTTATTTTTTGAATTTCTCTGGGTCTAGTTATCATAATGTAAGTATTTAAAATCGATTGTTTATGTAATGTAAGTATTTAAAACCTTGGATCTAGTTATCATAATAAAAACTAGAGTATGAATTTGTTTCTTTCTGTTATTTTACTCTCAACTTTTCCACATTCCATATAACTTGATTTGTTTAGTTTATGATAACTTATTTGCTTTTTAAATGTTATTTTGGCATAAATTCTGACTTTTTATACCTTTTGTAGAGTGTTTTGGGCATCATATTGGGTGGTGGCGCTGGAACCAGGTTATACCCTTTAACAAAGAAGAGAGCTAAACCTGCAGTTCCTCTTGGGGCAAACTACAGACTAATTGATATTCCTGTCAGCAATTGTTTGAACAGTGACATATCAAAAATTTATGTTCTGACTCAGTTTAATTCTGCTTCACTGAATCGTCACCTTTCAAGAGCCTATGGGAGTAACATGGGTGGATACAAGAATGAAGGTTTTGTGGAGGTCCTTGCTGCTCAACAAAGTCCAGAGAACCCTAACTGGTTTCAGGTTCTGTTCATGATTTTATTTCTTGTTAGTTTGATCTTGTTGATTTAAATCATTCTCATCATACGGTTGAAAAAGTTTAATCTTAATCATGTTGCTTCATCCACCATAGGCTGAATAGGCCGAATATTAGATTATGGCTTGACAAGTTTTCTTCATATTTTATTACCTTTGTTAATAATTTGCATTGTTGAGAACAGGATTAAGCATAATTTTTTTAATGTTGGTATTGCCCCATATATTTGGAAGTGGTACACTCTAGCATCCCAACAACATGGGATATAATGAAGATATTTAATCTTTAACATATAAGATAAACCCCAAGATTTAACTTCAAGTGAAGCAGTTTTTATTACAAAAAAAATAATTCATGTATAAAAATATTGAGGAAAGGACCATTCTAGTCCCTCAGCTCTTTAAAATGTGATCTTTTTGGTCCTACCGTTAGAATTATCGAAAAAAATAACATCTGGTAGGATGGCCAAGGGATGGTAGAAGGTTATAATCAGAATAACAAAATTAAGTGAAATAAAAAACAAGGAACTATAAACCGAGCTGCCTTGCATCGAAAACCCAACAACCAAGCCCCCTTCTTTGATCTCTCCATCTGCTTGAACCCTCAGCTCCAAACACCGGCTTCCAATCTCAGCGTTGAAACCCAACATCGATCCGCAGCGCAGTCATATCCTAGCACCGAATCCCATCATCAAATCCCACAACACATTCAAACCGCAACATCGATCACTCAACACATTTGAAATACCTCTAATTTTAATACCATTAAGTCCAACATTCATTAGTTTGGATGATGGAATCAAAGTGATCCCATTTTATAGAGTTGAAAGACCAAAATGGCTCCTCAATATAGTTCTGGACCATAATATTTTGGTACTTACGAAAGAGTTAATGAATCATTTTGGTCCTTTTCTTAAAACAGATTGAAGCATAAATATGTAATCTTATATTATATGAAATGAAACATTATTAAAGCAGTGGAAATACTAAAGTCTATTGTCAAGGAAATCCAAATGCTTGGCTAATGGAAAAAAAAGGGTGACTAGTGCACAACTGAGAGAAACTAAAAAAGTCCATTACAATTTGAAACTAAGAAAATGATACTTAAATAATTGATGCTCGAACCTAAAGAATATTTATTGTTAATGAATATACTCCTATAATGACTATCCATCAATTAATCTAGTAGGATCTATAAAGACGTTAATAATGAATATGTTTGCAAGGAAAAATCAATAGGTAATATCTATTGTTTAAGGCATATGACATGTCATATGATTTTCACGATTAACAAGGAATATTGTATCATAACAATCATAAAAATTTCATCAAATAGATCACTCTTTTATGGCTTGACTTTCAAAAGAAGCAAGTATTAATTATGATTGTGTTAGGAAATACTTGAATATCTCAAGTAAACCCTAACAATAGAGACACAAACTGCAAGAATAATCCAAAAAACAAATGGAAAAATCAGAAAACAATAAATTTTATTGCAATAATCAAATTAGCGGAAGAAAAATAGCAAGATACAATTGATCCTCTATTCGTTAGGATGATTCATCTCTCCCAAATCTCTAGATGCCGTTAGAGCTCAAAAATCTAAGAGATCTCAAATTTCTGCCAAATTCAAGATGCCCTAACCCTAGAAAAAGAAATTATTTAAGACATATAATCCAAAAGGAAATCTCTAAACATTCCCTAAATTCAAATTGCCCTCTTAAACTTTTCCTAAAACCTTCAAAATCTACTCGTTTGAAAGGGGCGGTATGTACGGCTCGTACAAAAGGCGGAAGAATTCCGCTTTTGTTACGTTTGAGGCGGTCTTGTATGGCTCGGCTGGACCGGTTTAGCATATTGTTGAATAATTGATTTATAAACATTCATATAAAAATTATAGCTTATCATGGGTGTATGTATAATATCAAGAAATGGATCATCAAAGTCATTGATTCCTACTTATGTTATATTGTTGGTCTCTCATAGTAGTAATACCTTGAACAAAATGAAAGATTTCACCAATTTGATGTAGTTCATTGATCCCTTTAGAAGAGTTTTCATTATAAGTCCTGCCAATTTGGCTGGCTAATATAATCACTATAAGGATACTCCTAACAATCATATTCATAACGCATACAAGCATAGCTTATAAACATATTTTGTCATATGCAAAATGTTATAATAAAAAGCCTATGAATGGTAAGAACAAATATTACTTAATTTCATCAGTCTATATTAGCATGAGCATAATTTATTCACGCCAACCAAGGCAATGCACAAGTAGAACAAGTTATGCCATAACATGGTTTATTTCAATAGTAGTGAATTCATGTAGCAAGCTAAATCTAACTAAGCATTTCATGTCATATCACTATAAATATAAAAATTTCTTTGACTGTGTAAACATAGTTGGCAATTTAAAATGCACACCTATAAAAGTAAGCTAATAAGAACTATCAAGGACAATGCTCCTAACAAATAAACATTTGCCTTTTAATTAATAAATATTGCCTGACCTTGATGTGTGGTATGGGCATCCAGCTTTCAATTGAGATCCAAAGGAATAGCAGTAGAAGAGGATCGCACACACAACATGAAAATGTTTTTATATGTATTATCTTATGAAAATGTTTTTCATTCGTCATGCTCTGTTAGATGCTTGGAAGCACACGCACAGTACATGCAAAATGTTTTTTATTTGTTATCTTATGAGATTGTTTTTCCAATTCTCATGCTCTGTTAGATGCTTGGAATTTCATGTTTACAATGAATGAAATATCAGATTTGTAGCCATTAAAGGATAGTGGATTAATACTTGTTATAGTATGGTAAAAATAGGAACTAGATTTGTGCTTGTTCTTGATTATTATTTATTTGCAATATGTTTCAGTTTTATATTATTCTGCCTGCTCCTTTCTTTTTTGCTTACCCTTTATGACCGATTCTTCCCTTTCAAGCTTACGATCTTCATTGTTGGTGAAACTTTATCTCAGTTGCACTTTGATTGTTATCTTCTCGTCCAAAGAAATATGGGCACAGTATATGCCAACTTAACCACCAGCATTTGAAATAATCATTCAAAAAATCTTTTACAGTTTTTTGGCTGCTTAATGTTCTCTAGTGTTATATCATTTTGCCTTAATTCTTTTTGTCCTTTAATATTTGTTCAATTAAGGTAACAATAATTGAGCATTGTATACTATAGGCTAATAACCCTTTCTGATTTAATTTCACTGGATTGAATTTCTCAGGGTACTGCGGATGCTGTACGACAATATTTGTGGCTTTTTGAGGAGCACAATGTCATGGAATTCTTAATTCTTGCTGGTGATCATTTGTACCGCATGGACTATGAGAGGTTTATTCAAGCACATAGGGAGACAGATGCAGATATTACTGTTGCTGCTCTTCCTATGGATGAGGAAAGGGCAACTGCATTTGGTCTAATGAAGATTGATGAGGAAGGGCGTATAGTTGAGTTTGCTGAGAAGCCCAAAGGTGAACAGCTGAAGGCAATGAAGGTAGAATTTTTTACCAGGTTCTTGTTATGATTTAATTTAGTTTTAGGTTATGTTATTCATGAGGTTACCACATCTATGTAAATATCTATAAATAGAGATTGTATGTGATGTAATATTTGGGGGAAAATTTTGAATAAAACTTAGTTGTATTTCACCCTTTTTTTTTTTGAGCAGCAAATCAGAAAATATTGTTGCTTGACCATGCTCTATTACAACCTAAAGCCCTATTTATAGACTCAAAATAGTAATACCAAAAGCTACACTAATGGCTATACAAGCCATACAAAAAACAACCTAAATCTAGGATCAATATCTAACAGTTCTCTTTATTCTTTAAAATTATGCTGCTTATATTTTTTTTCGTTGTGCATTCCTAAAGGCTTATGAGGTTTTTCATACTGAAGTGTAGTGATCTATCTTTCAGGTTGATACGACAATTTTAGGACTTGATGATGAAAGAGCTAAAGAGATGCCTTTCATTGCAAGTATGGGTATTTATGTGGTCAGTAAAGACATAATGTTGCAATTACTTCGTGAAAAGTTTCCTGCAGCAAACGACTTTGGAAGTGAAGTTATTCCTGGCGCGACAAATATTGGATTGAGGGTATGTCTATTGATGATTAGTAAATCAGTTTGAGGCCCTTATGACTTGTTAACGGCTTATGGTTGGTTATGAGTGTTGTGGAAGATTAAGCTGGCATAATCCCATATATTTGTGCAAACTTGCCAATAAATATAAGAGAATAAGAGCACAATAAGCCCATCATTTCAAGATATTTAAATATTTGATATTTTTATTGTTTTTAAATCATTTCCATGAGTGTGCTATTTGGAATGCAGAATCTAATTTCTATATGCATGTGTCAGGATTTTATGTTTTCTCCCGTACTGTTTTAAGTGTTTTATGCCCATGGTAGCGCATCATTTTGGGGGCTTTTTAGCATTATATTTATATCATGAATTGCTGAAGTTCAGGTTCAAGCTTACTTGTTTGATGGCTACTGGGAGGATATTGGCACTATCGAGGCATTTTACAATGCAAATCTTGGAATAACAAAAAAGCCAGTACCAGATTTCAGGTAGATTTTATTTCTTCTAAGTTCTAATTGAAACTTGTTTTGAAATTTCATTAACTAAATGTTAATATGCATATCAAGAACATAGTAAATAATATAATTTGTTTAAATGTCTTGTCCACTTGTTTCCTTGGTAACGATAATATTTTGTGCTTATTTGACTGTCAATGCAGTTTTTATGATCGTTCAGCTCCGATATACACCCAACCTAGATATTTACCCCCTTCTAAGATGCTTGATGCTGATGTTACAGATAGTGTTATTGGGGAAGGTTGTGTGATCAAAGTAAGTTAATTTATCTGGGTTGAATTGGCTTATTTTCTTCTCTTTCTTTTGGTGATTTTGCTTTGGTTGGTCTCTGTTGGAAGTTCTTCTCATGCACGAATTTCAAGGGCTTTTTAACTAATCCACGATAAGCTGGCATAAATCCTCACATCATTTCCAAGACATAGCTCCATTAGGGTTCAAATTGTTATCTGATATTATAAAGTTTTTACATAATGTTAATAAACAAAATTAGAAAACGAAACGGTGGCTTATGATTTATAAAGAATACCTTTGAAGGTACGAGGCCAAGAGCACATAGTGTCACACCCCAATTTACCCTTCTACAGGCAAATTATAGTGTAATAGAGAAGGAGAATCTGAACAGACTTTCTTTTTACTCCCATGCCGAAATGTTGATATCAGAATTAGACAAGTAAAAAATAGTCTATTCAAATTATCCTAACGCAACTAATTCAAACTAATCAATATTTTCATAATATGAAGCATATATAACATGCCTCAAATAAAATACCATCTTAAATGAAATAGAGCTTTATTAGAACCTTAAAAATTTAATTACATACCCAAAAGTCTTTGTACAACTTACACTTGAACCTCTATGTACACCCAAAAAAATATACATTAAAAGATAGATAGTCACCGCTTTAGTGTCCTACGGGCTCCTTCCCCTTTCCTGCAGTACAACCACTGCTAAAGAGCTATGACCCAATAAAATACACTAGCCATCTATAAAAAATAATAATAATATTGTTAACCATTAAGAAATACATAACATTAATAAACATGAGTAACTAAATAATAATAGGGTTAGAACACCTTGGAATGCCATATTGATCATAAGAAATGCATAATAGTACGTTTCATCTTACTAATTGTTTAACACTTTTAAACAAGTCATATAATGACTATAAGCTTTTGCACCCTTTCAGTTTTCTCATGCAAGGTTGGGTCTCAATTCCCAATGTTTAGAATGGAAAATGCTCTCTCATTCAAGTTTGGGTTGAGATTCCCAACTTTTAGAATGGATAGTATAGATTTATCTCATCAGGTCTTTCATCTTTACTTGTGCGGGCTTATCTTCCATTTATGACTTAAATCACTTGCTTTTGTATTATCATTCATCTGTAATATAATCACAATTACTAGTATTTAGTGAAACAACAATCCATATAACTGGAATCAACTACAATGAATAAATTAGAATGAATGGAAATACATGCTAACATATCAGAGGCATGCTATCATAAATATTACATGTATCAATTTACAAATATATAAAATTTGAATTATTTCTTATCAATCGGTTGGGTATCTCATCTCGTTCTCTAGGGTAGGGGTGTCAATTTTTGACACGACCCGAAACACCCCCCGAACCCGACCCGGAAAAATCTGGGTTTGGG
Source organism: Dendrobium nobile (assembly GCA_022539455.1). Taxonomy (NCBI): domain Eukaryota; kingdom Viridiplantae; phylum Streptophyta; class Magnoliopsida; order Asparagales; family Orchidaceae; genus Dendrobium; species Dendrobium nobile. Next base: position 68,417,152 of record CM039736.1, on the reverse strand, counting down.
TCAACCCAAACCCATAACGGGTCGGGTTCGGGTTCAACAAATCAAACCGTTTTAAAAATCGGGTCGGGTTCGGGTTGACCCAGCAACCCAAAATTGACCCGAAAGTGATACGAAAACTCATATTTGACCCGAAAATCCGAGATTAATCCGTTTTTTACCATTTTTGACCGGAAAATCAAAGATTGACCCGATTTTTTACCCGAAAACTAGCAATTTTGGGTCAATCCCGGGTCATTCGTGTAGGGTCGGGTTGACCTGGACCCGAATCGGGTCGGGTTTAGGTCCGGAAACCTGACCCGTTTTTAAAAACAGGTCGAGTTCGGGTTGACCTGAATAGTGCCGAGTCAGTTCCGGGTTCGACCCGAATCCGACCCGTTGACCCGAATTGACACCCCTACTCTAGGGAAGTCGGGTCAATTCGTTCTACTAAAGTACCCCTGCCTCCTTTCCTCTTATATACAATCTAAAGTATAATTGTTGATCATTCAAATCTGTATTCAAATAAAATATAATAGTTTATATGAAATTTTTTTAAGTTTACCTCAAAGAAGTTTCTCTTCATTCACCCCAAAGTGACATCTCTTCTCCTAAGCCTCCTTTCTTCACTTCCCCTCCTTACAATCAGCATTTAGCCACATTTGAATTCAACAACAGCCCCTCTTCCTTACTGTTTTCAATAAATAACAGCATACTTTCAACAAACACCTTTACCTGTTTCAGCTTATCCACTGATTTCATTACACAAAAGAAACTTTATCCCTCATTTTCACTGCTAAAATCCTCATTTTCACTGATTTTTTAGCACACCACAGCGGCCTTTATCCTTTTTGTTTCAGCAGTTTTTAGCACACAATAGACCTAGAGATTTCAACAAACTTTCTTCAGCAATCCTTCAGCAAACAACTATACCTCTTACCCGATTTCAGCAAATTCCTAACTTGATTTCAGCAATTTACTCAAACAACAATATTTCTTAACTCATTTCACCACTTACCTAACCTAATTTCAACAATTGCCTAAAATTTAAATTCTCTCAGAAGCTTGCGTCGGTTCCAACCCTTCAACCTTTACGTCTTTTTCCCCATCTAGAATCTCCAGCTCCCTTGTTCTCTATTTCGGGTAGGGAGGAATTAGAATGGGAAATGGGAATGAGAAGTGCTTAATATATTATGATTAAATATCCACTAACCCTCCACTATACCCTTTCAGAGCTTACTAGCCACTTGATCCCGTCCAGCCAATGCATGTCATGATTAGTGGGAATGGTAGTGGAGGCTACAGTAACATTTAATAAACTATAGTTATTTAGATGTTATTCATTAACTTTTTAGTTGTGATTCATTAACTATAATATTAAACAGTTATTTAAAAGATACCCATACATCTAATGATATACTTATATATATCAAAATTATTCGAAATTAAATATCAAATTTGAAGAAAATATATTTAATGTTTGCCATATGTGTGAAAACACAGGGAAAATTGTATGCCTACCTTTTTGATCAAATTTTGGATATTATTTTGATCGAATTTTGCAATATTTGATTTAATTAAGAGGGGAGAGATTGGCCATGACATAAAAAATAGGGGATTGATTACATAAAATAAGGAAAAAAGGACCAAAATGGTCCCTCAACTCTATGTGAGAGATCAAAATAGTCACTCAACACTATGTGAGAGACCAAAATAGTTCCCAACTCTTTTGAGGGACCAATTTGGTCCCTCAACTCCACTAAATGGGACCTTTTTGGTCATGCCATGTGATGGTAAAGTTGGTGTTAATTATTAGGGTATTTTGGTCATTTCTAATTAAAATATTCAAAAAATGAGTTTAAGTAGGTATTATACTTTTTGTAAAAAAAAATTATTTGGATTTTTCTTTGATAAAAATTTTTAAATAAATTTAAATTTAATAATTTCATTATTCTTTGAGAGGTATGCAAGACAAGCTCTAATCACGAAATTTAAATTTAATAAATTTAAATGCTAGACAAATTCTAATCAAACGAAATAAAAAAAAACTTTTGACATTGTTTCATTACATACATTGTAACAAAAGCAAAAAAACATTTCATTTAATGATCAAGCATTTTTATTTTCAATCAAAATACATGCCTATGTCAATACCAACAATAACAACAACATCAAGCCTTTATCCCACTACGTGGGGTCGGCTACATGAATTTCTCCATTGTATCCTATTAAAGATCAAATTCTCGTTTAAATCTAATAAAGAAAGGTCATTCTTAATATTTTCTAACCAAGTCTTTTTAGGTCTGCCTCTACCTTTCTTAACATAAGTCAAATCTAATACCTCTACTCTCCTAACCGGGTCAAGACCGCCGTTTTATGTGACCAAACCATCTAAGGCGACTCTCTCTAATCTTATCTTCTACTGGAGCTACTCCAACCTTTTCACGTATATGCTCATTTCGTATCCTATCTCTAAGGGTAAAGCCACTCATCCACCTGAGCATCCTCATCTCTGCCACACTTAACTTAGTATTATGCTTCTCTTTTAATGGTCAACATTCAGCACCATAAAGCATTGCAGGCCTCACTACCATCTTGTAGAATTTTCCCTTAATTTTGAGGGGTACTTTTCTGTCACACAACAAGCCCGATGCATTCCTCCACTTCAACCATCCAACTTGAATTCTGCTGAGAATATCCCCATCTATTTCACTATCACTCTGAACAATATATCCATGATATATAAAACGTGTACTATTTTTAATGACTTGATCGCCCAAAGTCACAATCCACTCAGTAGGTCTATTACTACTAAAATTACACTCCATATGTTCCATTTTAGATCTACTCAAGAGAAAATCTTTAGTCTCTAATGTTGACCTCCATAATTCAAGTTTACTTTCAACTCCCTCTCTAGTCTTATCAACAAGAAGAATATCATCAGCAAAAAGCATACACCAAGGTACATCCTCTTGCAAATGTCTAGTGAGAACATCCATGACTAAAGCAAAAAGATATGGGCTTAAGGCTGATCCTTAATGTAACCCAACCGAAATAGGGAAATACTTGGTCAAACCATCTTGTGTTTGAACACAAGTAATAGTTCATGCATACATATCTTTAATGATTTGAATATAAGCATTATTAACTCCTTTCTTTTCCAGAACTCTCCATAGCACTTCTCTTAGAACTTTATCATATGCTTTTTCTAAATCAATAAATATCATATGTAGATCCTCCTTATTTTCTCTATATTTCTTCATCAAACCTCTTAATAAATGTATGGCTTCCATAGTCGACCTACTCGGCATGAATTCAAATTGATTTTGAGAAACATTAGTATCACGCCGCAACCTATGCTCCATAACTCGCTCCCATAGTTTTAAAGTATGACACATTAACTTAATTCTTCTATAATTTGCACAATCTTGTGCATCACCTTTATTCTTAAAAATAGGAATTAACGCACTCATTCTCCACTCATCTAGTGTCTTTTTAGTCTTCAAAATAGTATTAAAAAGTTTAGTAAGACAAGAAATTTCTTCATCTCCTAAGCATTTCCACACATCTATTGGAATATCATCAGGTCCAGCAGCTTTTCCATCATTCATATTTTTACTAATATGCCGATAAAAACAGAAATCTTTATTTTCATTTAGGGTGCTAAGGTCACTATAGTCAATCTTATTTTCATAATTTTCATTAAAAAATTTAGCAAAATATCTCATCCACCTTTGTTGAATATCATCTTCTAAGAAAAATATTTTTTGATCTTCATCCTTAATATACTTCACTTGATCTAAATCCTTACTACTCATATCTCTTTGTTTGACTAACTTATACATATATCTTTCTCTCTCCTTAGTATCTAATCTATCATATAAATCACTAAAAGCTAAGGTTTTTGCATGCATATTGCTTTCTTAGATTCCTTACGAGCCTATTTATATCTTTTTCAATTATCAGAATTTTTAAAATTAAACCAATTTTTATAAATTTTTTTTTTTATTTTTAATCTTTTCTTGAACATTTAGATTCCACCACCAACTATTTTTACTATTAGGAGCTTTTTCCTTTGACTCAAAACACATCTTTTGCAATATTCTTAATATCACTTGCCACTTTATCCCACATAACATTAGCATCCTCATGCACAGATAAAATCTTAAGATCTAAAATTTTATTCTAAAAAATATTTTTATTAATATTTTTTAAATGCCCCAATCTAATCTTAGAATATCATTTTACTTTATTTTTTATTATCTGCCCTTTTATCTTAAAGTCCAAAACTAATAATACCTCATACAAAAAATCTGGATCAAGGAAATAGCATAAAGTATGTCCATTCTCTATACAAAAAATTACTTAACAAAACCAAAAATACATTTCATTAAAGGCTTGTCCATCCCCAAGCAAAATATCCTGAGCTTCAAAAAGCTCCTTCAATAAGATTTTTTTTTTTTCTTTTGGAGGTATAAACCTAAAGAAAATATATAGATTTAATTAGATTGACATGCATAAGAAAAAATCAATTATGAAATAAATAAATAAATAAATATACTAAAATGACCTCCATGCATTGTACTTATCTCATAGTCGTTATCATATGATTTATAAACTATACAAGAATTTGCTTCATGCATAGTTTTTTTTCGTACAATATCCTTTATTCTAGGACATGGCTTTCCATTCCAAGTTAATGCCTTTTCCTTATTCTACACCTTTTTTGTCATAAACATAACTATAATACTTTCAAGCAGCGATGCAATATACAATTCCCTATCATCAATACAAATAACCTTACATCTCCTTTTATCATTCTTTATAAACTTAATTGTCTTTTCTTGTAAAATAAATCAATTTTCAACTACAGTTTTGAACTCCTTCCTACAAAATTGCATGCCTATTTCGAAGTGGTTGGTATTGGAATTTGTCATTGGGTTGAAGGTTGGCCATTTCCAAATTTCATCTTCATCACTTCCATGAAGACTAGCATCATCACCTGAGTCCATACAATCACTATCACACTTTCCTCCTTTAAAAATTATAGTAGGATTTACTTCAATGATTTCAATGATTTGTTTTCCTTTTAAGTTAAAGTTTTTTCATACGCAAAACAATTTTGAACCTTGTCATCATCATCAACATCATAACAATCAACACTATCGTCATTACCATCTCCATCACCCATCTCAACCTCTACATTAGTGTTAATACCATTATCCTCAGTTAAATCACCAAATAACTGTGAGAAATTTGAATCTTCAAGTCACTCAGTAGGTATTTCATTTCTAGGATTTATTCCTATTGTAAAATATTTGAAACTTAACAAATGCCAAGAAAAAAATAATCAAATCCACAAAATAAAGTTGAAAAAAAAATTATACCTCTTGAATGTGTTATGATCGACTGTGCCACTCTTTGCTCCCAAGTAGCGGACGAGGTAGGTTCAGGAAACAATGGATCCATAGAAAGTGTTGTAATTGAAAATCCGGAAAGAAGGAAGATCTCTAGACTGCTGCGGGACCTGGTGTTTGATGTCATCGATGGTTTGCTACGGCTTCAGACGGTTTCTAGGGCTGTGGGAGCGGTAGTCAATGTGTGCGCGGGACTACGAACTGCTTCGGACGGTCGCTAGGGCTGTGGGAGCAGAAGCAGTAGTCGACACATGTGGACTGCAAACTACACTCGGCGGTCGGTCTGCTGCATTTAATCTTCTAATGTCGTTCGTGTCATGACTTGGCTCGGTAAGCTCGCATAGGCGAGGCGGGAACGGAGGTCGGACAGGAGAAATTAAGACATTCACATAACTTTATTAACATGTCTCCAAATATAAAGAAAACATCCTCAATATAATGAAAGAGCCGATAAAGAACTCCAAATATATATATATATATTTCATTTCATTTATTAATCAAAATCAATATATACATGAAGATTCATTTCAAATGAATGTGTTCAAAACAGAATTAATCATCAAAGTTATCCTATATATCCATCTATACCAAAATAATAAAAGCTCAAAAAGGAACCTATCGCCCGTCGTCTGCCTACGACGGTAAGTATGCGGTGGTTGGTCCCCCATTAATGATTCGTAGGATCTCCTGAAAATTTCCCACAACCTGGGTGAGCCATAACTTAGTAGAAAAAATGCTTTTCAGTTAAATTTCAGAAAACAAGATAAAGAGGTAACATGTATGCCAATGCTTCTAGTGTAGGAGCAATAAACATGTCATAACATTTAGCTAGCCTGCCTCTAAGTCATCAATTAAGTCTCTTTCCTTGGATAAGCTTGAACCAATTTCATTATATATTGCATGATTTATTTTCATGATTCATGTGATGCTTCTTATACATATAATATAATAGTAGAATACATAATTTATAATCACCCGTCTCGGAAGTATCATTTGTACTGATCAGGTACATAATAATTGGTCATTCCTTTACATTTGGTTCAAAAGAACATCTTTATCCTTTGGCTCAAAAGAACCCCATTACCATTGCTCAAAAGAGCTCCTTTACCATTGATACATCCGCGTCAACATGCACATACAATCATTCTCTATTTAATCATAAAAAAAGAAATTTAGCTTATCCTTCATGCATATGGTCTATTGTTCCATAAGATGCTATATGATTACATGGTTTCATGAGAAAAGAGACATGAGCTATGTACTTTCTTTAATCATCACATGAGAATGATACAATTGCATTACAAACTACCATATGATAAAGGCATTTGCATTGTAAACTATCAAATAAGTAAAACATGTGCATTGTAGTAGGCATATGGTCAAGTGTCTCTAAATCTTTCTACATGAATACATATTATTAAGCTAATCATAAGAGCGTGTTGCATGACATTTAGGAGCATGTTAGGATGTAGAAGAAAAATACAATTGCAATAATGCTAAGAATCCCATAACAATACAATAACATGCTATCGTGGAAAGAAAAGAATTTTTTTTTTCTTTATGAATTTAAAAGAGCCACATTTTACCTACCTCAACTTGTGCACAAACTTTCGATTGTCCGAACAAATATTTCCCTCCACGCGTTCAATATCTAAAAGAGACATACATATCGTATAAATATCACGAGTCCCCGTATAAACTTCCTAAATTCTTAATCTATGATAATAAAGAACTCATCCCTATGCTATGTCCATGCTCTCAAATTAAACCCCTTTACCATTTCATGACATATCTCATTCCTATTTTCTCTAAGTTAGGATTTAGTCATAATCTTAAATTTTATGCATGCAAACATCTTTCCCTACACTCAAATAGTAATTAAAATATAAATAATTTTCAGAATATTTTAAATCAAAATTTTAAAAAATTAGTATTTTATGCAAAAGCCCTAAATTTGTCTCTAAAAACCTTCCCAAATCCATTTATAATCATAAAGCTAAAAAATTTAATGATTAGGGAAAACCCTAATTTCTAAAACTTAAAATTTTTTCACAATCTTGCATTATTTTTCAAATAGATGCTCTCTTATACCATTAGGAGTTACTTTTGTGAAGGCATTTCAAAAGAAAATCAATATTGAGTGAAACCCTAATTTTCAAAACTCAAAATTTTTCATGGAAACAACTCATTTTTGGGTTTAAAAACATCCCCCTACCCTTCCCTATCTTTATCTTAAAGAAAACTTAAGTTTTTCCAAAACCCTAGTTTTCTTCCCTTAGTGAAAACTCCATGAAAAGAAGAGTAAACTCTTGCAAACAAGGTATACTAACCTTCCTTACAAGTTTCCTTTAATTTCCCTCGCAAACCGTCGCCGGAAACCACCCCTAGACTCTCCCGTCGCCGCTTCTACCCAACGCCTCCTCCCTTTTCTCCGCTCGGTTCGGGCCGCAAGAAGGAATGGGGACCGAAATATTTCGGTCTCCTATTTAGAATGGAATGCCCTCTTTAATTGCCTATTGACCTAAAAGCTCTTACTTAAAATCATCTCTACTCAAATGACATCAAGGGCAAAGTTGTCATATTGAGATTTCAATAAATTTTAACTCCCAAAATAATTAAAATCCAATATGGGTTCTTTATATCATTTCGCTCAGAATTTTGAGTACTATTTTATAAAATTTATTGCGTCGAATTCCGACGACTTTGAAATTTTCACTTAAAACTTGTCGTGACGCATCGAAAAGCGTGCGAGGTCTAAAATGGCATTTTGCGGGTTTCACAGCTCGGTCCACAACGAGATGTGCAACTCTATAAAGAAGGGTTATGCGTATAATGAGAAGCTTTTTTTTTTTCTTTTCCACTTAGACCACTCCGGTGCTTTTAGCAAATGCATATTTGTCATTAAAAGATAATGCGAGGACTATATTGGTCCCATTTAGTGGAGTTGAGGGACCAAATTGGTCCCTTCAAACAGTTTCGGGTCCATTTGATCCTTATCTCATAAAATAAGTATATGTTGAAAATCTCATGAGGTTTGAACAATGCCTCTTTTGGCAAGAGATTGACAATATATTTCATTACGTGTTGCTTCATGATGAAGGTAATAGGAAGCGGATGCAATTTTCTCAAAATCAGTGAACTACAATAAGAAATTATGAAAAAAAATACATCAAAATTATTTTTATTACAAGATATATGAAAGGAAATAGCAAGGTACAGTTGGATCTTTAATTGGAGATGAAGATCCGGCTCTCCCAAATCCCTAGCTGCCAGCTAGAGCCCAAATAACCTAAGAATAAATTAAATTCAAAAAATTCCTTCAAGATTCGAATGGCGATATGGGATTGTGTGGAATATTTTAGAGTTGCCCGAGTTGTAGAGCAATCAACCAAGGGGCTGAGAGCTACAGAGAGGAAGGGGACCGAAAAGATAACAAAAGAACACAACTTGTAACTTGATGCCTCATCAAAAAACTTCATGGAATCACAAATATGATTGAAGCTCTTACTAAAGAACTTCAATTGCATGAATGTCTACCAATCTATCTTCTATGTATTTTGAAACCATGCAACCCTTCTATTTCTCTTTTTCTTTTCTTTTTTTTTTTAAGGTTGCATAGGCACTTATTTATATAAACCTTTACATAGCATAACATGAAAATAACCTACACTAAGCAAAGGGTTGGCCGACCAACCAACACTAAAAGGATGTGTTTGAATCTACTTCCTGATTACATAAAATAGACATTTGTGTTCACTTTCTGGTTCCTCATGCCGTTGATCAACATTATTATGCTTGATAATGATTTTCTAATCCCACATCTTTGTATCTCAGTCATAACAGATTAATATTTTTCATTTATAAACTGCTTTCATTTTTTAGTTCTTTAACTTGAAGCTTTTTAATAAATCTCAGTAAGTATCATTCCTTCATGAAGGTCACTCTTCTATATTTAATCATGCCAATATAATCTACACAGAACTGCAAGATTCACCATTCTGTTGTTGGCCTTCGATCTTTCATTTCTGAGGGAGCAATCATAGAAGACTCTTTACTAATGGGAGCTGATTATTATGAGGTATTTTTAAGATTTCCAACTTCATCATATTATAAACAGATGCCGAACAAAGTAGTTTAAATTCAACATTGTTCACCGCTTGTGTGTGATTCTTGTGGTTTTGCAAGACCGAAGCGGATAAGAGATTTTTATTTGCAAAAGGCAGTGTACCTATTGGAATTGGGAAGAACTCTCACGTTAAAAGAGCAATTATTGACAAGAACGCCCGGATTGGTGAAAATGTTAAGGTACTTGAAGAAACGCATGAATTCATTCACTACAAAATCTTCATTGTCTCTGGCCTCCTATGTCTTAGAAATAAAAATCTTCTTCATCTTCCTACATTGTTCTATCTCATAGGCCTATTTTACAAATTGATAAATCCACTTCTTAATTTTCTTAATAAAGAAGTTCATTCTTATCATAGGATTGGATTTGCTTTGTAGTTTATTCATTCTTATATAAAAGAGAGTTTTCTTTTCCTGTATCTTGAAGATGATCTTATAACTAAGTCTTTAAAGATTTAGTAAGAAAGCAAATTTCAAAAATGGAAAGAGGCACAAAATGAGTCCAAAATGAAAAGATGTGCAATGTACGCCAAAATTAAAAGATGCACAAAGTTTATCAAGAATCAAAAGATGTACAAAGTACGCCAAAATTAATAAAGAATCACAAAATAAGCCCAAAATTTAATGCTTAACTTCATTCACTAAAAAATGTTAAGGTACTTGAAACGCATGACTTCATTGAACTACAACATCTTTATTGTCTCTCGCCTCCTATGTCGTTTGTTTCATTTATGACCCCAATAAAGCATTTTAGAATCTTTCAGCATCATCTAGCCAAGAACTCTATGCTTGCTTGTTATAATGATGTTTCATAACTCATGATCATCATCATCATCATCATCATCATCATCAATATCATCATCATAAATTTTGAAATTTATTTGTTTGTGGGCATAGTTTTATACTATATAAGATTAGCCTAAATTGAATTGGAATTTTGTTATTGCAGATCATCAACAGCAATGGTGTGCAAGAAGCAGCAAGAGAAACAGATGGATATTTCATAAAAAGTGGCATTGTCACTGTAATCAAGGATGCTTTAATTCCCAATGGAACCGTTATATAAGGTCGGTTGTTCAGTCTTGTCTCATTTTTCCGACTTTCAATAAAAGCAGGTTGATATTTCCAATCAGATGGGGGGTGCTAAGATTGGAACTAAATGGGCTTTAGAATAAGGCTTCATTTGGAAAAGCTTTTTTGCTGCTTTCTAAAGCAATTTTTTAGTACAAATTTTTTGTGAGTTAGAAATTTTTGTACTAAAAAGTCATTTTAGAAAGTAACAAAAATGCTGTCTCAAATGAAGCCTAAGAGTGGAAATTTTCTAATGTTTCTGTTGTCTCATTTTTTATACATTTCAGGTTTCATAGATCCAAGAACTTTGCTCCTGTCTCATGGTACTTGTAAATTTGTTGTCAGGTAATAAGCTGATTGTCACCTTCATGCCCACCTGGCACTAGTTGAGAACTATATGAGATTAATGAAGTGGAGTGTTAGCTTTACACTTTAGATGGCTAATTTTATATATGACTAACATTGGAAATGATGTTTGTTTTGAAAAGTATTCATTTTATGGAGAGAAGTGATGTTGAATGCAGCTTTGTGAAGATAATAAGAGATTCAATAATGTGTAATAAGAAGAGCTTATGATTGTTTATTTGATAAATTCTTGTTTTTCAAGAGCTTCATGTCAAAATATATACTTTGGTTCTGTTCATTTAAAAATTGAAGTTCCTCTTTTTTTCTAATCCATTGCATTTTGTGGAGGGAATTACATATATAACATCCAAATTATATTTATTTACAAAATAACATTTCTGTATTTTTTTTAAATGATTAAAATCATGCATTTTATGCATGGTAAGATTAAATTATTTGATAAAAGTGAAAAATTTTAGTTGAGAATTTGGTTTGAATTTTAATATTTGAACATTTAAAAAAATGAAGGTATGGGTGTTAATTTTGTAAATATTTAAAGATTTAAGTATCAAATATATAATTGGCCAATTTTTAAATGTTTTTAATTTTGCACCTAATTGAGAGATTTAGGTTTTGTTTGGGATAATTTTTTTATTATTTTTAAAGTTATTTTTAATAAAAAATTTAATTGTTATGCTAAAAAATTATTTAAAAAAGCAGTAAGAAAATCATTCTAATATAAGTAAGAAAATCATTCTAATCAAATCAATTGTTGGATGATAGTTACTTAATATTGAACATGAAATGGCCTTGCCAAATCTTGCTATCTTGAATCTCAATCTCAAGCCTAGGCCTTGCTACAACTTGCTATCTTGAATATGATTTGATTCTTGCCTCTTAACCAGAACTATAGTTAAACATGGAATGGTTTCTGACAAAATTTGCTCTAATGTCAATTTTAAGCAAGAACCAATCATGCATTGTTGTATCAATAATTATGGCAACTTTTTGTTAAATCTATTACTCATTGGGCACGAAATTACTTTCAATAGGCTAAATCAATTATAATATTCATAGGTGGAAAATGAAAGGACCATTATTCATGGGTGTAGCTCTAAGCTATTTCTCTTTAAAAGAAAGATCCTAAATTCAAATCATGGATATTTAAAAGATGATTATAGCTCATTAAAATTATGAAAAAATGGAATTGTAAACAATTCATATTTTATCTGACGACAAAATAAATATGGTACGTAATGCTTGGATAAGGAAATTTAATGTGTCCTCTATAATCTTTTGACAAAATGACCTATTCGTTACTCAATTTAGATTGGGAGTGTTGTGGGGATGAAACCAAGTATTGAAAATGTAATAGCTCTCATTTGCATTAATCTATGGCTTTTTAAATGATCCATATTAAAATTCTTTCATGCATGAAATTTTGAGAAGTGCAGCGCTGTGCTGGCGAGTGCAGCACTAACCTAGCAAGTGCAATGATGTTAGCCTCTTTATGTGGAAGGTTCAAGCTAAGCGAGCATAGGGGTGTCTCATCTTTTCTACAATGCTTTGGGAGAGAGCTATGACATTGATGTCTTGAGCGCTACAACCTTGGGTACACACATATATATATATATTCCTATTTTAAGTACACTCAAACCCTGCTCTCCACATTTCTTCATTTGTTTGGCCGACAAGAAGAGAGGAGAGAAGAAGAAGAGGAAGAGAGAGAAAGCCTATCATGGGTCATTTCTAACTATCACTCAAATTACAAAAGTTGTTCTGATCGTGGTAGATAACTCAAATCCTATTTTTATTTTCAATAATTTTGAATTTGGGCTTTCATTTGTCTCTAATATGGTTAAAATATATTTTATCATGATTTAGTGAGCTTTCACTTTATAACTTTTGATATGTGATTGGCATCATCATTCTGAGCATTTTGATATGATCACGTTAAAATTTCACCAAGTAATTTTGCATGTATAGTAATTTAAGATAACTAATAAGAATAAAGGCATGCATGTAGGTGAATTAGATCTTGAGGTATAACACAAATTGTATTAGAGCAATAATTTTGGAAAAATTGAATAGTGATTAGAGACAGGAATTTATCTGAGATGGGTATAAATTGGATAGTTCTAAGATGCATTTTCTTTGCATTCATGATATGCATATGTGTGATTATATTGTAATATGTTATGCCAGAGAACAATAAAAGTGTCAAATAGATCCAAATGATTAAGATATGCTAAGTAAATAAAGTGTTTAGCTCTATTTACATCAGATAGCATGATGTAGTTTGCCAATTTAATAGCGCAACTGATGAGTAATGCACAAAGCAAATAGGTTTGGAGTAAAGAAAATGAGGGGAATAAGTATTTGCAGATGTTCCATAAGTTGAAGCACCCACTTTCAAGGATACTATCAAGCCACAAGCAGTAGAAGATTGACTGTTAAGAATTGAAAAGATATTTGATAGTATGCAATTCCCAAAGTACATGAAAGTGCCACTTGTAGTGTTCTTATTTAAGGGAGAATCTAAAAGGTGGTAGGTTCAACAATTAAGAGAGAAATTTCAAGGTAAGATAAAACTCACATGAGAAGAATTTGTAAGCGCTTTCAGGGATTGATTCGTAACACCATGAGCCCAATTACAACTACATAAGGCATTCATGATATTAGAGCAATGAAACATGATTGCAATGCAATATGAAGCTGTGTTCATTACATTGGCCATGTATGCTCCTCAATTGACTAGTATTGTAAAGGAGAAATACTGCAAAAATTTTAGAGGACTTAGGGATGGGTTGAGACACCCGCTTGTGCCTTTATGAATTAGAGAAATTTCAAAACTAGTGGTAAGAACAAACTGTTAGAAAATAATATAGCAATTCCTCAATTTAGATAAGATATAAGCATGAAAAAAGCATGAGAAGAAATGAGTAGAGGAAGTTTCAATGAAATGATGTTCTGGTTTAGTAATTATAAGACATAATTTATGGTATTTGTTAATAGCAACCCGAAGAGTGTTTATTATGAGAAAAGACATCCAAGATAGTGGTATCTGCTTACAGGTAAATTTTTCTGATGTGAGCAACATGGACATAAGATAATGGATTATCCTTCTAGAAGAGTTGGAGGAAAACCAAGATCCAGAGCAGAGCATTCAAGACAAGCATACAAGGCAAAGACTGTAGGTTCTAGGATGTATGTTGAAGATTATGTAAATAGGAGTAATGTAAAAACTGATGAAATAAGCATGATTAGGAATTTATCTTCATTGATAATAGCACTAGTTTAGCTAAGCATGTATAGTTTGAGTTAGCAAGCAGTGATAGAAGTGTTTGAGATCCACTGGTATAGTTCTCTGATCTAAATGGTATGTGAAATTTATTGCTTTTAATTTAATATGCCTTGCAAAGAATTTTGTATGATTGATTAGTCTTCATACATATGTGAATGAATGCATGATTTGATTGACGTGATTTATATAATTTGTGATCAACAATATGTTCTATCTATTAGTAGTTCATAGTGGAAAATATCGGAGATGACATTTTTTAAGGTGGGTAGATTGTAGTAACTCTGATTTGCAATGGATTAATGACCTATAAATGATCCATATTGAAATTCTTGCCTACATGAAAATCTAAATAGGAGCGTTGCAGTGCTGTGTTGGTGAGCACAGCAACGTTGGCCTCTTTGTGTGGAAGGTTTAGCCTGACGAGCATAGCAGCACTTGAGAGCTACATTATAACGATGTCGTCTCTATTCTACAATGATTTGGAAGATCGTTATGGCACAAACATCTTGAGTGTTGCATCACTGGGTAAAAATAATCTATATTTTAAATATTTAAATCCACAAACCTATTTTAAGTACACTCAAGCCATCCCTTCCCCTTTCTTCATTTGCTAGGTCGGGAAGAAGAGAGGAGAGAAGGGTGAGAGGAAGTGGAGAAAAGACATAAAACTTATTATGGATCATTTCTATCTATCGCTCTAACTATTAAAATTGCTCTAAACATGATAGGTAACCCAAATCCTATTTATGTTCTCAATGATTTTAAATTACAACTTTCATCTCTCTCCAATTTGATTAAAATGCATTATCTCTTGAATTATATATATTTGGTGAAATCCAAGTCCATTAAGAAAGTAATTTTTTAAGTCCCGAGAGAGAAAAGTCAAATAAAATAATGATGAAAGATCAATGAATATGTACAGCCAAAGAAATTTCTTCGATGAAGAAAAGGTTCTAATGTTACCACTACCTGAAATTCGGACACACAAAAGAACCTGTTGGAAACTGTAAGGGAAGCCTGATAATTAGAAATTAAAGAAGCAAGGTCAGGAGAATCTAATGAACATGTTTAAACTTTACCTCCTAAATGGCCAAGAAAATTTTATGCTAGTATGTATCTTGTCTTATAAAGAGTGTAATTATATTATGGCACATCTATCTTGATCATCCAAGTTTTATATATCTTTAAATTTTATTTTAATAATCAAAATATGGAACTTATCAATTGTCAAAACAAACTAGGAATATTTATCCTAGCCATCCCTAAAGAGAGCATCTCAGTAGTCAGTATTTCTCTATCATTTATTATCCATGAAGCTTTCATCATCTTCATCATAAATAACTTTAACTACTCCCTTTGCTCTTAAATTAATGTTCATTGCATCAATTGTAAGTGCTATATTGACTATGTGTGAAAGACTTCTAAGTTGTTCAAGGGTAATTTATCGTTTGTTTTTTCATTCTCCACCATATAACACATCTCTTTCACAAGAAAAATGATATAAAAATAAAGATAAGCAAGATTATCATCCTTTCGGGAATGATTCGAAAAAGGTCTGAATCTTCATCAACATGTTGAGAAGTTTACTCAAATCAAAATCACATAAGATTTGATCAACAATTCGAGCTCACACACACCGCCTCGGTCCACCTCCGTTCTTGTTGAGTGCACAAGGCTTGAGGCCTCGGTCCGCACGCACGCTGCTTGGTCCCGAGGTCTGCCTCCGTCAAGTCGAGTGCACGCGACATGAGACATACTTCCGCTCTTTTCAGTCTTCCCGCTCGGTCTCGATCAGCTTAATCGAGTCGGTTTCACTAGCTCATGAGTCGAGTCTGGCTGTGCTCGAACTTGAACTCATATAATATATAAGCTTAAGCTAGAACTCAACTCGTGAGCTCGATAAACTCGGCTTGTGAGCCCTTAAACGAGTCGAGCTCGAGTCGACTCGGCTCACTTACACTCTTACTTAATATGTATGGATGTCTCATGTCTGTGGAGGAATAGGAAAAGTGCTTCTCAAAGGATACTCTTATTTTTAAGGGTACTTTTGCCATAAATAGATACTAGAAAACATTTGAACAAAATAAAAAAATATACGAGAAATATTTATCAATATTTATGTTAATAATAAAAAAAAAATATGGGCGGGAAGATTATTAGAAATGAGAAATTTGAAGTCAGATCTACGCCAAAAAAATATTGTGCAACAACCCTAGTTTGCTCGGGTCCAGGCCGGCTCTCTGCTGCTGGCGTTGGTACTCCACTGACCATTCTCCTTTCCCATTACGCGTCCGAGGCTATGGAGATCATGAGAGCGATATAATCAGTGAGTGAGAGTCAGAGGAGGAGGAGACGAGTGAGTTTGAGAGATTGCAGAATCAAAAAGGTTTTGGCACAATCGAAGAAGGTGCGGTGCGTAGTTCCTCTTTTATTTTCATTCTTACCTTCAACTACAGCAGGAGGCGCATGTTATCCCGTGAGGATTCTCTTGGGAGAGATAAAGAGCTTGTCTCAATTTAGGTTTCTTTTTTCTTCTCCAGGCATTGGGAATTGAAGCGTATAGCTAAGAAGAACGTTCATCTGTTTTGTAGTTACAGTACAATTTGAGGTAGATATTGCTTACAGATAGTTGATGGTGGACTTGGTAATCATGCATAAGTTGGGGATTCCATGTTTGAGCATTAGCTTACATGTTTTGGCTTATTTGGAGTACGTGTAAGGTTGGATAAACCCTAGTTATTTTAAAAATTGAATTTCATAAAGTGGTTAAATTAAAAATAGTCGACTTTGGATTCATACAATTGATTTTAATATTGGATTTAGTGATTAGTAATGACTTAAGGGGCCATCTGGTTGGAAGTAATTAAAATTCAAGAGAATTTTTGAATTTTAAATGCATTGGGAAGTAAATACAATGTATTTGAAATTCGCGTGATCATTTTGTTGTGTTTGGTTAGAGCTAATAAAAATATTCTGAAAATAAAAAAATACTAAGAAAATAATTTAGGACATGAGAGAGATGGTAAGGAGGCAAAGGTAGTGGGCCTTACGAGCTATGATTGATGGATTTAAGTGGAGAAGATTGCATAGTTGCATGTGCTCGGGGTCGTGCGAGGTTGGCATCACCAGTCACGTTTGTGTTGTAGGTGCGAGGTCACATGCTGTTGTTATTGTGGGTACAAGTTCGTGTTTGAAGTAGCAGATCGTTGTCTTTGTGGTTTGAGGTCCTCAATGTTGCGCAAGGTAGTTAGGGTCATAGTCACCAAGGTTGTCATTATCAAGCAAGGTGCTGAGGGTTTAGCAGTTATGGGATTCGTGTAGTCTATTCCAAAATTGTGTGATTTTGATGAATTCAAAATTCTTTGAATTTGAACTAAGTCATGTATCCTAGGGGTGTAAATGAGTCGAGCCGAGCTCGAGTTAGTGGGTGTTCGAGCTCGACTGTAACTCGAGCTCGACTCGCGAGTCAAATACCAATGTGCATTTATTCACCCCTTTTTGGAATTAATTACATTGTATTCAATAGGAAACATATAAGTATTTCAACATTACCTTGCATTCATCATATCCTTTTGCATTATGCATAGTCATGTACACAATTTGCATGAGAATATTCATATAAAACTTACTGTTAATTATGACAATAATGAGTAATGTAGATGTGGACTTAAGACGTAATTTTTTTTTAATTTTTTACATTGTTATTGAAAATATCATATAAGACATGAAATTTACGCTAACCATATGGTAATGGTTTGTCAGAATGCTAATAGTAAATAGATGAACGGTTGGAATTTGAATATGCTAAACCTAAAAAAATCTTTTGTTAGTCTAATGTTAATGTATTTGAGTTGATTTTATATCATGAACCACAACCATTTTCTTTGGATTTTTCTATCTGTCCACCATCTTTGAGATTTACATCCAACACATTTTTTGCACATTGCTCATATGGTCATGCCAGCCTTGTTCTTGATGATATTAATGGAGATGCAATTGTGCATTAGGTATTGGATATGAAAGATTTATTGAGCGATGATTTTTCTACTTCATTGGTGATTTGGTCATTAATTAGGGATTCATGATGACTTCTGACTATGGGATCTTGTAAATCCTTTTCTTATGTTTTATTTTGTTGAATGGGTCCTTCATTTTTATTCTTTTATTCTTTTATCTTTCTCTAATATGTTCTGCATTCTCTCTTTCTTTCAGAAAATGTTTTTTTGTTGATTCTGTCTTATGTTATCAATAATTGATTAAGAAAAATTGTAATGATTTTCTGATTAAAAATAGAGATCTAAGGCATATGAAAATTCAAGTAGGGATTGAATAAAATTTCCTTTTAGATGTGTAATTTCTTGATGGCTTAAACTCCAAAAATAGTCACTCAATTGTTTGTGCGTTCAATTTAGTTATAGGTATCACGTTTCTCTAATTCAATCATTGGTTATTCAAAATTGATCGAAAACATCTCTTAGGGACTAAATTGGGATCAACTATGTATCACAATTTCTTTATAGGGGTTCATTTTGAATCAACTTTGTATAGTCGAGGGTTTAAATTGGAGAAATGTTATACTCTTGGTGTAAATTGGCCACAAATGAATAATTTGGGGACTATTTTTGGGATTTAATATATTCCTTGGTTGATTGAGAACTTGAAGATTTTTGTGCGATGCTGTCCTCTAGTACATGCTTGAGGATTATTTTTTGGTGAATTCTCTCTTATTTTGCTTTATTCAATTTGATTTTTTTGGCTTGACAGAGTGATTGAATTTCAAAATGTTTTCATGTTTTTTTGTTCTCTTGAATTTCTAGTAAAATATGGTTAATTTTTCTTATGAATTAATTTCCCTGATGTTTTGATTATCATCAAACGCAGCAGCTAATTGCTTAAGATTAATTGTTTGGTGCGCCCTGTGAATTTTGTGTTCTTATTGAATGATTTTTCATATCCCATATTATATATGTTGGAAGCCCTAGACTCTAAGATGTCCTACATCATCCTTGATTTAGGATTTTCTTAGACCAAATTTCTTTTGAATAATTAACATAAATTTAGAAAAACTAGTGCTCCGGTTTTTGTTCCTAGTTTCTCTATATTCATTTATTTTAGCTATTCCTACAAAAATTAATAAAAATGTTAATTGGATTAATGTATTTTTTATGGCCTGGCTGATTTTGACCTTTTTATTAAGGTAGACAAGTTACTCCCTACTGTGTACTGACCTAGTAGTTTTGTAGGAGTGTTGAATGCAATATACACCTCAAGGTAAAGGACTCTTAACTTCTTAGGTACATATCTTTGGCATTTGTTATTTTATTTATGCATTATTGGTATACTACTTAGCTGTTACCATCTTTTCCATGACTACAAATAAGTGTTTTGAATATTTTGTTTGCTCTACAAATGAATTCAGATTAAACTTTTTTACTTGGTCAAATAATCTATACCATTGCTCAGTCATGTTGATTAATGATACTTGTTGGTATTGGGTATTCAGTGGTTGTATTCGCTTTTTACAAATTGGATAAAACATCTTTCATGTAAATATATCTACATGAATATGTGTGATTGTCTTGATTTTGATAGTGCCCTTTTGATTGTTATGTGTCTAGCTAACTTGATTGTTGTTTTGCTATTCCAAATGAAGAATTTTTAGAGAGTTTGGCAAACTCCATCTTGTTGATAGCATTTCTTAAGATTTATGATCCTAAGAGGTTTGCATGTTTAGCTATACTATATTATTAATTGATGTGTAGCAATACTGTGATTGCTTTGTGTTGGCTTATATATATATATATTAGTTTGTGTGAAATTTGATTGTGTCGATCAATTGAATTGTATTGTTGCCACGGACATCAACTCAGTTTGTCGTGCTTGTTGGGGGTGTGAAGGTCCTTCCCTAGCTTAAGTTCCAGTTCAAAGTGAGATAATTTTTTTTTTTCTATACAATGCATGGTCTTTTGTACCTGAGCGCCTCAACATTGCATAGTCACTTAGAGAAAAGATAGATAGCATATCGTTGCAGCGCTCAAGATCTGGCGTTGCAATGCTGTTAGGCAAACTAGAGATAGAGTGTTGAATGCCGTTGCACTCCAAATTGGTACCGCAGAGCAGTTGACTGGACAATTTTTCTTTCCGTTTTTCTTAAGGATGGCGTCACTTGATGGTATGTATTGTATCTTTTTGTTTGTTCTTGTGTAAGAATTATGTAAGAAGAAAAGCAAGTAGAGAGCAAGATATAAGAGAGATCTGTACAAAATTCTCTTAATTTTCATAGTGGATTTCTTGGTGTGATGTGGCTCCATGATTTTTTTCCAGTTTTGAATTTTTTCATATTAAATCCTAGTGTTCTTTACTTTTCGCTGCATTTCTATTTTCTTATTTGTTTTGTTGCATGGTTTACTTCCAACTCCAACAATATATTCATTTACCATTGTAAGCTATCCATAAATTGTTGCAATGTATCTACTTCTAGTTTTGGGGTTGTTTGAGTGCAATTTTATTGAGTGTATTGCATTTTTCTCCACGTAGGTCCTGTTTGTCAATAAGACAATAAGCATGATTTAATATAGGATTTAGTAAATCCTTTAAATCGTGGATTTAGTAAATCTTGGAGCTGTTAAATCTTGAAAAATTATTTGGCAAGTTAAGTTATAAATCCTGTTAAATCCTATGGAGTTGTTTGATGATATAATTAAGAATTTAAGGTTGCTAGTTCATTTAAAAGTTAAATTGATTATGGTTTTAATTTAATTTATGTATTAAGTAAGAGTTATTTATTAATTTTAATTACTATCAATAAGTTATAATAAGAAATAATTTAACTAGAAATTAGCTTGATTATCAAATAATTTAATAAGTATTTGATATCTAATTTTTTAGTTAATTATTTTTTGAAATAACTAATTGTTTAATTAATACATATGTTAAAAGTTTCATTAATTATTGAAGTGTTATTTAATTAGTTTTGATGATATATTAATTAAGTTAATTATATTAAATGTTAATTACTAATATACAACTAATTATTTAATTAAGCTAGTTTAAATTATTTATTTATAATTAAAATTTTTACCCATAGAGATAGGATACGAAATGAGAATATATGTGAAAATGTTGGAGTAGCTCCAATGTAAGAGAGAGTCGCCTTAGATGATTTGGTCATATAAAACGGCGGCTTTTTGATGACTTGGTTAGGAAAGTAGATATATTATATTTGACTTATGTTAAGAAATGTAGAGGTAGACCTAAAAATAATTGGTTAGAAAATATTAGAAATGATATTTCTTTATTAGATTTAAATGAGAAGTTGACCTTTAACAAGATAGAATGTAGAAAAAAGATTCATGTAGTCGATCGTGCGTAGTGGAACAAATGTTTCATGTTGTTGTTTTTGTTGTACTAATTATTTAATTAATCTAAATTATAATTAACATTTTAAATTAAATTAATTAAGCTAAATTAGATTATTTCTAATTTGGATGGTAGGACATTTATGGTTAAGTTTTAAGCTTAATTTATATTTTAAGTATAAGTTATCTATTAATTTTAATTTTAATTATCATCAATAAATTATAATTAAAAATATAACATAATTTAAAAATTATTTAATTATGAAATTACCTATTAATTTTAATTTAATTATTTATAAGTTAATTATTAGTTATTAATTTTAAATATTATTCAAAATAATCCTTATAAATAAGATAATTAAATTTAAATTAATTATCAACTAATCTGAATAATTATTTAATTATGAAGTACAATATATTTTTAAGTAGTATTAATAAAATTTGTTGAATCAAATTAATTAATTCTTATCCTACTCTGACAATGCAATGGCCGCCAATTTCAAAAATTTCTTTTCACTGTCTTGCTGTAGCCGTAGGCTTAGGGTTTGCTTTTTCCTCGTCTCCAGCTGTTCGTACCTGTTCGACTTCGCCTACTTCGCGCGTGAATCCTTCCTGTCGGGCCGGAAGTCACGAGAGCTCGCCGTTCTTGGGTCGGAAGTGACGACGACAAAGGGAGGGAGCTCGCTGGTTGCCAAGGTAACAATTTTCTCCCTCCCATTCGCGCGCTTCTTCGGCCAAATCCCGTAAATCCTCCGAACTCCCGGATTCAGTCCGCAAAAAGGTGGTAACGGCGGATTTATTCCGCCCTGAGATTTATGCCCTGTCAAAATCCTGTTTGGCAGTATTTAAGCTAAATCCTGCTCAAATCCTGCGTAAATCCTGTTGCTAAACAGCCCCACAAGGCCACATTGTTATTTAATCTGAGGTTAAACTAAAGGAAGGCTTTCTGACTATTAGGTCTGACATAATCACCTCATTGTTAAAACTATCCTGTTAACTTAAGCCCATGTAAATTAGTGTAACTGTTGATTTGCATTTGGAAACTAGATATTGAGCTCATTTTTACATAAAATCAGGCACATGTTCAATTACAGTTTTGAGCAGTAATTAGTCTTGATGATGGTTCATGTATTACGTGGGAATACGCTATGATACTCAACGGATCATAAAAAAAAGGCTCTGCAAGTGAAGGGAGGTCAAAACTTATGTTAATTTCACTTATTTGATAGTCGAAATAGAAGGTCCTTTGGTCTAATCGTTCCCTCACAATCGAGTATTTTTTGATCTTATCCAATTAAGGTCATGTGATTAATTTGCCTAACAGAAGGTCTTACTGGAATTAAATTGACCTGTCTGAGGGTTATTACCATATATTCCAACATATCTCATAATGGTTTCAATGACCTTTTAAGAGTTAATGATTCATCTCAATTAAACTTAGTGATAAGACCTTTGAATGCAATCTTTACTGTGCCTCCTTAAATATGGCTTTGCTAGAATATCATGAGTTTTCCAAGCTCATAACCTGTTACATTGTACCCATCACTACATAGTAGTGGCATCAATGTTATCAAATTAGAAGTTGCCATCATACCATTGAGGGCAATATGTCAAAGTACGTATTTGTTTCTTGGGGAAATTATTGGTAAAATTCTTTGTTCCTTTTTGTGAATGGAAAAATTATTTGTTCCTTAGGTAATATTTTTTGATCACTAGTATTTGTTTGTTGGTAACTAATTTTAAATTTCTGCAAATGTTATTGGAAGTGTAATGGTGAAATTATATTTAAGTTCTTGGTTTCTTTGATTATAAAGTGTAGCTGTATGAGTTTAATTAAACATGTCTTGTGAAAGTGATCATTTGTTTCTACTACTTGACTTTTGTTTTGAAGTCATTTGTTAAGTTGACAATTGAGACTATGTGATGTAAAACAGTCTTCTGATTTAATTTATATTTTTAATTTCTACTTGATGGAAATCCTAACCTTGAGCTCTGCACTACTCTTTTCTATCAGTAACTTGCAGCAATTTCAATTTATCCTTCAAAATAAGGGAACTATTTTATTATCGTCAGCCATTTATGATAAACGAGGCTTGATTGCTTTTACATGTACGTCTCTTTCAATTTTCTACAGATATTTTGGACAATATCGGCGAATGAAATTATATCATGCGGACATTTATCTCTTCCCATTCAATTTTGCGGCAGATCTATTTGTAGAAACGGGGAAGGTCTTTTTGTAGATTGCGGGTTACTGCTAAATTTTTATTTGGAAAATGGGGATAGAAAATTACCATGTTATAGAACTCATTGGTGAAGGCTCATTTGGAAAGGTTTACAAAGGCAGGCGCAAGTATACAAGTCGGGTTTGTAACATTAAGAAAAATATTGTTTGTTGGTGGAATTTTTTTATAAAATTAATTTTCCTTTCTGATGTTCCAAGTTATTTTTTGCTTTCTTATATTAGACTGTTGCGATGAAGTTTATTCTAAAATCAGGAAAGAGCGAGAAGGATATTCACAATCTTAGACAAGAGATAGAGGTATTTTTCTACACTAACTTTACGCATCTTTCTAACCTGCATTTGTAGACCATGTCCTTTTCCTGCTGAAAATTGACATTGAAAGTTACTCTGGATTAAAATCAGGAAGTAGCACCTGCTAAAATAATTTCATTTGTATTGAAATATTTTAGATTTTTGACGGATTGTCAATGAAAAAGAGGACATTTTTTATTATTGTTGGAATATATGAATTGCTTGTCCATTTCATAACTTTTCAATCGTTAGTCAGCTTGGTTATTTCCTATTTCATATTTTTTGCTTTATGTTGTCTCTATTTTAAGTAAATGCTTTCCTTCTCATGAATGCCTAAGTTTTTTTTAATAAATGCTTTTGTTTTATTTCATTCTTTTATTCACGTGATCTGTGACATTCATGTGTGTAAATACACACATGTGCAATTATGCATTCATGTGTGTGCGTATGCGTGTAAATGCACACATTTGCACACACACCTATATGCATAGTTCCACTTTCATGCTCTCGTGTTGCCAATCAAATGTGCTTATTATTTTTTAACATTAATTCATCTAATGTTTAGCACCTATCAACTAGTCAATCGCCTTGAGTTGCAAGGAATGAAAAAATAATATAAAATAATTAAATTGTTAGATACATTTTATAATTTTGGCTATAGTTGAAATTTTAAGTTTATATATATATATATATATATATATATATATTCATTAAATAAAATAGTTGACACATTGCATGTATGATGTGATGGTTAAGTAGTAATTAAAGTTATATAGTCATGTTTTAATTTGAATTTATAAATAATGATGCATGATGTGATTTTTAACTTTTATTAGTTTTATATAAACAGTTATATTCAAATTGCGTAAAGTTTCATATCCAAATTAAAAATAAATTTAACTTTATATGGCCCATAATAGCATGAATTGGAGAAATATGACCTCTACTTATTTTCTTGGAGAAGTATGTTCGAAAGATCGTTTTAGACCCAAAAACCCTGCTTTTAAACTGCGGCGTACTTATAACAATGGTTTGAATATGGTTGGAATAATGTTTGAGTTGTAATCTAGCAAGGTTTGTGATGCGGGCCTTGGTTCGGACTAGTTCAATCAACCGAACCTCATTATCTTTCTTTTTTGTTTATTTTTTAGTAATTTCTTTAATTGTTTTAAAAATTTCTTTTCGCTCCAAAGGAGCCTTTTTTGGTGGGCTTGGCTTATAAATGAAAGTCACGTACCCCTCTTGTATGAGTTCATTTAATAAATTTAGAATATCTCTGATGTGAAACATAAAGCAGTTGCAGGAATTGCGTGGAAATACTAAAAAGTTATTAATCTTGCTAATTAAAATTTGATGTTTCACAAGATTAGATTATAGGATTTCTTAGTTAAAGATTTAATAATAGCATCTATGATGCACCGATACTTCATTTTAAGAGGGTATGTAGTGTTGGACACGTGTCGGACATGCGTGTCCGACCATTATATAAATAAATAAATAAATAAAACCCTAATCCCGTTATTTCATATTAGTCGGTTCATGCTTGAGTCTTCATCTTCGCCTTAATCCCGTATTCCTATTCGTATTCGTGGTCTTCCCGAGCCATTGAGGTGAGCAGCGGTTAGCTGGAGATCGCACCCTTGGTCTTCCCTTCCGGCTGTAAGCAACAAGCCATCCTCCTTAGTTTCTACGTGCAGCCGAGGGAAGCCGACGCCAAACTGCAGAAAAATTTTCAAACCTGTAAGTTGATTTCGCCATTTTTTTCTCTATTCGCAATTTCTCGTCATTTATCAATGATTCTGTAGATTTGTGATCGGAAGAGCATATTTTTTTAAAGTATTTCATTTGTTTTGGATTAAAATTACTCTTAAAAAATATTTATTTAAGGTGTTTTCACTTCGCTTTCACTGCGCTTTTACTGCGCTTTTGATGCGCTTTTCTGTGCTTTTATTGCACTTTTTTGTGCTTTCACTGTTCTTTTGCTGCGCTTTCACTGTCCTTTTGCTGTGCTTTTACTACGCTGTTGATGCGCTTTCACTGCTCTCGAAAACCCCCGCAGGGGCGCTGCCCCTTTACCCCACAACCTAATCGGGCAGGTCGAACCCCGCTAGGGGGCAGCGCCCCCTTGGACCCTCGGTATAACGCATGGTTAGGAAAAACTTTTGAAGGAGGATTGAATGTATCTTTCAAATGCAATTATTGTGGTGACACCTACAAAGGATCTAATTCTAGTGTGAAAGCACATCTAAGATTTCTGGCCATGGAATTAAAATGTGTCCTAAGATTACTACGTCACAGTTGATTGAATTGAACAGACAAGTTGATGAAGCTAAATCTAGGATCAAAAGGGCACTTTCTAAAGAGATACCTTTGCTATCTACGCATGGTTCATCCCACACTTCTTTCCTATCTGTTAGAGTTGATCATTCATTATCATATAGAAGTGAAGGATATGATTCAACGAAAAGAAAAGGAGTTGCCAGTAGTGCTTTAGAGAAGGCTTTTAACATGCAACAACGAGGGGAATTGGATGGTGAAATTGCAAGGATGTTTTTTTCAGCTGAACTTCCTTTCAACTTTGCAAGAAATCCTCATTACACAAATGCATTCACTTTTGTATGTAATAACAACCTTGCAAGTTATGTTCCACCTGACTACGATGCATAAAAATCAAAATTATTGGAAAGGGAAAGAGCACATATTGAAACGTTGCTTGAACCAACAAAAGGTGTGTGGAAAGAAAAATGAGTCACTTTGATGTGTGATGGTTGGACTGATCCTTAAAGAAGACCACTTATTAATTTCATGGTCGTTATAGAGAATTGCCCAATGTTTATTAAAGCTGTGAATTGTGAAGGAGAATACAAGGATAAATATTTCATTACCAATTTAATTGAAGATGTGATAATCATTATTGGGCCTTCAAATATTGTGCAGGTTATAGCATAGAGCTACAGGATTGATGGAGCAAACTTATCCTCATATATTCTGGACTCCATGTGTTGTGCATATTTTAAATCTTGCTCTAAAAATATTTGTACAGCGAAGAATATAGAGGCAAATGAAATCATCTATGCTGAATGTCTTTGGATAACAGTGGTTGTAGATGATGCTGTTTTGATTAGAAATTTCATTATGAACCACTTAATGAGACTTTCAATGTTTAATGATTTCTCACATTTGAGAATGTTAGCTGTTGCTAAAATTCATTTTGCCTTTGTAATAATCATGTTGAGAAGATTCAAATAAATAAAAAATGTTCTTCAATCTGTGCTGATTAGTGAGAAGTGATCTTGCTATCGAGAAGATGATGTTGGGAAGGCAAGGTATGTGAAAGAAAATGTCTTAGATGATTTGTGGTTGAATGATGTAGATTACATTTTGGCATTCACTGATCTGATTTATGACATGTTGAGTGAGACTGACGCAGATAAATCATTCCTACATTTGATTTATGAGATGTGAGACTCTATGTTAACAAAATTGAAAGATATTATATACAAACATGAAAGAAAGTCACATAATGAAGATTCAAGTTTTTGGAGTATTGTCTATATCATTCTTAAGGATAGGTGGACCAAAAGCAACACACCTCTGCATTGTTTGGCCCATTCATTAAATCCAAAGTACATTTGTATTCATCTTTTAAATTATTTTTAAATTTTTTGGTAAATAAATAAATAATTTTATATTCTTTGTATTATTTAAAGGTATTCAAGTAAAGAATGACTTCTAAAAGACCCTCAACGTGTCTCACCAAAAAAAGATTTAGAAGTGTCAAATATGAGAAATATATGCCTGAAACAATATTTCCCAAATGACGAGGAGAGAAGAAAAATTAATATAGAACTTGCAAAGTTCTTTGGATATTTAGAGGATTTTGGTGATCAAGAATCTTTGGTTGATAGATGGAGGATGGATCCAAAAATGTGGTGGTTGATTCATGGAGCTTCATCAACGCTTCTTCAAACCATAGCAATAAAACTTCTTGGTCAAGTATCATTCTCTTCCTGTTGTGAGAGAAATTGGAGCACATACTCATTTATTTAATCAATGAAGAGGAATAAAATAACTCTACAACGGGCTGAAGATTTAGTTTATGTGCATACAAATCTTCGTCTTCTATTAAGGAAAACCCCACTTTGTCTGACAGGTGATAATAAGATGTGGGATGTTGTTAGAGATGGATTCGAGTGCCTTGATGATATGGGATTATTGTATGTTGTAAATCTTTCTCTAGATGAACTAAAGTTGGAAGCAATGATATACAATGATGATGATATTGAAGGCCAAAGACCAACCTTTGAATCTAATTCTATCATTCCCTCTATTGAGTAGTTGAACTTTCATGTTGTACTAAATGATTTTTTTGCTTATATTTTTGTGGTTGTGCTAAACATCTTTATGTTATAAGCTAAGCAAGTTATCACTATTTTGATTTATTATTGCTTGCCATTTTTAATATAATGTTACCTTAATTTCTATATATTACATTAAAAAATTATTATGCCGTGTCCACGCCACACCCGTGTCCTATATTTTTAAAAAATGTGGTGTCCCGTGTCCGTGTCGTGTCGTGTCCGTGTCGCCATGTCCGTGTCGGTGCGTCATAGAATAACATGTGGCTGCTATATAGAATAGGGAGAATTTAAAATATGAACAAAAATATTAGGTGCTTAAGTTGTCAATTACATGAATCCACTGATTAACATTTAGAACAATCGCCTTGAGTTTCCCTCACTCATACTCTCAAGTAGTTCAACAAAAGAATAATTCACACAATACTAACGATGCCACCACAAGAAAGTAGACACTTACGGTATTGCTCAATGAAGAGTTATTCTGAGAGGAGATAGCCGATTAATGTCGGATGATTTGCCACTAAACAGGAGGTTGATGCTTGTCGATAGCGTTTGCCAAGGTGAAGAATTTCCGATCGATGTAGTCTTCGACGGAGTGGTCGATCTCGAAATTGATGACAAAGAAGGAGACTGAAGAACATCTACTCGTCCTTGAGGGTCATACACGAATCCATGATCATGCTCGGGATCGACCATTCATGAATCGAGAGGCCGAGGGAGGTTGTGTACCTTCTTCCTTAGATGACATATCAAGTGTGGGAGAAGAGGTGTAAGGAACTTGGGTGGTTGGCCAAGGCTAGGAGAGGGGCTAGGTTGATTTCAGATTTTGGGGATTGGTTAAGGAGGAAAGGTAAATTCAAAATCTAAAATTTAATTTCAGATTTAAGTTGGAATTGAATGGGAGAATTGAAATTTGAATTTCTAATGCAAAGAGGGAAAAGGAGGAGGGTAGGTGTGGCCCATTGATGAGGGGTTTGATTGGGTAAGATAAGAGAGAGGAGGGGAGAGGAGAGGGGTGGCTATTACCTCCTGAATTGGAATTCCAATTGGGGAAGGAAATAATTAAGAGAGAGGGAGAGAGGGGTCAGCCTAAGAGATGGAATGGGAAGGTGTCCTAAAATATGTTTATATCAATTAGGAAAGGTTTTGAAATTCAACTTCATTTGAATTCGAATTAAGAGACCTTACAAATTAATAATGTGCTAAATTAGTAAATTAGCATATTTAGGAGGGCAAGGGGTGGCCGGCGGCTAGGGCTTGGAGGGGAAGGCCAACGGTTAGGGTGGAGGAGGAGGGCTTAAGGCTGGCTATGGGCGGGATTTTGTAGGGTTTTGGCGTGCGGCTATGGAGGAGGGGAGTTGGATAAAGGTTAGGTAAGGGTGGCCGGAGGCTTGTGCGATGCAGGAGGAAGGGACGGGGGCTTGGCCGGCGGCTCCTAGAGGGGATATGGTTGGCTGGTAGTGGAGGAGGGGAATTAGAGAAAGAAAGTTAACCACGAGCCCATACACTTCTTACGGCTGGTGGGAGTTTCTTTTGCCCTCACATAGGGACTTCTTTTCTCTAGAGCTCTCAACATTCAGGAGAACATGAATGCAAAATTTTTCATTAATTATCATCCTCATACAATAGCAAATGCCTCCATATATAGGCCTCAAACTAAAAGAGACTCAAATACTAAAATGCTCTCGGGGTTGTAACGCAAACTAATCCAGGGGTACACTGGGAAAGACTAAAACATAAGTATAAGAAATACATAAAATTCATCATAAATAAAGACTCCTAATCGTCGTCGTCGATCTACGATTCCTCATGTGATAGACGCACCAAAATCTCGTGCTGATGTCCTCATTAATCTGTTTTTGATTTTGTCCACTGAGTATCCTGGCTGAGCCAGATGGTGGTTCTTTCCCCTAACAAAGCAAGTAGGTTGTCGTCCATTTCTTCCCTCCCCCATCTCTCCTCTTCACCAAGAAAGTGATGAAACTTGCAGTCCAGCTGCTGTTCGCGCCTTTCATATGCTTCAAATTTGCTGGCCATTATCTTCCAAGCGCTAGAGATTGCTGTACGCCTCCTTTCCCCAGCCAATCTGGGTAGTCTAGCTGCTGATCCCTCATAGGCCTCCAACAATAAATTGAAGCTGTACAAGGTTGTCGACACATTCCAGGCTGCAGGGGTTTTCTCCAATCTTCTCTCATTATTTCAGTTTTCGCTAAGTGCAAGATTCCATGTTTGAGTTCTTATTTGAAGTGCGTTGTGACTTGCCTTGGTTCACATAAGGTTCGAACCATATTCTAGTAAGGTTTAGGCTCATGTTCGAACTTTGTCTGAACCATGTTGGAATTATAATCGAAACATATTCTAGTAAGTTTTAAATATGGTTTGAATGTGGATTGAATGAAGCTCTATCAAGGTTCAAACATGGGCTCGTCTAGGTTCGAACAAGATTGAACCATCTTTTATCATCTTTGAACTATGATTAAACCATCCTCAAACTATGATCGAAAAAATTACGATCATCATTCAAACAATCTTTAAACAACGATTGAATAATCTTCAAATGATGGTAATACCATGGTCTAATCATGATCAAATCATAATTGCACCATTTTCAAACCATGATCAAACTATTATTGTTCATCTCAAACATGTTCGATCATGTTCAAATGTGGTTGAATTATGATTTGATCATCGTTCGAAGATTGCTCGAATCATGATCCAAGATGGTTAGATCATGGTATGATCATCATTCAAATATTGTTCTTTCATGGTTTAAAGAATTTCCAATCATAGTTTAATTATTATTTGAAGATAAATTATTTCGAAGATGATTATAACAACTTTATATTCAATCATAAATAACCAAACAAATAACATCACTAACCTTCTTAGACAATGAATGAAGTGAGATTGTTGTCGGGAATTTTTCCCGTAGCCCAACATACGCACATTTTGTTATGCTAGAAACAAAAAAAGTTGCTGGAAGAAGAATGATCGAGTATCTCTTGGGATCGAAAGGTCACGCAACCTTTCAATAGGGATTTCAACTGTAGTTTCTAGATGGTGGGGGTTCGTTTAGTCCGAAATGAACTTTTAGCTATATTTCCCCATGAAAATAAATGGTGGGTATATTTCTTCAATTTCCACTATTGATGGGTATATAGGGTCAAATTTTCCAATTTAACGATAATGACATAATGCGATGACTGATCTTACTTTTCAATATATTTGAATTGAATTTCAGATATTGTGCAATGTGCCGCACAATACTATGCCAAGTGTCATATCCTGATTTAATATACATATAAAAACTATGTTTTACAGTGAGTGATAATATGTATAGTTCAGCCTAAGAAATTTCATTTTATAGATTCTAATTATATTTAGATTTAGTAAGGATAGATTGCCATCCTTTTCTATAGATAAACAAACCCCATGCAATTTTGTTATCATATTTTTTAATCTTGCAATATTCATTTTGTAAAATTATACTGTTCTTCTTATTATATATCGCAAAAACAGGATATCAAATTTAATGAAATTTAAAAGATGATTTGGTCTTGCATCAAGCATGTAAATTTAATAATCTATCACGTAATTTTAATAATCTAATGGGGGCTTTAGATAGATAAATAATTCATTAGTTTTATGGATTTGATTTTGAGCATGTATAATATGAAATCTAGAATAATTTTGATTTATGAAAAAATTAGTTGTGCTATTAGCTAGGGGCTCTGTAAGGCATCCTTTTGTTTTCAGCCAGCTTAATTGGTGGTCAAATGCACTTAAAATGCATTCAAGTTAAATTCCCAAATTATTCTTAGATTGTCTATCAACATAAATGATTCTTATATCCAAACACAATTACATAAAATAAAATTGCATGGAGAATAACTTTGTTTTCATATAGCATTTGGAGTGTAACGTAAAAGAAATGCACGAGTTTTGATTTTTTGTTGTTTGTTTTGTAGTTGAGCAATTACAAAGCATTTGTGTAAAGGGGTTTGGAATACCCTATAATATATATTTTTGACAAATTTGTAATTTTCCCAAATCAGACAAATTCTAATTGCAGAAAAAACTCAGGCCGCTACTTCATTTCTCCACCCCTTGTCGTTGTATGCCTCCCGTTCACTGCTCTTCATCCACGTCCACCACCTGTCATCGTCTGTTGTATTTCAATGCATTTAAAAAAACAACAAAAAATATTTCAATTTATTTGATTTGCATCTAATCAAATAAGTCTTTTATTTACTGGATGCGTGCATTTTAATTGTTCTGCATTTCTAAATTACGTATATTTTAAAAACATTAATTAAGCAACCCCATAAGAGGAACTCTTTTCGTGTTCTCATTTACTGGGGAAATATTTAATGCAGCTGTTAGGTTAATTTGAAAATCAACTCCTGTTTAGCCATTTTGAAAACTAATATTTGCAATGAATGAAAACATATATTGTACATTGAGAGAAAATTCTCTTTACAAGATGTGAATTAAATCTAGGTTCAATAATGGTTCAAGTTCTAAATAAAAGAAAAAGGAAAAAAAAAGTTCGATGTTAAAATTTCAACCTTACTGGTGAATTTGTTTTTATCTTACTAATGATTTATCATTAATTAAATTTCAAAAATTGATTTCTGGGCTCATTAGAATCATTACTTTATAGATTCTGAGGAAACTGAAACATGAAAACATCATTGAAATGCTGGATGCCTTTGAAAGTCCTCAAGAATTCTGCGTTGTTACAGAGTTTGCCCAGGTGCAGGACTTCGTGATTTAATTATCTACTTTACTTTTATAAATCGTTAAACATATGTACATGTTGCAGAACTTGCCTATCTGATATTTTTTTCTCTTGTAGGGAGAATTATTTGAAATTCTTGAGGATGACAAGTCACTTCCAGAAGAACAAGTTCAAGCGATTGCTAAGCAACTGGTAATTGTTGCAGCCTTTTGTTTCATTATTCTTATCATCCCATATCTTTATACAAATTTTATGTCTATTTTTACGGTGCAATCTCAATGACTGTCTTTGATTTTCTTGCTAACCCTTTTTTTCAGGTAAAAGCCTTATATTACTTGCATTCCAATCGCATTATCCATCGGGATATGAAGCCACAAAACATACTTATTGGGGCAGGATCTATTGTTAAGGTTAGCCTATTCTGTTGTTATGATTTTTTGTTTTCCTTCTTTTATATGAAATTCTGCTAATGTGGGAATTTTTGTGATGGAGCCTATTTGAAATATTTTTCATTTGGTTTGTTATATCAAAGGGAAACCTTTTGAATTTGAAAGAAATTCTACTGTTGCATTATGAGTTTTTATGTTATTGTATGATTATTTTGCTTAGTTTATCATTTCTTCCTAGTATTTTTTTATCTTGCTTAATTTGTTATTTTTTTAGTTTGAAATTATATTATTTCAATGCAAATTTTACTGATTTTTTTCAATGTTTTTTAGACATAATTGCTTGGAGGGTCTTTTCTTCTCCCTGGATAAATTTTGTTAATTCCAGTAGGAATCTCATGGGTTTAAAGTTTGCTAAATAATCTTAGATGCCACTTAGGATGGATTCAGTATTATATGGTCCAAAATATTAGTAAACTTTGGCTGTAGGAAACTTTGTCCCATTTTTGGTTTTAGAACTGGGATTCAATGATTATTCGTTAATATGTTGGTTTTGCTGATTTTATCTAAGATGGGTTTGTGGAGGCATTTGGGTGATTGGGATGTGACATCAATAGAGATAGGCCTATTTTAAGTTGGTCAATCAAGATGTTAATTTTGTATCAGTCAATTAATGCGAGGTTGGGGACTATTTTATTAAGGATGGTCAAATTAATTATGGTAACTATACTTTAGATTCAAAATGAAAATTGTGATGGTTTGGTGAGGGCAATATCAATTTAGTTGGTGATAAAAAACAATGTTTTCATTTTACAGAAAAAAAAATGAGAAATTGTGACAAATGCTGCTAGGTCATTAATATAATTGGTCCCAACACGTACTCCCATATGATGACTGGCAAGTATGCAATATAATGCATGCTAAAAATCCTAGTGAACTTAGAAAAATGACTTGCACACTGGCCCTAAACTATGCAAACTTGACTTGACAATTGTTTACTTCTTAGATTATTTTAAGTGTCATGACCTTATGTGCTTTTTTATGTTTGTGCGAAGTCAATTTTTAATTTTTTGGAGAAGAAAAGTTAAGGGCAGACAACAAGCGGACGCCTTGAATTATATATAGGCCCAGCATACATGTTACAGCACATTGAGTAAAGCCAAATATGTCTTACTGAATTTCTTCACGTTCAAGCTAATAAAATTTTGTATTATAACATAGTTTTCTTTGGTTTACCATGGTTCTTTGGGGTTTCTCTTTACAGCTTTGTGATTTTGGCTTTGCACGAGCAATGTCAGCAAACACTGTTGTTCTCCGCTCAATAAAGGGTAAATTCTATAATTCTTTTGTTAATTTCTTTTGTTGGAAGGAGTAAATGATTTATATCATCTTTTTTAAGAGTCGTTTCTTGCCAAATATCTCACTCCAATTTTGTAATTATTCAGTTGGAATTATTAGGATAGTCATCTTTTGTATGCATGTGAAGAACAATCATAAATTAAGCCTTTTAGGCGTAGTACAAATACATTATTATTTTTGTCTTATCAATTATGAAAATTTTTAAATAGAAATAGAATTCAGATGTCAATGATATGGTATGTATTAAGGACAGCTGTGGTTCCCATTTAGGATTGACACAAATATGAATGGTAGGAAATAAAGGAAATATACAATCGTATTATGTAGTAGTTGAAAATAGCTATGTAGATCATATTTTGGAATTGAGTCAATAGGAATAATGTGTTTGAATCCCAAAATTGATGAGGACATCAGTCAGAGATCTCGACATGTGTACCATCGTCGGAGTCTTAGATCGACGGCTATGATCCAGAGTCTTTACTTTTGATATATCTTGTATTTTATTTATTCTGCAGTTTCTATTTTCCTAGTTTATCTCTATGGGTAGTGAGTCGATATTGTAGCCCCGAGGGCACCTGCGTCTTTCCGTTTTTCTTTCATTGAGGCCTATATATTAAGGTCTCTTAGCTTTGTAATGGTTAATGACTATTGATATAAAAATTTTAGCTGTTGGGTTATGATCTCTTTGTGAGTTCAAGAGAAGAGGAGTCGCCTAGGAGAGGCTCACCGGACTACCCAACAACCCCCTTTATGGGAGCTCTTGGTTCTTCATCCCCCCCCCATACACACCCCCACACTCTTTTATTTCTTTCCAAGTCGACTCCACCCCCTTAGCCCGCTGGATTCCCTCCCCCTTGCTGCCATCCCGCCGCCCCTTTCCCCTAGCCCAACCTGCCGGATTCCCCTTCCCCTGGTTGTCATCCCGCCGCCTCCCCTCTTTCCCCCATAACCCTTGAGTTTTTAATTTCAAAATTCAAATCCACATTCATCACTTTCCTAAATTAATCTTACCAATTAGGAAAGCATACTTATTTGAATTCAAATAACTCCTTCGCTACTCAATTACAAATTCGGAAACCTCCATACAATTAATCAAAATCTGAAATTAATTTCATATTTGACTTCAATTAACATTTAATCCTCATGGCCCACATACAACGAACCTTGACACCTTGCTCCTCCTTCATGTGGCCGGCTCCTTGATTGGGCCTTTCTCTCTCCCAATTTAATTTTAAATCCCACTAAATCAGCTCCTAATCCTCTCCTAATTGCCGCTCCTAGCCATTAATGAATTAATTTGAATTTTCAAATTAATTCCCTCCAAATCCACTTAAAGCTGAATTTAATTTCAGCTCTCTAATTTTCCCCAATTGTTTCCCTAACCTAGCCGTCCCCTCCCCCCCTCTTCCTCACGCCGCTCCGAACCCCTCCCCGTTACCCAAGCCGCCGACCCTACTCTCCACCCGCCACCTCCTCTCCCTCTTCTCCCCACTTGCGCCTCCCATTCCTCACGGCAAGTATGCATGGAGGATCTAGAAGTTGACCACAGGCTTATTCTCAATTCTCAAGGGGAGATCGACGTCGTCCGTTCACCATTCTTTGATCCCGAATTTGGAGCCGAAGACACCGTCAAGGAATACGTGGATCGTATCCTCCCCCATTTAGCGGAAGTCATCGACGAACAAAAAATCTCTTGAAGAGTGGAAGATCACCGGACTACTACCCGTTCCTCCAACTTCGATTCCTTCCCCGGCGACTAGTACCCTCGACATCGCGTGTCTTTTAGTGGCGTCTTTTCTCTTAGTACCCTTAATAAAAATATAAGCCACGATTCAGAGCTTATATTTTTAGTTATTATGCATTTTATTTTATGTATTCCTTTTATACCCTTATGTTGAGTTGAGTCATGTTGGGGCCTTGAGGGCAATTTAGTCTTTATTTCTTCTTGTATACTTGAGACCTATATATATGGGTCTTTTATCTTGTAATAGCTAATGAATTTTTTGAATGAAATTGATGTACTATTTTCTTCTTCATCTTGCATGAGGGCTTGAGAAGGGAAAAGCTCAAGGGGAGCAAATCGCAAGGCCCATCAGTCGTTGGAAGAGTCCACGGCTCGTGGTTAGTTATTTTATCCGTTTAATTGCAATTTCCCATCACTTTCTCCTTCACCACATCACCCAATTCTCCCCAACTCCCACAGCCGCCGCCCCTTGGAGGAGCACCGCCGGCCACATCCCCGGTCCCGGCCACCCCCTCTTGCCGGCAACCTTCCCCTCCCCGTCCACCCCATCTCAATGCTATCTTGAATTTTGAAATTTGAATTTCAAATTTCAAAATCTTTCCTAATTTGGAATCCCAAATTTGGAAAGTTTTTCATGACAAAATTACAATTTCAATTTAATTTAAATTGGAATCTTGAATGAGTCGCCACATCATCATCCTAAATTAGAAACTTCTCCCCTCAATTTCCCCTCCTCTTCCAAGCATGCCGCCGGCCTCCTCATGGAGAATTCCCCATTAAATGCGGCATTAATGCCTTGACCGTTTTGGACTCCTAATTTGAACTCAATATTTTTCCCTCCCAATTTACTTAAAACTGAAATTACAATCAGTTTTAATTTGGCTAACCCTAACTCCCCCCTAAGCTTGCCGCCGGCCACCTTCTAATGAGCCCCTTTAAAGGCTCATTAAATCCCCTCTTAACTCCATCATAATTTGAATTCTCTTTTCAAAATTTTCCCTCCAATTTTACTAAAATCTGAGAATTAACTTCAGATTTTAGTAAGTTGCTTGCCACCTCACCCCACCTAACCTCTCTCACTCATTGCACCCCCCTCCCCTCTCTTCCACCTTGGCCGAATTTCTCCTTCCTTGGAAATCCCGCCGGCCACTCCCTCCTCTCCTTGAAGAATCCTTCACGCCAAGCATGTATGGCGGATCCGGAGCTTGAGTGGGGGCTAGTATTCAACGCCAACGGAAGTATCAACGTCCTACGGTCGCCGTGCTTCGACGTAGGATTTGAAGACGACGCCACCGTTGGAGATTACTTGGAACGAGTGGTTCCTACCTTTGCAAGCGTCATCGACCGCCAACATCCAAACTACAATTGGAGCATCGACCGTCGTTCATGTCCCTCGTCCTCGCCACCGATAACCTTCCCGTGGATCAAGGACGTTGTGGTTGCTACCGTCCTCGTGGCATCATCGAGTTTGCTAAAGACCTTCTTCCGCTAAGCCTAGTGTAGTTGAGTGATCAATCCCCAAGGTGAAAACTCTCATTATTAAATCGTGGATTGTTGGTTAATAGCTTTTGGTATTGCTACTATCTTTGGTTACCTATGAGTTTTGGTTAATCTACTTGTACTCCTTCGCCTAAGCAAGTCAAAGACTAAGGTTCTTTAATGAATTTACTTGTTATCTCAATAAGCTCTTAATTGTAATTCCATTGTCAATCACTTTTAATTTTCTTAAGAAGCTCCTTCGCATGTGGTATCACATCAGAACAATTCCTACATAAAATCAAATATAAAAGGAAATGACATAAAATGTTATGCTCATATGTGCTATAAGAATCATCCATATTCAATTATTCATAAGAAGCTTCATGAATTAGATATTAATTTAATACATAAGTTATTAGTTAATGATGGAAAATTAAATCAGGACTAATCATTTGAACTGTTGTATGAACATGTACTGAACTTTAATTTTTTATTGTTATCATTTTTCTCATTCTTCACTAATCATTATTTTAGAAATATCATATCATGTTTATATGCTTTGGCTCATTTGTGTCATCCTTCCATAGATAATGGTTTGCTAACTCTCCATTATTAAGGGCTTGAAATTTTCTTTTTATTATCTTGATAAAAGTTGGACTAATCAACTCTCAAATATCCAGAGACAAGAATTATTATTCATTCTTTTTTTTTTTCCTGATAAAGGTTGGGCTATGTAACTCTCTAGTATTATGAATCATCTCTTCCTACACAGATCATCAAAAGTAGCCTGCTTAATTCACATAATATGACGTTTCATAACATTCTTGAATTTCATTCTCATTATTTTATTCCTCTTTTTTAAGCATACACATTATTCTTCATTTCATTTTGATACACATACATGATAAAATATGATACATGTAAAAATACCCATTTGTGCATTGTATGTTTTATACTTGTCATGAAATCATGTAAATTAATGAACATATGACATCTATAAATGCATAATATGCATTGATCTATTTGATGCTCTCTTATGTTTTTAATATGCTTATTATGTAATAAATTCTATAAATCCCATCATTAAAGTTTAGAGGAATCATTTGACCATTACATTAGAAGTTGAGTATCTCACCTTATTAATTGAGTTTTCTCCTCAATGGATGTCCTTATATCTTTCTCTCTAAAGCTTCAATCTTTTCTAAATAACCAAAATTTTCGCCTATTTCTTTTTCCTTCCTTTAATTCCTTTCTTTGATTTTGCTCTCATTGGTACAATATACTTAAATACTATTTTATTAATTATGAAGGGACAAAAAGAGAGAATACTGTCATT
Organism: Dendrobium nobile; assembly: GCA_022539455.1. Lineage (NCBI taxonomy): Eukaryota > Viridiplantae > Streptophyta > Magnoliopsida > Asparagales > Orchidaceae > Dendrobium > Dendrobium nobile. The sequence goes on along the minus strand of CM039736.1, from coordinate 68,377,614 downwards.
CTTTAAATGTGTATGAGGAGAGAGCTCCATCTCAAAATAGGTTTATGTGATGTTTTTGTAAAGAAATATTTTAATGCATGGAGAAATTATTTGTTATTTTAAATTGAAAGCTAAGACTTAAAATTCAAATATTGTGTAAAGTAAAAAATAAAGTTTAGAAGTGATTTTTTTATATAATATCCAAATAATATGTTAAATGATATATTAGCTTTCTATCACACTTTGAAGTAACAAATTGGCATATAGATGAAATAAAAAATTGCACAAGACATAAAGTGTCAAGTGATAAATTGCGTGAAATAGAATTGAAATTCAAATATTATAAGAGTAAAACAACATAAAATATACGAATTGCATAAAAGTATCATATGATATCAAGTTCAATTCCAAATTCCTTCTTTCCAAGTTCCCTACTCATCCACATTTAATTCACAAAGAAAGTTGAAATAGTTGACAATAACTAAAAAATCATCTGCATTGTCATCACTAAGAAGGCTTTTATTTGAGTGTTGTCATAACAAATTGGTATCTCTCCTATATCATCCTGTGAAGTCCAATGCATCCTAATATGCTTATTTTTTATTTATTTCACTCATCTTGCTCTTTCATAAATGTTTTTCATCAACATAAAAATGAGAGTAATAATCTAAAATTTTTTAGAGGAGGTGGTGGTGGTATGTATCTTCCAAGTGAATCTCAATGATGACTATGACGATGGTGGTTGTGGCGGAGGCGGTGAGCTGGTGGTCGAGGCAGTCAAGAGGAAGTTATTGTAGCTCTGGGGGTGCATGAAGGTGTGATTTGTTTGGGGCTATATAGAGGGTGTGGTGTACGCCTCATGCCACTGAGTCGAGGCACGTCGCCTTTGCCAAATTAAGGCGCATGCTTCATAAAAGAAGCTTGAGGTGTAAGCCTTGAGATGTTTTCACCTGAATTGTGCTAAGGTGAGTCTCATATTGTGCAATTTTAAACAATGAATAATTTTAGTTTTATTTTTCAAATTAGGTTTTGCATTAACACTATCTGTATTGTAATAAATAAGCCCATGTGATGAATGAAAGTATAAAAAATTATCATTTTTAAAAAAATCATTGCATATCACAATCTCTAAAGTTGTTGCAATAATAATGTTTTTATTCCCCAATACATTCTGTGGGGTTATTTTCTTGTTTCATTTAAAATATCTTTCATTCTTGATATCAAAGATTGTGAAAGTGAGTAAAAATAATGGTCAAATATCTTATGAGTGAGCTGGATGCAATCAATTGGCAATATCATCCTTTTATTATTTTTATTTGAAGAATTGCTGTTTAAAGCTTTTAGCGAACCTTTCAGTGCTTGTTTAGTCCTCCATGAAGTCCTATTCGATATCTACTGATGTCAAACATTTTGAAGTATTGGCTTGTTACTGGAATCTCTGTTTGTAAAACTGATACGCTAGATGATTGTAGTCAAATCTGATGAGAAATTGGAACTTCCTTTTTGATACTCAATGTTATTACAAAGTGACCAATGATTGCAACATTCATCTTTAGCTGGGAAAGCTGCTATTGGAAGCTAGCTGATTTTATTACTATTGTACATGGAGAGCTTTCGTTGGTTTTGATTATTTTTAACAAGGCTTTTTAACCAAATTTGGCTAGTCGGTTCAATCGATTCAACCCTGAACCAGTCCCTTATCAATTCGGTTCACATTCAAAACTATCATTGCTAGAATTGGATTCAATTGGGCTTAACTGACGGTTGAATTGGGTGTGGTTTCAATGAATTGCCCGATTCATATCTTAATTAATTTATTGCCTTTTATTTTTAATTTTATGGATAGATATAAATACTTTAGATTGAATAAAACTATTTAAATTTGTGAACCTTAAACTCCTAACCCCATATCTCCTTAAATTCCTTGATTTGTGACCCTTTTAATCAGCATTAAATATTGTCTACTATAACTTGCAATATATTTATATAATTGGGTACATAAAATTTCGAAGGACTATTTAAATTTCATTTATGACTACAAATTAAGAGGTTAGTTAGTCGCTTAAATGTAGAATGCATTTAAATTTAAAATTATAGTAGGTATTTTTTGTGTATGTTCTATATTTCATGAAATAGTTATCTTCATTTTTTTTGTCACATATTTTCTTCATTTTTACACCATTTAAGAGGTTGCTTGGTTGGCTTAAAAAGGATTGTAGCGTAGGAATGCATTGCATTTGAAATGCTTTAGAGTAGTTTGGTTAATATCAAATAAATATAGATGATTATTTTTTTTTTCATTTGACTTGAAGTAAATGAATGCAATGTAAATTCCAAAGATGGTGGTGGTTGGTGGCCAGCGGTGGTGGTTAGTGGTGGCGGCGTCAGTGGCAGTGGTTGGCGGCATGCAGCGGCAATGGAGATGTATATATGTTGTATTGGAAATTCGCTCAAATTGGACGAATTTCAAATACACCAAATTTACACTATAGGGTGCATTTCAAATACACCAACAATTTTTATTGCATTTTTTTTTTCAAACCAAACATTAATATTCTTGAAATCTTTGCATTTGAAATACTTTACACCCATTTTACTTCAAACCAAACAACTCGTAACCCTAAATAATATTTAAATAGTTTTAATATTTATTGGGTCAACTTCAATATTCTCTATCCTATGTTATCTTCAAACTGAAAATTAGTGAAAGGAGAAAAATCATAGAACTATTGACTTTTCTTATTTGAATAATCTGTCTCAATTATTTCTTGATGCATTATGGTTGACACAAATCAATTGCAAATTCTTTCTTTATGGTTATTGCGTTTAAATGTGTGGCTATCTCAACTATAGACGTTTTATGGAGGATGATGCAATTTACCTATTGTATTTGCTGGAATTTGTATATGTGGCTTGATAAGTCATGCTTCTTCATTTGGTAGGTACACCGCTGTACATGGCCCCTGAACTGGTGCGTGAACAACCATACAATCACACAGCAGATTTATGGTCCCTTGGAGTTATCTTGTATGCCAACATCAAACTTCAAAAAGCTTGTGACGTATTTCTATGTACATATGTACATGTATATATGTACATATGTACATGTATATATGTACATATGTACATGTATATATATATATATATATATATATATATATATATATATATATATATATGTACATTTATTTATTTGCATGATTCTTGGTGAATATTGTTTTTTCTCCTCTTCTATAATTATCAACAACTCCAAACGTCTGGTTATTTTATCAATGCTTATGCATTCATGTGCGTAAGTCATTTAATTGCAAATTTTTGCATTCAGCATTTTCCTTGTCTAGCATAAGTTGGCTTTATTTGCTTGCTTTGCATAGTTAGCAAGGCTTCATTACTAGTTAGAATTGGCTGTTGGTTCAGTGTGAAATTCATGCTGGAAATAACTATTTTATTTTCTTGTTTATTTATTTATTTCACTTGCGTAACCATAGGGTATTTGAGGGTGGTTTTTTATCAGTAAAAGAATTTATGTGAATTCTTTTTCTTTAATTACTTCATGCAAGTTTTAGCTCGTCTATCGTATTCTTCACCTCTCATTGAATTGGTTCTTCATATTTAACATCTTAACATGCTGACAAAGTAATCCTTTTGCCTCTCTAATTGTTTAATGAGGTTTTTAGCACATTAAATTAATAAATTTTTTAAAAGAACTGACTGCTCTATTTGAATTCAAATTTTGAAGTAAGATATATATGATGCAACAGTTAAGTATTAAATAAATGTTACAATTTTTGAAGTAAAAATCGTGTCAAGCTTCATGTGATAGTTGACTATCAAATAGCAAATCAATCTAGCTTTCTTTAGATTCCTCATACAAGACATGTGCCAATTTATTGCTATTCTTCATATGGATGCAGTATCTTTTGTTTCCTTATTCTGGCTGGTTTGGTTGGTAATTTCCACCTTTTACAGATGCTAAAATGGCCTTATTATTTTATGATATGCTGATTACTCTATTAGGGAAGCTAATTCTACTCGTATTGTACCTATTCATGACTTCCCACTATAGGATTGGTGTCACGACCCGGCCCGGTTAGCTCGTATAGACGAGGCAGGAACGGAATCAGACGTTCATAACATTTCAATCATCTTAAAACATGTATTTAAAAATCTAGAAGACTTTAACAGAGATTTAAAAGCGCATCTAAATTCTCCCAATATATAAAAACAACAGTTCATATCATTTCATGTCATTCAAAATTACATAGGTGACTTTAAAATTTCTAAAGCATGCTAAGCCACCAAAAAAGAAAATCAACTACAACTAGAAAAACATCAAAAGAACCTGTTAGTCTGTATACAATGACTGTAGGTGAACCTTGGGTGTTCCGCCATTTAGTACGAGTAGGTTCTCCCGAAAAGTATCCTTAAACTAGGGAGTGAGCTACACTCAGCAAATGACAAATCACATCTAAAATTCATACAATGAAAAAGAAGTAATATGCAATGATATCATCGTTTGCTTACAGATGTTGATGTCTTATATTATATGTAAGTCCATAATTGTCAAAACCATATGTTTCTTCTTATATGTCATATGTTCCTAAGTTGATGTCATATGTAATGTGTATGTCTAAGTTATATGTTCAATCTTACATATCATATGTTTACCTCTTTTAACTCTTACATGATATAACTTATTCATATAGTATACACACGTACCGAAGTACCCATATTGTACTGATCAGGTACAAACTCATATTTGACCATTCATCATCATATTGCTCCGAAGAGCCATATTGTTTCAAAGAACCTTATTGTGCCAATGCACCATATTTGTGTTGACCTTCGTATAATGTCCAAAGGAAACAAAAATGAAATCATACCTGTCTCTGCAAAATCCCGTAATCCCTCCCAAAATTCGGCAAGAAATCCCGCCGAGGCTCTCCGGAAATCCTGTGCATTCGACGCCGCTCAGTCACTTCTCCGCTATTCCCGCACTCGCCTCGATCAAACGACCACAAATGTCGTTAAATACCAAGCCAGCCGAGGCCTTTGGGACGGTTCTTCCATTCGAAAATCTGCTCTCTCCCACGACACTCTCGTTTCTCTCCATATACGAAGCCCGTCGCTGCTTCCGATCCCGTAACTCCTCCCTCCTTTCCCGTTAGCCGCTGAAGCTCCGACCTCCACTTCCCTGTCCGACGCCGACTCCCTCTGCTTCTTCAGCCCGCAGAGAGAGAGAGAGAGAGAGAGAGAGAAAGAGAGAGAGAGAGAGAGAGAGAGAGAGAGAGAGAGAGAGAGAGAGAGAGAGAGGAGAAGGATCTCTACCTCAGCAAGCCGAACCGGATCTCCCTTCTTCCTCTGCCTGTAGCCGACGTCTCCCAAGCCCGTTCTCCCTCTCTGCCGCAAGCCAGCTCCAACTTTCCCTTCCTTTTGGTTTGGAAGTTCCGACATTTTGATCTCAAGCAAGAACGGGAGCAAGCTGGCTGTGAAGGTAACACCTCCCTTTCGCGCACTCCTTTGGCCAAATCCCGTAAGAATGCCGAGCCAGAGAGAGGGAGAGGGAGTTAATTAAAATTAATGTCTATTAATTTTAATTAATCATTATTGTAATTTTAATTAATTATAATTATTTAGAGTTAATATCGAATTAATTTTAATTAATTTTAAATTAAAGATTATCTTAATTAATTATAATTAATTTCAATTAACTATAATTATTAAACTTAATTATAATTGTTATAATTAATTATGATTAATTTTAAATAATTAATCCTAATTAATTTTAACTAATTATGATTAACTTTAATGGAAGTTAATATTAATTAATTATGATTAATTATTATATTTTTTAAATTAAAATTAATTAAATATTAATTATTCATAATTAATTAAGGTTATTCATAATTAATAATTTTAATTAATTATAATAACTTATAAATAATTGTAATTATTAAAATAAGTAAAAAATGCTTCTCTCCCTTTCTCCGCGCTTACGACCGCCAAGGTATAATCATTCTAAACCCTAAAACTCTGAGAACTCATTTTCGATGTTTGCGACGAGACGAAACGATCACCTATACACGCTTTTCTTAGCGTGGTGGGAGGAAGTTAGTCGCGGTGCTCTCAACGAATCGGGTGATCACTTGAAATCCCTCGTTGATGTTCGTATCGCCTTGGAAACCTCGCCTATACACGCTTTTCTTAGCGTGGTGGGATAGGAGCCCGGTGCGATGCGTATGACAAAGCGGGGATACCCATAAGTACCCGCTTGCGGGGAAATAACTGTCTTTCTTGCAAATATTTATAAAAAAATGTTTTCTTGCAAAATATTTTAAAAAATACCCATACACGCTTTTCTTAGCGTGGTGGGGGATCAAATTTACACGGCCGCGGTGTCCTCGAAAGAGGGCACCTACCATACACGCTTTTCTTAGCGTGGTGGGAAAGGCCCAGTTTTCCGTAGTTTTCCCTTAAATGGGGGAGACGCCGGAAGGCTGCCGAAGTTTCGGATGAAATGTTGCTACACTCGGACCTTTTTGAACTCAAAGAGAACAAGACTTGGACTTTCATTTGAACTCGAACAAGAACTTGGACTAAGTCACATTGAATTTAACTTGAACCTAAATGAACCATAATTTAAGATTTGAATCAAATGAACAACTTGGACTTGGTTTGAATCAAGCACAATATGGACTCGAACTTTGCAAAACAGCAGGGGACTCGACGAACGAAAGAGGTTCATATGGAACCTGAATTATACTTGAACTCAGTCATATTTCTGTGGACTTGGACTTAGATTTTGCACAATAAAATGACTTATAAAATATTTGAACAAGCTTGGGCTTGCAACAAATTACTACAAGAACTCAAACTCAAATGAAATAAATACAAGCTTAAATTGGACTTGCATGTGATGTTGATTGCAAGCAAATATCAATTATATAAGTCTACTATCCACACTACATGTCATTTATAAGAAGAAATTCATAAAGGAATGCAATGAATACAAAGGAGATCCTTGATGTATTGTCCTACGATCATCATCAATCAGTGAATGAACGTGGTAATACTCACAAGCAAAAATATACCGATTCGTTGTAAGAAAGGGTGGAGAAAATACATCAAGTGTGGATATCTACAAGTCATTATGGTAGATCCACCATACACTCAACATACCACTCATAGGCAAAATACAAAAGAATTGTGCCAAAGACGAACTCCTACGAGTTACTACAAAAGCTCATTATGTCGTGCAACTAATATTTTGTCTAAAAGGAAATGTAGGAGAGTCCTCATTCATACAACAGTCCCTACAAAGTCAATGCACGATACTAGTGACAAGCAACGAACAATCGCAAGGTGTACGAGTACTATCCATTTGTTGTAATCAAATTTCTGTCTCTACAACAAGTGCAAATACATCAGACCACCTGAGATCAATGAAAGGTGGGTAGGATGCAAGAACAATGACACTCCTACAATCAATAACAATTCAGTGCTGATCAAATGCAGTAATTTTCCACGAACAAAGATAGTTAAATTGTAGCAAGTACAACCATCTACAGACCGTTGTGGAGGACCCATCATATGTATTAAATGTCATATACAAGCTGAATGTCAAAAGACCACAATAAGTGTAAGCTCCTATGACTAAAAGCAGGTGATTAGTTGGTGCACTACGACCCACCTGCAGAAAGCAACAAGTAGTGTACGACAGTCTGCCTGTACGAAGCAGCGAATAACTCAATTCAAAAGCTGCTACGCCACGCCACCGGATCTGCAACATCCGTATAAGCAGACAGAAGACGTTTATAAATATTCCAAGAATACCCCTGCACGTGCACTATAAATTGTATACACATAGGTACACTAAAGGGGGAAATATATTCTCAACCCGCATGGGCCCCGGCGAGCGTGTTATTGGTACACACGTGACGTCTAGGGATGCTGCGCGGGTTGATAAGTGAATTCAGGTTCGAAACCGATCCTTCTATACGGGTCAATAGATGTCGACAGGGTTCGAACCACTAAGCAAATATAAAGTTGTAGCGACCAGTATATTTGCTTTAAAACATTCATATTAGACCATCAAGGCCTACAACAATATGAGTTCGCTAATAAGGGTATAACACCTACGAAACCCGATCCTCTGTCGACAGCCCGACAGAGTTGACAAGGTTCAATCCATAAAGAGAAATGACCCCCGAACACCCCGATGATGGCCGTGTTGAATGATTATCTCAACCGGAGGGGTTTCCCAAACATTTTTAAATGTCTCCCAAATATCCAAATATTTTCCAAATACTTTCAATTGTCTTCCAAAAGTCCATTCCAAATACTTTCAAACTCTACCCAAGATATCCACCAAAAATGCCAAAATTGCACAAAAATCCCAAAACTCCACAAAAATCCAGAAAATTCTCAAAAATCCTAAAATACCCAAAACTCCACAAAATCCAAATTCTCAAAATCCCAAAAACCCAAAAAAATATTTAAATTTGAAATCATCCATCCGTACTTAAAGCAAAGCCCATCCACCCTCCGCAACAGTCTGTCGGGGTGGACAAATTCAAATAAACTCTAGCTCACAAAGAGCCAAATGCCTAGTCGAAAATATCACTAGGATCCATTCTCAAACAATCTCTTGCCAGTAAGGACGTGGTACGTGTCCTCTAACTGGCAGTTTTGCCGCCAAATGGCACTGCAAGTAAACGGTTATGACCCGGGGCCCTCTGAACCGAGTGGTTTTGCCGCCAAATGGCACCACGGATACCGGTTATGGCCAGAGCCAATACGTTCCTTAATGGCGTTAAATCCTTGAGATATGAATCAATAGGATATAATTGACAGGGCACAAAGCCCTCTGTAAGCTAAGGTGGATTCAAATTTGTCCCCTTAGACAAACATTCACCCCGGTCTACAAGGTTCCCTTGGACGAAGCAACCCATGGCTGCCGACAAGGATCCTTCTGTCAGGTTGGGTCGACTACCTCCTCTGACTAAGTAGACCAGGGACCACGATGGCCCGGGATGACGGAACCATGGGATCTTGATCGGGTCCATCATCCATTCCCCCATCATCCATTCCCCCACCATCCGCTTTAAGTGAATAATGGTGAAATTTCTATTTTAAATATAAAATTTTCCCAAATCTTCCAAACCAAATTCTTCAATTTCCAAATCCATTTTCAAACCATTCCATACTTATTGCTGCTACTATATGCCAGATAACACGTATTTTACGTATCTGATTGACGACTAGCCTTAATCGAAAGTTCTCTCTCGTGATCGGGAGGGGTAATTAACTATAGGGGCTTGCGCCTATAGGAAACCAGAACTCAGATCATAAAGTCCTCGCAAAATGAGGGCGAAATCTCTGGGTAGTGTCTTACTACAAACCCATCTGCCTTCCAAAATTTACCTCGGAACTTAGTTCGTTAAAACTCCCTCGCCGAATAAGAAGAGCGAGCGGAGGCCGGGGCCGAATTTTCGGAGCCCACAATTTGATACTCCGAAATTAACATGTACAAACTTGCATTCCACAACATAATATAAGGTTGTTCATATCGTAACATAAGAAATTTCATAACATAAGATGATTTGCCACATACATATAAAGACTTGTTGTAAGCATGAAAGCATGCATTCCCCTTGCTCTTGCCGCCGGCCCCTAGGGATTTCCCCACTGCCGGCCTAGCTCCATCCCGCCGCCTACCACCTCGCCGGCAAACACCTCTCATACGCATTGTCCCATATTTCTTTGCCAACCTCAAATTAGAGATTTGAAATTTCAAATTTTGAAATATTTCCTAATTTGGAAATCCAAATATGGAAAGTCTTCATGAGTAAAAAAATTTCAAATCAATTTAGTTTGGAGTTTTAAAATTCTTGCCACGTCATCCAATCAACCACTAAATCCCCCTTTCCCCCTCCACAAATTGCTCTCCCTCCTCAAGCATGCCGCCGGCCCCATGATGCTCTCCCCCTTTAATTATTTCATTAATGCTCCTAATTCTAATTTGAAATTCAAATTAGGAGTCATTAATTTTCCCTCCCATCATAACCAAAACTGAAATATTTCAGTTTATTCTCCTCCTCTCCCTCATCCTATATCGCCAGCTTCCCCCCTCTCTCTTCCCCATTAATTCCCAATTAAGGAATTAATTGCTCTCTCTTGGGAATTCAAATTTCCCCTCCAAAACTTCCCAAAACCTGAAATTTCTCTCAATTTTATTTTATTTCCTGCACCCATCCCTCCTCCCCTCCACACCAACCGCCGGCCTCCCATCCCTGCTCCTACCCGCCGCCCCACCTCTCCTCTTTGGAGCCGTAGGCGTGGCGACCAACCTTCTATCCCTCAAATGATGCATGGAGGTTCCCGAGTGGAATTTCGGATTTGAATACGACGATCGCGGACGAGTGGACATCCTCCGATCTCCTTTCTTTGACGTTGGATTCGACTTCGACGACACCGTCGAGGAGTATTTGGCCCGGATCGTACCCACTCTAATAGAGACCGTCGACGATCATTTTTCAGTTTACACTTGGATCATTGAAGGGCGTCGTCTTCCACCACCTCCACGACCCGCGCCGACCTCTTCCTCCCTACGGATCTACGGCACCCTCGCCCTAGGAGTGATCTCATCCATCGTGTGGTTCTTCTTCTCCCAACAAGCCTAGGAGTAGGTAAATGAGAGCGGCCTCAAGGTGAGACAATCGCTTTGTTAACCTTGGGATTCTAGTTGGTCTCTTCATTTGCTTTACGTTTATTAAAGTTGTTATTTTCTTGATCTTGCTAATTTAGGTGTAAGTGCTTGCCTAACCGTAGTTAACAACTAAGATTTCTGAAAAGCTTGAATTGAGATTAAGATTGAATTTGCAATTGTCATTACTTGAATAATCTTTTTGCTAAATCTCTAAATTCAATACCTGGATTTACATCATATTTGGTATCAGAGCATGGCTAGCATGCTTTGCTCATGTTAGATGCATCCTAGGAAGTCCCCATTAACTTGCCATTTAGCATTTACATGCATAACATTGTTTAAAACATTTTATTCACTGCTTTTGTTTGCTGTCCAGTAAATTCCAGCATCCTATTTTCATTGTTTACATGCATGCTTAAGTTATCCAAGTGTTAGTCTAGTCACTTACCACCCACCTAGTCACTTAACGCAGTTGCTACACTTAAATTTCTTGCTGACCTGAGTTTTTCCTGCACTGTTTAGTGGCTGTTAGGTGCCCGAAACCCTTGTCTAGTGGCTGTCCACACACCACAACCCACCCTAATCACCTACACCACTTTCCCCACTGTGTTAGGTTGCTGTCCCCGACTTTCCAGCGGCTGTTTGGTGGCTGTAAGTGCTGTTTCCTGCAGCATTACAGTGCTGTCCCCCATCCAAACCTACCCATTTCAGCCCTCAGCATATCCCATGGATCCGCAACACCTCCAAGCCACCCTAGACCTCATCTTGGGCCAAGTAGGGACCGTTACGCAGCAAATTCGTAACACTCAGACGGACTTGGCGGATTTTAGAAGATTAACCAATGATCGGCTAGATAACATAGAGCGTATTGGGAACCCCGCGATCTACACCCCGTCGCGACCTCACTCACCTTACAATGAGGAAAACCGAGCTGAGCATGGCAACCCTAGAGACCCATACCGCCATAACCCGAGACCCCATCAAGATCCTGTAGGAGATGAGAACCCTTGGCGTGATAACGATGCCCAGTTGTTGAAAAATATTAGAATTGATGCGCCAACTTACGATGGGACCCTCGATCCCCAAGTCTTCATGGATTGGCTCAAATCCATGGATAGCTACTTCAAATGGTATAACATCTCGGAGGCTAGGAAGGTTAGATTTGCCGAAATGAAACTCACGGGCCGAGCCAACTTGTATTGGACCAATTTAGAGAATATGCGCGAGGCTCGGGGCGAACATCCTATCACAGACTGGAGGACGATGAAACAGGAACTTAAGAGAAAATATCTCCCTCCTTCGTACTACCCGAAGCTCCTTGGCAAATGGAATAGATTGACCCAGGGGAGCAAGCCCGTCAAAGACTACATCTTGGCCTTTGACGACTTCCTGATCCGTTGCAATGGCGAAGAGTCCGCCACCCCAACTCAAATCCTTTCTATGTTTAGAGCTGGCCTTAGGGAAGACCTGCGTACGGAACTCTTTGCTCGAGGTGTAGACTCATTAGAGGCAGCCTGTAGCCTAGTTCTCGACCTCGAAGATTCTAGAACCCACTCCCAAACTAGGCACTTTGACTCTCGTTCGAACTCGTATAGAACCTCGTCTGGACAACCTCAAAACCGACCCCCGGGATCGACTGCAAACCGAACCCCTGCTAGTTCGGCCCCTCCTCGTACGGACCTCAAAGGTAAAGCTCCCGAGCGAGATGCTCCCAAACCTAATTCTGGAACCAAGTGCTATAGGTGTCAAGGGTACGGACACATTGCTTCACAATGTTCTAGTCCTTACAAAGTCACCATAATTGAAGAGGTGGACGAAGAGGAAGAAGAACCTGAGACTGATTTGGTTCACCAAGTGGATGAGGAAGAAGACTCCTTTACTGAAGAAGAACCCGTTACTTTACAAGTTGTTAGGTGCGCTTTGGCCCAACCTAAGTTAAGTGATGATTGGCGTAGAACCTCAATTTTTCATACCTTCATTAAGATCGGAGAAAAGAGCTGCAAGGTTATCATAGATAGTGGAAGTTGTATCAACGCAGTCTCGTCAGTCATGGTCTCAAAACTCAACCTTAAGATGACCCCACACCACAATCCGTATAAGGTTTCTTGGATCAATTCGACTACCATAGAAATTAAGGATCGAAGCCTTATTCCTATAGAATTTGTGGGATATCAAGACAAGATTTGGTGCGATGTTCTAACCATGGATGTAGGTCAAATTATCCTTGGTCGCCCTTGGTTATTTGACAACGACGTCCATATTTATGGGAGGACGAACACCTGTGTGTTCGAACATAATGGAAAGAAGATCAAGTTAATGCCATCTCAACCTAAACCTCCCAAAACTGAAGCTAAGCCTATCTCAGCCAAGCAAAGTAAAGGCCTCCACTTACTGACTGCGAAGGAGGTGGAAACTGAGATCACCCAAGGAGCACCCATGTATGCCCTAGTGGCTAGAGAAGTAGATGAGGAACAGAAAGAACCTATCCCCGATGCCGTTAAACCTCTTCTGGAAAACTTTGCGGATGTTTTCCCAGAAGATTTGCCTAACCAGCTGCCCCCCTTGCGGGACATACAGCACGCGATAGACTTGGTGCCAGGAGCATCCCTACCCAACCTTCCTCACTACCGTATGAACCCGACTGAACACTTTGAGCTTAAGAAACAAGTCGATGAACTCCTACAACGAGGATTCATTAAGGAGAGCCTTAGTCCCTGTGCTGTTCCTGCTCTTTTGACTCCCAAGAAGGACGGCTCGTGGCGAATGTGTGTTGATAGCCGCGCTATCAACAAGATTACTGTCAAGTATAGATTTCCCATTCCTTGGCTAGATGACATGCTGGACATGATGACCGGAGCCACTCTCTTTTCCAAGATAGATCTTAAGAGTGGGTATCATCAAATTAGGATCCGTCCCGGGGATGAATGGAAGACGACATTCAAAACTAAAGATGGACTTTATGAGTGGACTGTTATGCCGTTTGGACTGAGCAACGCCCCTAGTACCTTTATGAGAGTTATGACTCAAGTTCTTAGGCCTTTCTTAGGAAAGTTCGTAGTAGTTTACTTCGATGACATATTAATATACAGCACTTCGGAGGCTCAACATCTCAATCATATAACTCAAGTCTGTGAAGTTTTGAGGAAAGAACAGCTGTTCGCCAACCCTGCTAAGTGCAAATTCCTCACCGATAGTGTGACCTTTCTTGGATTTATTATTTTAACCCAAGGGATATCTGCAGATCCTGAGAAGGTGCGAGCTATAAATGAGTGGCCAGAACCTAAGAATATCCGGGATGTTAGAAGCTTTCATGGATTGGCTACTTTCTATCGGAGGTTTATTCGAAATTTCAGCACCATTGTAGCCCCCATAACTGATTGTCTTAAGAAAGGGGAATTTCATTGGACGACTGCCGCGACCAGGGCATTTGAGGATATTAAAAAGAGAATGGTGGAAGCTCCTGTCATGCGTCTCCCAGATTTCTCTAAAGTATTTGAAGTAACCTGTGACGCATCAGGGATCAAAATAGGAGGAGTTTTGTCACAAGAAGGACATCCGGTAGCATACTTCAGCGAGAAACTCAATGACATACGACAGAGGTACTCTACCTACGATAAGGAATTTTATGCAATCATTCAGTCCCTTAGATATTGGAGACACTACTTGCTACCCCAGGAGTTTGTAATCTTCTCAGATCATGAGGCTTTGAGATACATCAACTCCCAAAAGAAGTTAAATGCCCGTCATGGTCGTTGGGTTGAGTTCTTACAGGAATATTCGTACACTATCAGACATAAAGCCGGAACTGAGAATAAAGCGGCCGATGCGTTAAGCCGTAGGATAATGGTCACAAGGGAAATGAGAACAGAAGTTGTCGGATTCGAACGCATCAAGGATGACTACCCCGAGTGTACTGATTTTAAGGAAATATATGCGTTACTAATGGCGGGAGACAAGCCATCTGTAGATGATTTCTTGTTAGAGGATGGTTACTTGTTCAAATCTCAGAAGTTGTGTATTCCCAACACTTCTCTTCATGAGTTTCTTGTGTGGGAGCTACACGCAGGGGGATTAGCAGGACATTTTGGGCAGGCTAAGACCATTGCAGCTGTTGAGTATAGGTTTTTCTGGCCCAGCCTTAAGCGTGATGTCACTAGATTGATCAAGCGTTGCCATACCTGTCAGCTAGTAAAACAGAGGAAACAGAACACGGGCCTATACACCCTCTTCCCGTCCCAAACCGCCCTTGGGAAGACATCAGCATGGATTTTGTTTTAGGGCTCCCCAAGACCATTAGGAAGCATGACTCTATCTTTGTCGTAGTAGATCGTTTCTCTAAGATGGCCCATTTCCTCCCGTGTGCTAAAACCTTCGACGCCTCTAGAATTGCCAAGTTATATTTTAACGAGATTGTCTGACTCCATGGACTCCCAAAAACAATTGTGTCGGATAGGGACGTGAAATTTACGAGCTATTTCTGGAAAACTTTATGGGTTAGGATGGGTACTAAGCTGCAGTTCTCCACCGCCTTCCACCCACAAACGGATGGCCAAACCGAAGTTGTTAATAGGAGCCTTGGTAACCTCCTTAGGGCCTTGGTAGGTGAGCACATTAGGGATTGGGACTCCAAACTACCCATTGCCGAGTTTGCCTACAATAACTCTGTCAACCGAACCACCGGTATGAGCCCCGCTGAGATTGTTTATGGATACCAACCTAAGCAACCTATAGACTTAGTCCCCATGAGTCCTAAGATTAGAGTGTCAGAGTCTGCATCTGCATTTGCATCCCATATCCAGGAATTGCATCGAGAAATTAACAAAAGAATTACACAAAGTAATGAAAATTACAAATTAAATGCTGATCTCAAACGACGCTTCAAGGAGTTCAAAGTTGGAGACTATGTCATGGTTCGGATTCGTCCGGAGCAGTTCCCGCCTGGGGCCGTTAAGAAACTGCATGCTAAAAGTGCGGGTCCCTTTAAAATAACTTCTAAAATAAACAGTAATGCTTATGTTTTGGATCTTCCTGAAGGTTTCAACATGAATCCCACGTTTAACATTGAGGATCTAGTAGCCTTTGATGGACCTGAATTTAACCCAGACAATCCTTTGAATATTGAGCCTTGTGAGTCCATACCTAGTGAGATCCCAGCCTTACCTCCACTCCCCAAAATTCCCACACTACCTAATAGGGAGAAGATTGAAACTATACTGAGTGATGAGATCATTTCCACCAGGGACGGCGGGCGCCACAGATACTTAGTGCGTTGGAGAGGAAAGCCGGAGACGGAGGACACTTGGCTAGAGCGGGATGAGATACAGAGACTGGACCCCGACATTCTGGAGCTGTACGAGAGTTCTCAGGACCCATACTCGACAGGGTCGAGTTTTCTCCCACCCGGGGAGAATGATGAGGGCATCAGATTTCGACATGTGTACCATCGCCGGGGACGACGATCGATGGCCCTGATTCAGAGCCTTTATCTGTGATGTTTTAGTTTTTATTAGTTTATTTCATGTTTCCGTTTGTACCCCTATGAGGGATGTAGCACTTATTGTAGCCCAAGGGCATTTTCGACTTTATGCTTTTATTTCTCTGTCAGCCTATATATATAAGGCTTGTATCATTGTATTTGGATTATTGTTGAATGAATGAAAATCTCCCATGTTTGTTCTCTTTGTGAGTGCATGAAGTTCTCTTGGTGAGTGCTTCCCCTTGAGATCTCTTAGTGAGTTATCTAGTTATCTCGTTTTATTTATTTTGCTTTTGCATGATATCTTCCCCACTAAAGAATTCCTCAAATTTCCCTTCCCCTTGCTCTTGCCGCCGGCCCCTAGGGATTTCCCTACCGCCGGCCTAGCTCCATCCCGCCGCCCACCACCTCGCCGGCAAACACCTCTCATACGCTTCCTCCCATATTTCTTTGCCAACCTCAAATTAGAGATTTGAAATTTCAAATTTTGAAATATTTCCTAATTTGGAAATCCAAATATGGAAAGTCTTCATGAGTAAAAAATTTCAAATCGATTTAGTTTGGAGTTTTAAAATTCTTGCCACGTCATCCAATCAACCACTAAATCCCCCTTTCCCCCTCCACAAATTGCTCTCCCTCCTCAAGCATGCCGCCGGCCCCATGATGCTCTCCCCCTTTAATTATTTCATTAATGCTCCTAATTCTAATTTGAAATTCAAATTAGGAGTCATTAATTTTCCCTCCCATCATAACCAAAACTGAAATATTTCAGTTTATTCTCCTCCTCTCCCTCATCCTATATCGCCGGCTTCCCCCCTCTCTCTTCCCCATTAATTCCCAATTAAGGAATTAATTGCTCTCTCTTGGGAATTCAAATTTCCCCTCCAAAACTTCCCAAAACCTGAAATTTCTCTCAATTTTATTTTATTTCCTGCACCCATCCCTCCTCCCCTCCACACCAACCGCCGGCCTCCCATCCCTGCTCCTACCCGCCGCCCCACCTCTCCTCTTTGGAGCCGTAGGCGTGGCGACCAACCTTCTATCCCTCAAATGATGCATGGAGGTTCCCGAGTGGAATTTCGGATTTGAATACGACGATCGCGGACGAGTGGACATCCTCCGATCTCCTTTCTTTGACGTTGGATTCGACTTCGACGACACCGTCGAGGAGTATTTGGCCCGGATCGTACCCACTCTAATAGAGACCGTCGACGATCATTTTTCAGTTTACACTTGGATCATTGAAGGGCGTCGTCTTCCACCACCTCCACGACCCGCGCCGACCTCTTCCTCCCTACGGATCTACGGCACCCTCGCCCTAGGAGTAATCTCATCCATCGTGTGGTTCTTCTTCTCCCAACAAGCCTAGGAGTAGGTAAATGAGAGCGGCCTCAAGGTGAGACCATCGCTTTGTTAACCTTGGGATTCTAGTTGGTCTCTTCATTTGCTTTACGTTTATTAAAGTTGTTATTTTCTTGATCTTGCTAATTTAGGTGTAAGTGCTTGCCTAACCGTAGTTAACAACTAAGATTTATGAAAAGCTTGAATTGAGATTAAGATTGAATTTGCAATTGTCATTACTTGAATAATCTTTTTTGCTAAATCTCTAAATTCAATACCTGGATTTACATCACCTTAGTTTCAAGATACTTTTCCGGAGAACCTACTCGTAGGTGATGGCGGAATACCCAAGGTTCAAATATAGTCGTCGTATACCGGCTGACAGGTTCTTTTGAATTTTTCCTAGTTGTAGTTGATTTTCTTTTTGAGTGGCTTAGCATGCTTTAGAAATTTTAAAGCCACCTATGTCATTTTGAATGACATGAAATGATATGAATTGTTGCTTTTTTATATTGGGAGAATTTAGAGGCGCTTTCAAATCTCTGTTAAAGTCTTTTAGATTTTTAAATACATGTTTTAAGATTATTGAAATATTCTGAACGTCCGATTCCGTTCTCGCATCGTCTATACAAGCTAACCGAGCCGGGTCATGACAATAGGATCATTTAATTATCTGTTATATGCTTTTCCTCTGTATATGAGAGTTTTTTTTCGGCTTTGGTGTGTGGTTGCTCTGCATTTCCTTGTTAAGTCCTAGATTACGTGTTGCTTAAGCTATGTCCTTTCCAAGTATAATAAGAATAAGATGAATATGATGTGTATGAATATTATGATTGGTTCATGAGTATTCTTAAAATTATTTATCTCGAGACTACTTTGTTACCATTATCAATTTTATTAAGCGTCTTGGGCAAGAATTTTAGATGAATTAATATATAACACATTCCATGGGGTGTTATTTGTCAAAACTCGATGGGAACAGACGATCAGATGAATATTATAGTTCTTTTAATAACAATAATTACTCAATAGACAAATCCAAATATAATTTAAGAGATATGGAAATAGTTTTTTAACAGAGATTTAAAAGCGTCTTGTTCTATTTGATGCATTGAACGACTCATTTCATAAAATGATTGAAAGATTCTTTAAATAGTTTGCATCATTTCTTCCAAAATTTCTTCCTTATTGTCAGAACGAAACCTCACATATTGCTGACTATTATTTCTTCTTCCCTAGTGATTTATTGAATAAATTAATTTCGATAAAATTAAAATCATGAATTTCTTTCTATCAAAATTTAAATAGAAAAATAATTACCCCCCTTCTCTTCTTCTTTCTCTCACCGAGCCCACATCTCTATTCTCCAAATTCCTTTTCTTCCTATTGGTCCCTGCTTCTGATTTGTGTTTTCTCTCGTTGACTCTACTGAACGGAGCAAATAGGAGATATCCCTTTTGAGGAGTTGCACATCTTTGCTTTCGATTGCATTGAATTTGCTCATTCATTCAATCACTTTCCTGCGTGCCTGCGCGCTTGCTTGGTTCGCTTGAGCTCTTCCTTCTTCGATCTCTCGCTTGCCATAGTTAGGGGACCGATTTGATTGAACCAGTCCAACATGTTTTGACATTATCTAAAACCTTGAATTTTAGGTTAGTTATTATCTAAACCATTTAATGTTGATTGTTGAGGCATATTATGTGAGGTGTTATCTAAACCCTTGAATATTTATATGAAGTGTTATCTTTAAATACCCTAAAAAAAACTTATTTAAAACCCGTTGAACATTCAAGGGCATAAGAATTATGGATAGTTGAATATGATTTTATTGGCAATTCATGAATGTCCTTTTGAAGATGAATCATATGAATATATATAATTACAAATGAATTCTTTTGATATAGTGGAATTTGAATCTTTACCTACATAAGAATCCACATTAAAATCTGGAACCTAAAATTAAGCAATAATTAGAACTTTAATTTGAGTATGAGGACTACTTCGAATCCAAACCCTAAATATTAAATAAACTTGAGAATTAAAGTGAACCTACGGTTTTATTTTTTATTTAAACTTAAATTCTAAGTAGTAATCTTTATTTTGAATCGATGCATCTACGTGAAATTGAATTTGCTTATGAACGTGAAATTGAATTTCCAATAGAAATTGTATTTGTTCTTGCTATGAACTTGAACCAATAAAAAACATTGATTTTACTCCTGAAATGTAGAGTAGAACAAATCATGTCTATTGTAATTGGTGAGTCAATTTATCAAATTGATAAAGTTATTCCTGAATGTCAAAAAGAATAAATCATGTTCGTTGTAGTTGATAAATTATTAATTCATGAGATGCTATTTGCTAATTTCACTCCCACGATTGATGTTTTATATGATAATGATTTTATTTAAGGTTTGGTTTTTGTCTTGTGAATTTATGAGCAGAATCTTAGCGAGAAAGTGAAATTGAGTAACTATTTCGATGACTTTGTTAATGAGGGGTGCCTTGACAAAACTTGAATTTTAAAATTTCATATGCTTGGATGAACATAAAAGCGCATAAACCAATAACACTAATATTTTAATCATTTGGGTTTTTTTTTCAAAGATCTTGTTTGTTCATATAGGCATATATATTTTTGTGGTTTGTTTGCTTTCAATTTTCTTTATCATTTTATCATTTAGGAGTGGTTATAAATTATTATTGAAATCAT
The DNA here is from genome assembly GCA_022539455.1 of Dendrobium nobile. Classification (NCBI taxonomy): domain Eukaryota; kingdom Viridiplantae; phylum Streptophyta; class Magnoliopsida; order Asparagales; family Orchidaceae; genus Dendrobium; species Dendrobium nobile. The sequence goes on along the minus strand of CM039736.1, from coordinate 68,357,397 downwards.
TTGGACTTGATATTTTGTTATTTTCATTACTTGCACGTTCCAAAGTTATTTCAGTTCAACTTTTCTCGGATTCTTTGTGGTTTGTTTGCGTTCCAATCTGTTAATCTTTCCGTGGATGTGGTATCTTCTATTTCCTTACTGTGGCTTGGTCAGTTGGTAGCTGCTGCTAGTTACACATGCTAAAATAGCTTTCCTTATTTACTGTTCGTTGATTACGCTAGAAAGTCTGTTCTTCTGCTGGCACTATAGTTTATTAGGGGTTCCTAAATCATATTTTACTTTCTTGCTTTATGCGATTCAATTTTGTACATTAAATTGGTTCTTTAATTTTTCGTGTTGCTGCTTTTCATTTCCTTATGAACCATTTCCTTTCACACCGTTCCCTTCCTTCTGTACTAATGTTCGGTTGCTTGCTCCCTTAGTCTTGGCTTGAGTACTATAGCAGGGATTGATTATTACTATTTTGGGATTGAAAATTTTTTATTCATGAAAATTAAGGAGGCTGAAATTTAAACTTATAGAGTATTTTACCGGATTTTGGGGATTCTGAGATGTTTATATTTTTTTTTGGGTTTTTTATTATAAATAGGTCTTCAAGCATGTAAAAATTAAATTTAATCTATCTATTAATGAATTTCTTCTTCCTTTTTTATACTTATGTTGTGAATGACAATTCTTCGGGTGTTTTGCAAGCCTCGTTTTTTTTCATGTGGAATCTTAATTTTAACAATTTTATATTGAGAAAGGATCAAAATGGTTCTTTGATTCTTTATGAAGAACCAAATGGTTTCTCTTTAATATAGTTGGGGACTATTTTTGTCCTTCTTTTAAAGTGAATGAACCATTTTGATCATTTTCTCAATTTATATTATTGTTTGGAGTAAATTAAATGTGTTTTCTTATTTGATCTTTGGTATGTTTCTTTGTGCATATCATCCTAAATTTGTATTAGTAAGCCTTCGACTGTAAAACTTCTTACATCAGCCTATAAAGAAAAGAATTATAAGTTTCCCAAAAATATTCATTTAAAATTGAAGCAGCCCAAATTGAAATGGATCACGGGGAGGAATTATAAAGTATATAAAAGAAGTAGTTATCACAGAATTTGTGGTGAGTATGATGATGAATTAGTTCATTTCTGGTTATTGTTCTGATTACTTTATGCACATCGTGCTCCAAATATAATTTTGAAGTCCTTTGACAATGTCCAACCCCAGTCTGATTTCTTTATTGTGGGAATGAGCAGGTATGAGTTGTTTGTTGGTCAGCCGCCATTTTACACAAACTCAGTGTATGCACTTATTCGACAAATTGTGAAGGTCCATCTGTTTCTATATCTTTGACTTCCATTCAAATACTAGAAGTTGATCTAGAAAATATGATATACACTTTTTTAGTACTTGTAACAGGATCCCGTGAAATTTCCGGAGGATATGAGCTCACATTTTAGGAGTTTCTTGAAGGGCTTACTTAACAAGGTTATTCTTTTATATATTCTTCCAATGGTTTGCATGAATCCATTTTCCGATCATAGTGTCTATCAGTTGTAAATTGGTTGTAACAGGTACCAGAGAAAAGGCTATCTTGGCCGGCTCTATTGGAGCACCCATTTGTCAAAGAAATTTCAGATGATAACTCAGCCTTGGTGAGTTCTGCCTTTGAGCAAATTAAATCTTAAGCAATAGCTAGTTTCACGTCAAGTAACTATTGTTTTGATCCTGCTTTGATGCAGTTTATTTGCTTGTGAACTTACAATAGGAAGTGCAGGGGCTTGCTAATGTCTCCAGCAAGGGATTTGATGTCAGCTGCAGTAGAGAAGAGAAAAACTGCATTCCTGATTTAGCATCTGAATCTGCTTCCAATAATACTTGTGATGATTTTCTTGATTATTTCATCGATTTCCTTATGTTGGAAACACTTTTTCTGGACTTTGAATTTACCTCATAATTTGTAATAGGTAAGGGGAACTCTTCTCATCTTGAATGTGACAAAAATGAGAACCTCTGCTCCGATGTCCATGTAGACAGCCCTGGTCTAGCTAAACATAGTCAATATGATGAATCTTCATCATGTCATCGTTCTCCTGAAAATTCTCCATCAGGTATTGCTCTCTTTCATGCATCAAAAGATTGCAAAGTTTCACAATGAAGGCCATTTTATAATCCATGTCAGTACCTACTTAGTGACATTGAAGATTCAGTATTTGACTGCCAGAGTACTTGTTTGGCTCTTTTCCTGACTTCAGATGGAAACAATGAAATATGTACTTGACATGCGGTCATATATAATAAAACACAGGCTGATGTCAAGGAATAAAAGCTAATAATTTCCATAAATGAGATTGGAAATGTCAGTGCTTTCTGCTTGCTGATTTTTTTTAAATTTTCTTTTGCTTTCCCCATCCTTTTTTTAACCTTTTTTTTTGTTTTCTTGTTCTAATTTCTCATCCAACCCTTACCCCTATGTGCAAGCTGGTACCACCAGCAACAGAAGCACCACCAGACACAATGAAAGTTTCTTTTGGCTATGATGCCACTCAAGTTGGTTTCCTTTTTCTGCTTTTGGATTTGCAACCTTTGTGCAGCGTTAGATATTAGTACTGTCAATTGCTTGCTCTGTCCGCCACTACTTGGTCTGTTGTGGTTGAGACAAATCACGAATCATGCCTACTAATAGTTTCTTAAAGAAACACAGCACTTTATGGAACAAAATTTTGAAAGAAAACTAGAACTACCGCAAAGTGTCTGTACCAGGAAAAAAATTCACACTTAGACTAGATACTGACGAGTTGCTTATCATTTCCCTTTGATGTACAAACATGGAGACGGCGACACGAATACGGCACAACACGGACACGGAACACGTCAATTATTGAAAATATAGGACACAAACACGGGTTGGACATGGTATTATAATTTTTTATATTTTAAAAATAGTGTATAAAAATTAAATAAGTATAATATTAAAAATAATTTAGAAATAATAAGTCATTTAACTAGAATTTGTGTTTAAAATAATTAATATTAGGATGTAGAGAATTCGGCATCGATGTTAAGCAGTAAATATTGGGTGTCGATGTCAAGAAGACATTTGTCATCGATGTTGAAAGGGCATTGTTCGTCGATATTAAGATGATGTCGAACAAAGATCAGTTGTCAAGTTGTGAGTGTAGAAATTGTTAACGCAGAGTATCAATGTTAAGACAATATTAAACTTTATTGTTGAGACGGTTTTGAAATATCAATGTTGTAACAACGTCAGACGAATATCTACGGCCATGATTAGACTATTTTATTTTTGAGCTTTTAGTTGTATTTGATTTATTTATGTATCTTTTCCATTTTTACTCTCACTTGAGAGAGTAGGCTTATATGACCCCAGGGGGCACTTTGTCATTAGACGTATCATTGTATTTTGGCTATTTCTTGGCCTCTCCTCCTCTTTGGAGAGTATGATGATTATAATGAAATGAAAAATTCTGCACTTTGTTTTCTTGGATAGTTGTGAGTTCTTGTGAGAATCGGAAGTCCCGTTGTGATGTCAAAGCAGTACCAATTAGCCGCAGGAAGCGTTCAGACTCGTGGTTCATCTCCACCTCAAATTCGCTTCCTTCCTTCCCTTGCTCGTGGTTCAATCCATCCCAAAGTAATTCCAAATTTTGCTGATTGCTTAAATTAATTTCAGATTTCCTAATTGCTCTCTCCACTACCATATATCATCAAAATCTAAAATTAGAAATCATGCTCCTCCCCTCCCTTGGATGGCCGGCTATATCCTCACTCCTTCCTCCTAAAATGTTCGTCCTAACTTGTTCTTTCCCTTGAGAAAGGAAGACGGGAGCCCTCCTCCCTTGGCTAGCTACATCCCATCCCTTACCTCCATCACGACGCTTGACTTATTATCAAGACTTGTTCAGTGCAAGGAGAAATCCCAACTCGACGGCTGATATGAGAAACGACGGAACAAATATCAAGAACACAAGAACAATTAACTCTTTCCCTAACCCTATATTTCAACTCTTCCTCAATCATGGCATCATTAGTTATGAAGAATTATCCGCTTAAACCGTATTGAGAGTTTGAGTGAGTGGATCTTTCATAATGACTATTCTAATTGTTAAGTTAGGGATTCTCTTTGAAAACCGCAGATTAGCATGGTATGATTTGATTTTATTATTTTGTGCTCCTAACATTATTATGTAATTGATTACTGATCTTAATCACCGTCTTGTTGGCTTAAATCTTTGCTAAGAACATAAGAAGGTGATAAATTTCAAAGCTCTGTTTATGTATGTGTAATTTTCTTATCCACAGCATTTGCCTATACATGTAGTCCTACATCTGGATTGCTTTGATTCATTTCAGTTTTGCTATCTTTTGAAAATTCTCTTCTAATTTCAGAATACCAAATTTTGGATAAGCTGGAGAATAACTCAAAAACCATCAAAGGGGCAAGTATTATTGGTCAAGACAATGAGGCATTATCTGTCATTTTGCTTCCATTGAAGACTTGCTCGAGTGGATCTCCTACATCTTTAAGGTAAATCGGTATATGATTTTTAAAGCATCTAAAGAAAGTTGTCACCATATTTTTGATCTCCATGGGTAAATACGTTTTTTTCTCATATGTTGGAAAATGTTGGTAACTTGTGCTAGCAGCAGTACGCGATTTAACGCAACGAATGAAAAATTACATTGCTTCTGATGGTTCTTCTGATAAATTAGTGTAAAAGATAGACCTTCTGGAGTGCCAAATGATTTCATCTGTGAGTTTATAACTATAGGATTACATTTACATTTCAAATCATACCAATGAAGTTTGTTTAAGTTTAACACTCAACCTGATAGGATCATGCCTATTCTTTCTCTTTTGCAAATTCGTTTAATGATCTTCATACCTGATAGATTTTACTTTATTTTTCTTCTTTGTTACAACGGAAGGACATTTATTGTTCATGGCCAATATAACATGTGAGAATAATAGGCTGGTTGAAATGTTTAAATAAATCTATATTTTTCGTAATGCTTGCCTTGCTAGGGTCAGATTCTTTCCAGCTCTAATTTTACAAATCCATCTGTAGGCACTGTATTGGCAGATTGATGCAGGACATAAATGCAAAAATAATTGGAATAAAAAATTTGCACGTTTTAAATTTATAGAATAGTAATAAGAAAAACTTTTGTTGATTTTAAATGATAAGACAAAACCATAAGGCGGTAAAACGAGTTTAGGCCAAATCACATGCGTAGGAGTTAAGATCCTAAAATAGTCAATTAATCTAACGTTGCATACATGGAAGGTTTTCAACAAAAAACCCTATGCTAACAATAAGATTAGTCACTATGCAAGGATCCCTCACGTAGCTCTCTAATTCACTAGGCTTTTAGCGGAGAAAATTATCATGATCGTTGTGAGTCAATCTAAAACCACAATTAGAAAGTGACTGGGAAGCTAGCCAAATTAGAGGAAGAGTTTACCCAAAGGAGAAGCAATACGAAGCTCCGGTGCGGACGTTTGGGTGCTTGAAAGGTAGTAGACTGCAGTTCAAAACTCCTAGCTTCCCTAGAACAGCAATTTGATGATCTTTGGATGGTGGGCAGCAAACTAATCTCGACTGGCATCTTTGGTCGACAACCTGAATCTTTTGGGCTGCATACGGTGATCTCCAAGTTGCCGGACAACTTGCCGACACTGTCCAGAAATTCTGGACAACAATGTGACAACCCTAGAACTAGGGTTGGGATGGCTTCAACAGCAAGGAGGGGAGGGGAAGGTGATGGCCGACCAATGCTAGGGAAAGTAGCTTCTTTTCAAGAGAGAAAATTGAAATTAGATTTCTGATTGGGCGAGTAAAGATGGGGTATTTGAAATTTGAATTTCAAATAAATAATGGAGAGAATTAATACAATCTTTCCCCTAATTAATCTTTTAATTTGGAAAGGATTTATTGGGGATTTGGAGAGAGGAAGGGGTGGGTAGGAGAGAGGGAAAACTTTGAATTCTTCCCAAAGACTTGATATTTGGAAAGTATTCAAGTAGGGGACATGCATGGGGGGCTGGCGGCATGTATGGTTTGGGGGCTTAGGGAGGAGTTATGACTTACCAAATCAAGACCCTTTAATCGGGAAAGAGAATTTCAATCCAATTCAATTTGAATTTGATTTGGGCTTAATTTATGGGACTTTCTATTTTAAGAAGTATTTCAAATTTCAAAATTGATTGACAATTTGAAATTTAGGCTCTCCAAAGTGGGAGTTATGCAAAAGGAAAGTATTGATGAGGTGTGAGATGTGGAGGGAAGGGAATTAGGGTTTGGAGGGTGGCGGCTAGGGCTTGGCTTGCTATGGATGTTAGGGTTTGGGTAAGGGTGAGGTGGAGGTGGGAGGGGAATTGTGTGAATCAACCAATCAAGGGATGCTCCTCCTTGGATGGTCGATGGCTAGGTGGGATGGGAAAGGAGTATTGGCCGGCGGTGGGGCTTGGGCTTGAAGTGGAGGTCGGCGGTTTTGGGTTTGGGAAACCCTAAGCCAACGGCAAGGGGGAAGGGGAGGAAGGAAGGAAATGAAGAAGAAGAGAAGATAGGGAAGAAAATAACCATGAATCCGGACTCTTCCAAGGTTGGTGGGTGATCCACTTACCCTCTCCTAGGAATTTCTTTCCAAAGCTCTCAAGCTCTCACATAAACACAAGATTGCAATAATTTTCATTATCATTCATTCATTAAACTCAAAAGAAACATATGGGGTTTATATATAACCTCCTAAAAAGAAAGGGAAATAAAAGATGACATTGCCCCTAGAGCGTACATATGACAAAGCCCTTAAGGGCAAATCAGGAAAAACTACTAAAACAAATACATAAAGAAAATAGATAAAACAAATACATATGAAGGCTCAAAAGTAGATCGGCGCAATCGTGGCCGACGATCGTCGGCCACGTCTCTTAAAGACCGTTTAAGATTTGATGTCCGCATCACAAATACTGATACTTTGGTGCAACTTATTTTTTGTTAGTAAATTTTTAACTATTATCTGTTTCATTTTTATGCTGTGGCATTATGCTCATTACTTAGAACTGACGCCTAGTGCTTATAACTGTTGAACTATTTTTCTACAACTTATTATAATCTAAAGATAATATTTTGATGCCACCATCATAAGTTTGGGTTTGATAAATTTACTCTTATATAGCTTTTGATAAATTTCATTTTCAGCTTTTGGCTTGCATTTGATCAAATGCAGTCTTTAAGTTTTCAGAGAAGTGGAATATAGAAGAGTGGCATCTTGAATAAGAAACGTTCTTGGTGCACACTGAATCAGGATTAGGGTTCCTATAATATGATGTATAGTATTAATGCATGCAAAGAAAATTGAGGATTCAACCAGTTCTTTTCTTCAATTATAAACAGGTAATGCTTGAATTAAAACCCAAATGCTAATGAAATGATAAAAATGGTTTAAGAAAATTAATGAGGATTTGTAACCAAACAAAACCAACGAGCAATTGGAATTTAATTTTCACTAATTATATTTGAAAAGTGCCAAATTTTCAACAAAATCAACAGTATTTTCATGCTATTATCAAACATTTAGATGAAATAAGAATAATAAAGCGCACTTAAATAAGAAGATTAGACCTCTTGCTTGTACAAGGAGATGGCTTCCCTGTAATTGGTAGTTGCACTTGTACCACACTTAAAAGAATCACAAATTAATTAAGCTAGATTAAGCTTTTCATGCATTAGAACTTTTTTACTCTTTATCATCTAGGCTAATTAATACAGTTGACTTAGAATCATCTTAATTAAAGTTTAAAGTAATCCCAAAATTAATTCTAACTAAAACTTTAAATTTCATGAAATTCCCGTCTACAACCAAAGCAACCAAGCAAGCCCTTTAAATAGCTTTTGTTCTCTTCATATGAAGTGCTCATACCCTTAAGTCATGTTATTTGGATAAGCAGGCCACTGAAACTATACAACTCGTAAACATCTACAAGAGACCTGCAAAAGAAAACCCCACATACAACATAGGAGTAGAAAAAGCTTACTCTTGACCTCTACATATGCTTTACAATGATGCACAAAAATAAACCTAGTCAAAATTGACATTAATAGTGCTCATTGAACACAACATCAATGAAATTTATAGAACACCTTGATCATAATGAAATTCATGTGGGCTCTACAAATTAGCACTTCGACCTCTTCGCACCTTTTATACGATGAGGAGAGTTAAATGGAAAATGTTATGGGATAAATTTTCAAATATTTTGCCTTCATTTTACAGGGACTTTATGATCCAATGTCTGGTTTCCCATGAAGGAAAGCTCCTATGGTTAATTATCCCTCCCAGTAATAAGACAAATTTCAATTAAAGCTAATTGTTAGGTATACACTAAGTACCCAATATATAGTAACTGCAATCTTGGTGTTTAGGTTTGGATTTTTCAAATTTTTGGGTTTGAATATTTATCACTATACACTTAAAGTGGGTGGTGGAGGAATGATAAAGAGCCCGATTAAGATCCCATAATTACGTTATCTTGGCCATCATGTTCCTTAGTCTACTTGGTCCGAGGATGTACTCGACACAACTTGATCAAAGGATCTTTGTCGGCAACCATGGGTTGCTTCGTTTAAAGGTACCTTGTGTACTTTGGGTGAGTGTTTGACTACGGGAACACATTTGAGTAAATCCTAGCTAACAAAAGTGTTTTGTGCCCTATCAAGTATAACTTATGATTCATTACCTAAGGGTTTGAGCTATTACAAAATATATGAGTTTTAATTGTGACAATAATTTTGTGGCAACTTAAATATATTTTAATTTTATCGGCACATTTATTTCATGAATCTTTAACTATCATGAAGTATGCACCACCACTTTATCATATTGCATCAATACACACCCTAATCCCATGGTTTAAAATTGCGCAATATGAGGCTCGCCTTTGCGCAATTCCAGTAAAAAAAGCCTCGAAACTTACCCCTCCAATTTTTTTTATGAGGCTTGCGCATCAACTTGGTTGAGGTTTGCCTTGAGGCGCGCCTCGCCTTACTAGTGTGAGGCTTTCGCCTCATCCTACATATATATTAAAACTTACATAAATCCTGAAGTAAAGCCTCAAATAAATCACACTTCGTGTACCCCCAAGTCGTAGTAACTTCCTCTTAACTATCTCAACCTTCAGCTCGTCGCCTTCGCCACAACCACAAACGTCATTGCCTCCGTCAATGATCACTTGAAAGCCGCACACCACCACCAACTCTAAAATTTTTGGAATATTAATCTCATCTTTATATTGATGAAAACATTTTTGAAAGAGGATGCATGAAATAAATGAAGAAAAAGCAAATTTTGAGGTATTGTGCTCCACAGATGATACGGGAGAGATCAATTTGTTATAATGACGACTCAAATAAAGATGACCTTAGTGATGATAATACATATGATTTTTTAGTTGTTGCCAACTTTTCAACTTTTTTTTAATAATTAAATGTAGATGAGTAGGGAATTGAGAAAGAAAGAATTTGAAGTTAAACTTAATGTTATATGATACTTTTATTTCATATGTATCTTGTGCATTTTTTTGTTTCATACGTATGTCATTGTGTTATTTCATAGTTCAATAGAAAGATACTATCAATTTTTAGCATATTATTTGAGTACTATATAAAATTTACTTTTAACATTTATTTGCACTTAATGCAAATTTTTATTTTGAGGCTCACGACTCAAAACGCCTTGAGGCTGACGCCTTGCCTCACAAATGAAAAACGCCTTAATACCTGTTAGCGCAATTTTAAACATTGCCTAATCCCTTTAACGAAGCATCACAAGAAATTTGAAATCCTTCTCTATCTAATGGAATTATTAATATTGGAGTAGTCATTAAACAATTTTTCAATTTCGAAAAAACTTCACATTTCTTCTCGCATTCAAATTTTATTGCATTTTGTGTTAACCTTGATAATGGAATTGCTATATGACATAATCTTTCCTCAAATTGCTTGTAATATCCAGTAAGATCCAGAAAACTCCTCACTTCTAAAACTGTAGCGAACCTTGGCCATCCTGCAATAGCTTTATTTTATTTTAATCCACTGAAATGCCTTCAATAGTAGTCACATACCCAAGAAAAGTGGCACTCTTTAACCAGAATTCATACTTTTAGAATTTTGCATATAGCTTATTCTCCTTGAGTGTTTGTAACATTGCATGCAGATGATTTGAATGGTTACATTCATCTCTTGAATAAATCGAAATGTCTTTTATAGATACATTCACAAAAATGTTTAAAAATGCTTTGAAAATTCTATTCATTAAATCTATAAATACTATTGGAGCATTTGCCACCTCAAATGACATCACTACAAATTCATATTGACCATATCTTGTTTTGAAAGTGGTTTTGACAATATCTTTTAACTTGCATGATAAAGCCTTTGTCTAATAATTTATATAATTTATTTTTTAACTCTTGCAATTTTTTAGTTGTTATTATGTAAGGTATTTTTGCTAAAATAAAAAAAATTAAAAAATCTAAGGTGTTTTTGCTACGGTTCTAAGCCTATTAATAGATCGATAGTGAAATCTATTTCTCTTTCTGTGTTAAATGTGGCAGGTCATCTAAAATATTTATTTATATTTTTTACTACAAGTAGGTCTTTCAACTCCTTAATTTCTTTAATTGTATCCCTTACCTAAGTAAGAAAACTTTAATGTCCCTTGACTAGTAATTTGCAAGCTCTCAAATAAGTTATTACTATTGAGGAAAGCCGTCTATCTTCATAAAATTTATATTTTTTCACCAAGAAATTTAAATTTAACATTCTTCTTATTATAGTCTATGATTAGGGATGTTAATTTTTGAACTGACCTGAAACCCAACCCAGACCTAACTCGAAAAATTTCGGGTTTGGGTCAACCTGCTTGCCAAATGGGTCAGGTTTGGGTTCAAGATTCTTGATCGCTTCTAAAATCGGGTATGGTTTGGGTTAACCAGAAATTTCGAATTCAACCATGGTCACATCTACATGCGAATCGTCCCTCACCCTGCTTGCTCACGAATACACTATGGGGATCGCACCCAACTTTGTACCTGCACCTACGTTCACACTTGCATTTGCGCCCATCCGAGTGGCCACGCGGTTTTTCTTGCCCCCTTATGGACACAAGACCATGTGGGTTACATCGGGTCAACCCGATAACCTGCGTAAGTCGGGTTCGTGTCTAGCTTCATGACCTGTTTACCAAATTTGGTCAGGTTTAGGTTAGTTGAATTAAACCTAGGTCATTTTCATGTTTGACCAAATACCCATTTTAACACCCCTATTTATAATAACAAAATGATTAGATAGCCAATCCATTTAGAAGATCACATCAAATTCATGCAACTGTAATACCTTCAGTATTGCTTCAAATCTTTTCTCATTTATTTTGAAATCTATCTGACATAAATTGCTAACATTCATTTTGGACCCATTTTATATTAAAAACTCCAAAATTATGGGTGCTTTGAAAATATTCAATCTAAATGATTTTACAAATTCCTTTGAAATGAAGGAATGTGCCCGTATCAAAGAGAATTTATATAGGTCTATCTTGAATTATTATCATACGTCTAAGAAATTTAAAGTACTTAGTAGAGTTATTATTATTTTTTATTTAAAAATTCTCATAAATTAAATAAAAAACATACCTGTAATAAATTTAGGTGTATTCTTTGCAAACTGTTGAGATAAGGCATACACTCTAGACGGACTGTTAGGTTGACTTCTATGTTGCACCAATACACCTATTTATTAAGGCGTGTTGTATCCGATACAACGATACACAAATACACCTCCGATACGGCACCGATATGTGTCGGATACGATTTTTCCATATCCAATTAAAATACTATTTAATTTTAAAAGGACACGCGTATCCGTTAAAAAACAAAAAAAAAGACCTGTTGTATTTACTTCAGCGGCTGCGAGCGAGGTTCTCTCATTTCCGAGATGGATTTGAGTCTCTTGATGATATGAGAATATTAGAAATTGTTAATCTTTCACTTGATGAGCCTAAATTAGAAGCTATGATATTTATTGAAGATGATATAGAAGTTCAAAGACAAACCATTGAAGAAGCTAATCATATCATTCCTTCTTTTGAATAGTTGAAACTTCATGTTTATGTTTTTGTTGTTGTACTAGACATTTAATGCTTACTTTTATTTTGATATTATAAGCTACAAGGCTACAAATGATGACACTTTAGTTTTTTTGTAATTTCAAATATTATGCTTTGATTGCTTTCTTAATTTTTATGTTTGATTTATAAATTAGAATGTTGTGTCCGCACAGTACCTGTATCCTATATTTTTAAGAATTGATGTGTCTCGTATCCGTATCGTGGTGTATCCGTGTCGTCGTATCCGTATCAGTACAACATAGGTTGACTTTTATTTGACCTTGGAGTTGAAGCAGTTGATTTTATTATCCAGTGTCTACCAAAATTTTTTGAGATGATCCAATATTTGTCGTTGTTTCTCCTGATGGTCTTTGCACAGTAGTTCAATAATTCTTAGTTATATGCCCAGTTAATGACTTCAGAAACATGTATTTCTTCCAGAAAGAGATTCACCCTTATGTTGTTTTTCACATTTGTTGTTATTCAAGCTCATATGACTACCACTATTATTGGGTTTTGCTTTCTTCCAATTAGACCTTCTAGATTGTGAGAATGATCTGGCTTGAGAATCTTGTGAAGCTCCCTTACCTTTTACAATTTTTCTTTTTCTGAATTTCACGCCTCCTTTGGTTATTTTGACTATCGATTTCAATTTTTCTAGTTATTTCCATCAAAATAAAATAATCCTTAATTCCTAGTGAAAAAATTGATTGTTTGATTGAATCTTTTAATCCAAATAAAAATTTATGATATTTTTCTTTTACAATATGACTAATTGAGGAACATATCTTGATAAGGTAGTGAATTCAGGTTCATATTGCATTATTAATCTATCTCCTTGCAACGGTCTGAAAAAATTATCTTGCATTTGCCTCCTCATAGAATGAGGCACAAATCAATTTTTGAACTCGTGTAAATTTATACCATTTGATTTGGATACTATTTCAAACTTATCCTAATGCTGCCCCGTCCACCACCTATCAGTCTCACCATCAGTTATAAATTTCGCAAGTGAAACCTTTCTTTCTTTTGGGCAGAACATGCCATCTAAATATCTTTTCAATCCTTAATAACTAATTTTTGCATCTATTGATCTTTCTATTTCTTTAAAAAATGGCGGCCACATATTTTGAAATAATTTTAAATATTTATCCATTAAAATGTTACTATGTTACTATTATTACTTCCTGACGAGTGAGATCTTGAATTCTAAATCAATTGAGTCATTTCTGTTGTCATCTGGGTTAATGCATTAGTATTAACATCAACACTAGGCACAACCCATTCTTCATTTTCTTCAGGATCATTCTATGTCCTGAAATAAAATAAAAACATCTAATTAAATTTCATAAATAGTTTGTCAATTTTCTTTAACTTCACTAATTTAACCTAATGGCTCTTTCAGTATGATTCATATTCTATTTGGCTCTAATATCACTTTTTTTAGGACCTGGCCTTGAAGCTAAAGTCAATGAGGCGAGAATAGACGGTCGAATGATTATTACAATTTTTCAATAACATTTATTACTTATCAAACTAATATACAAAATACAACGAATAACCACTAAAGAAAAATTTTCATTTAACATAAATATAAATTCAAATTCTATTCATTTAATTAAACTTTATTCTTTTTTTATTTTCATTTTCATTTCTTTTTACATTTAATATGCACGGGCATGTTGCTCCCCTAGCTAATATCCGAAGGGGGCAAAATCTCGATTTGCATGCATATGCTTTTTTCCTTTTTACACTTTTCATTTCATTTTTCATCACATATCTATGTTAGTCTATATAAACATTTTTTGCGCACTCACATGTATATATATTTTGAACTTTGGTTGTTTAGGTTATCTCAATTTGATCCATGTCAGACACTTAAACTTTAATAAGTATATGTACATGATATAATATTCAATAATAGCAATAAATTAAAAGAAAGATGAAATTTTCCTAAACAAACGTAATCACCAACTTTACTGCTTTCTTGCTGAAATTCTTTCCAAATTTCTTTTGTTTTTAATTGGCCTTTTTATTGCAACACCTAAGGCCACATACACAATTTCATGAAGCTGCATTGAAATTTCATATTTATACTTTCATTAATTTCAATTAATTCACCCTAAATCTTACATAAATTTTTGCAGGAATCTGTGTTTGGTTCTGGAGCTTTATTACAGTTCAACAAATTAAATTTTCTTCCTTGTCCAAAATAACACTACTTGCATTAACTTTTATTAGTTTTAATCTTGAGATTTCAAACATTGTCAGAGTAACATCGGATGCATCAAATGTCTTTAAAAATAACGTTGAATGCATCAAATATTGCTAAAACATCGCGCAATACCTTCAAATAAACATTTCATTTATTTTCTTTTTCATCTTTAATAGATTCTAGAAAATGATTAAAAGAATATTCATTTATTTTCTTTTTCATCTTTTATAGATTCTAGAAAATGATTAAAATAATATTCATAAAATTCATATTTCTTACCTCAAATTTCCTTCGTTGTCGTTGAATGAAACTTATTCTCATTGGATTTTTTCCTATTAAACAATCCATACTATTGTTTCAAATAGAGTAATAATTTTATATATATATATATATATATATATATATATATATATATATATATATATATATATATATATATATTCTGATTGAATAGAAAATAACAAAATTGGATCACTTACATTTTCTGTTGTCGGAGATAAACCTCAAAACTTCTCTTTTTTCTTATTTCTCTCGTCTAGCATGAATTTGCCGACTAATCTTCAGCAACTTTCTTAAATTTCCTCTTTTACAATCTCTCTCTCTCTCTCATTTCAATTTCCCTCTCTGCCTCTCAGTTATTGCTCCCAACTCAATTTCTCTCATTTGGCTTAACTTAATAGATTGAACATTGTTATTTCTCGTAAGTTGTCTATTTTCACTTATGACCACTTTGGTTTGCTCATTCACGCAGTCTCGTACTCTATTGTTTGTTCGTGTTTTAGTTAGGGGTTCAGGTTGGCTGAACCTGCCTATCCAATTCTTACATTATGGCACGCATTTTGACGACTTAAATTACCATAAGGCTAAATGCTAAGTTGATCTTGTCCTTAAGAACAAGGATCATGAAGATCACCTTGACGATCAGAAAGCTATATTTGAGAGAATAAGATATTTTTATATCAAAATGAAACCTCTTATGTGTCTCGAGGTATCATTAGGAAAGTTTTTGGGGTATATTGTCGTTACAGAGAAATCAAAATTGACTCCAATAAAATCAAGGTGATCATGAAAATATCATCATCGACAAGTCCTGATCTAGGACTAAATGTGTTTGTTGATGTTTTACCTTTGAAATTATTCGCTTTTGAAAGAGCAAGAGCAATTAGTCACTTCCAATGATTTAAACGATGAATGAAAACAATAAATCAATGATTTAGTTTAAGCAATAGATTTTATGATAAAGATTTAGAGCACAAAATAACCAACCAAATTGGATTTTACTTAATGTGGGTTTTTCGAAATAAATTCCCTAATTAACATTTAAAATAGTCACTATTTAAGATCCCTCACTCTTAATAACTGGTTAAGCAGAGAAAACTTGCATAATCTTTATAATGCCACAATTGAGAGGGACTTAGAAGAAATAAGATTTGGGAAAGAGTTCACCTTTGCCCAGATTCAGAAGAAAGTTGTCACTGAACGAGAGATTGTCGTTTATCAATAGCGGTTTGAAGGGAGAAGAGGATTCATTCCATGTACTCTTCGACGGAGTGGTCGTTCTAAGGTCTATGTCTAAGAACGAAGACCAGAGAATGCCAATTAACCTTGATCGTCAAAAATGAAGATGTGATTATGTTATGAATCGGCCATACATGAGGGGCAACAAACTATGGATTGGGGAACTTCTGGACTTCAAACAAAGGACTTCTGAACGGCGGCACAACAAACGGCCTTTGCTGAAATTTCTTGACTGCAATTTTTATTTGTCCAGGAAATCTAGACAGCAGTTTTGCGAGGTGAAAATTCTTCGGAATCAATGTTCGGTGGAAGGTAATAAGGACTAATTCCCAGTAGAGAGGGGAAGGTAGTGGGGGCAGACCATAAAGGAAGGAGAGGGGAAGTAGCTCCGAATTTTGTGTGTTGATAAAGGGAGGAAGACAATTCAAAATCTGAAATTTAATTTCAAATTTTAATATTTGGAGAGTGAAAAGTTTGAATTTGAATTCTCCAAACAAAGAGGGAAAGGATGGTTGGGGGGGGGGACTGGCTATACCTAGGATAGGGGAGGGGATTTGGGGAATTAAGAGACTTGCCAAATCTTGTCTACTTGTTAAGGAAATAGGATTTAAATCTAATAACCAATTAAATTTGAATTGGCATGATTAAGGAAACTTCCCTAATATTACTCGTCTCTTTAAATAGGAAGAGATTTAGGATTTGAATTAAATTGGGATTTAATTCAATGAATTTCCAAAATTATTAGACACTATATTTGAAAAGTATTTAGGTTTTTGAAAATCAGGGTTCCAAAGGAGGGGTGTGGCCGGCGGCTAGGGGAAGGATGTGGGGCTTGGGCCGGCAGCTTGGAGGGGAAGAAGAGGTTGGGGGACCGACGACTTGAAGGAGGAGGTGGGGTTTTCTGGGCTGGCGGCTAGGAGGAAGGAATGGTTTCGTCCTAGTGTTTGGGTGGAGTTCGGCCAAGTGAGAAAGAAGGGACGTGGTGGCTGTCGGTTTAGGGTGAAGAAAGGAGAGGAGGTTGGTGGAAGAGGTGGACTCTAAGTTCGAATAGGTTGTTAGACCTAAAGATTTGCCCCAAGACTAACCAAGAGGGGGTGAATTGGTAATTTCAAAATTCTCTTTGAAATTTAGAAAATCAATTTTAGATTAATCATAATGACATTTTCATAAAATAATTTTTTCATCCACAAAATTAAAACTTGCAGAAAATAGAAATGTATTAAAAGTAAAGACATAAAAACACAGAATTTTATAGCGGTTCGATCCAACTAGACCTACGTCCACTCCCTAAAAACTCATTCAAGTATTGCACTATACCAAAGTGACTCACCTTTTGCTCCCACAGCAAAACGGAGAAGCCCTTACAATAACCTCTCTTTCACCAAACCCCGGTACGACAGAGTATCGTTATCCTTTCTCACCCTCTTGGTGACGGCAGAGAACCGGCGTCCTTTCATAACTTCCTGATGTCGGCAGAGTACCGGCGTCCTTTCACACCCTCCTAGTGTCGAGAGAGTATCGACGTCCTTTTTCACCCTTCTAGTGACGGTAGAGAACCGACGTCCTTTCACACCCTTCTGGTGTCGGCAGAGTATTGGATCTTCTCCAAAGATCTTCTCTCAAGAGTCCTCAAAGAAGTAGGGAAGAGATTTGACAAACTTATAAAGAGATCTTCACCTTTGAGCAACCTTGTGAACCCTTCACAAATTCCACAAGCAAGATATCTCAATCTACTCCCAAACACTCTCATTAAACACTCTCACTCTCACTCTAAAAAAAATATCGCTAAAGAAGTCTGTTCAGTCAGTTTTTAGGACCCTTATATAGAAAGGACAAGAAAAATCATTCAGAAAACTGAAAATTTCAATTTGACCGTCTTGGATCGTACAGTACGATCCTACTTTGTACGTACGAGCAGTTCAAAACATCCTTGTATGATCCTGAATGATCTAGTTTCGTACTCTGTTAGTCGTATGCACGAACTAACATCGTACATAATGAACAGTTCAGAATTGAACAAGTTCGTCCGGTACGATTTCGTACGAATCCATTTCATACTGTGATCGTCATTTGTTCGAACCCCACATCGTACAATAAGAACTATTTAAATCAAATCATGCTTTGTATGGTATGAACATGGACGAGCCTATTTTGTACTCTGGACGTCATCTGTATGAAAATAATTTCGTACAACACGAACAATTCAAAAAAATTTCATGTTTGTATGGACGAACTAATATGCACCCATTTCGTACTCTGGACGTTGTCTGTACGAAACTAATTTCGTGCAATAAAATCAATTAAAAAATGGTAAGTTCGTTTGGGATGAACTGGTACGTATTCATTTAGTACTCTGGACGTCGTCTGTACGAATCTAACTTCACACAATACGAACAGTTCAATCGAAAATTTCTAAGGCATGATTCAATTAACTTTTTTCTGGAGGAACACTCGGGTCAAATCATCTCATATGATTCCAGAATCGTAGAATAACGATTAGTTTTAAAAATACAAGTTTTGACTCACTCCCCTAGTGTGTGTGCACAGTTTCCAAATTATAATCACACACTCTCTGACTCAAGAAAAAGAGGAAAAGTATAGAATTTAATTACAAGAAATCCTAATCTAAACTGTCTAGAAGTCTTAAGTATGATTTCCATGAAATATTAGTACACACAAATGATACAAACAAGATTTTTCCAATGTGTTAAGAGAAATAGTAATCAACACAATAATATTGTGGTATTATCAAAAACTCATATGATATAAAAGCATAGATTTGAAAACTAAGTTGCAACATGGATCACGAGCCCGGACGCTTCCTGCGGTTGGTGGGTGATATGTTGCCCTCACTTAAGGACTTAGAACACTAAAAAGAGCTCTCAAACTCACCAAAACACAAATGTAGGAAATTTTCTTAATAATATTCATCATCTCCTCAAAAGGAAGAGAAGGGGCTTTAAATAGCCAAAATACAATAGCAAGATAAAAGACAAAAGTGCTCCTAAGGGTCACAAACAACTACTCCATCAAATGAGGGTAAAACCAAAAAAACTACGATAATAAATCAAATACACATATAATAATAATAAACTTAATACAAATGATAGCTCAAAAATAAAGTGGTGTGATTGTGGTCGTTGATCGTCGGCCCCTTTTCTTGTAGACTCTCCATGATCGGATGTCCTCATCAAGTCCCTGCGAGTTTAATTCCTTACAAGGCCAGCTTTCATTTGTTCAATGATTCTTATCAAATTTGTTAGTTGAAGGCTAATGGGAGGGATAATTAATCATATAAGCATACGCCTATGGGAAACATGGAACCAACTTATAAAGTCATTACAAAATGGGGGCTAATATTTGGGTTGTGTCTTATTTGTTATCTAAGCTTCTTTTAAAAATATGACCCAAAACCACAAACTCTCTTAGAGGAGTTGGGTTTGAACTTTTGGAGCCCACACTAAAAACCACCTCCCAAACAAGCCCAAGGTAATAAATCTAGTGCCATTGTCTAAGGAAAATCATCCAATGTCTACCGCCTACATCAACTACATATAAGAACACAACCAACAAGACCACACAATCATCCTAATGTAGCCATCTTAATTCTTTTGAGAACTTAACCTAAATTATATAATGGTTAACACCATCCCATATCATATTAACTAACATGAAAATTTGAAATGCAATACATCCCTATGTATTTTTGTATGTGTGTATCTTCATGTTTGTGTGTGTGAAGTAATGGCATATAAGATTAGAGAGTCATCTTAGATGGTTTGGTCACATAAAATGGCAGCCTTCCGATGACCCGATTAGGAGAGTAGATGTATTAAATTTGGCCTATGTTAAGAAAGGTAAAGGTAGATCTAGGTAGACTTGGTTAGAAAATATTAGAAATGACTTCTTTTTTTAAGATTTAAATGAGAATTTGACTCTTAACATGGCACAATGGAGAAAAATGATTCATGTAACTGACCCCATATAGTCGGATAAAGGCTTGTTGTTGTTGTTGTTGTTGTTGTTGTTGTTGTGTGTGAAGTAATATATTGAGATGGGCATTGAAAAGTAGATAAGATGCCTCAATTGTGAACTTGATAATACATGCTCAGGCCCTAGAATGCGAATCTTTTCAATGTATAGTTAGTCTGAATAATTGTGGCCCATATAATACAGATATTTATTTGTTTTAAGAGAGAGGTGTTGATGAGAGCTTATTTTCTTCTTTGAACTGTGAGAAGGATGAGAGGGAGAAAGTTAGGGAGGAAGATAAAAATCTTGTAAAGTGTGAAAAATTCATCTAGTTCTCTAATTTTCTAGAGTCTTGGTTGTTAGGTTTTTTAATTTTCAAAAGTCTTGGTTGTTAGATCAACGAGAGAGGGAGAAGGATTTAATGTGTTTGTTGAAGGGATTTTACCCGAAGGAGTTAGTAAGGTACTCTTTCGAGAGAGATAGAGCTCGAGTTAGTAACAAAATCCTGTTAAAATTTAATATTAAATTAAAATGTTGTTTTTAAGCCTAAACTTTGAAAACATAGCGAAGTTCATTCTGAGTTGTTCGTTTGTTTTTATTTCTAAATGTTTGGTAATGTATCCATCTATACAGGTCACAAGGTAGAAAAGGCTCGTTCTGGAAATTCATTTAATAATAATTCATTTGTGAATGGTTATCATATAAAACGCATTTGAAATCTAAGTAGGTCCTTGGGCTAGCTTATTTATTGACATCCCATAGTTCCTATTTTTGTATTTACTTATGCATTGTTTATAGGTCACTGATCTTCATGTATGTTTGTCCCTATTGAATATTGACAGGGATTTAAATATTGATTACGTAAACCAGTCAATCAGAATTATCTCCAATTTAATAGCAGCTGGAGTGCAGCAGTCTTCTGCCGCGCTTGATGACATTTTAAGTGTGCTACTTGACTTTACAAATTTCATTGTCAAACTGAAGCTTTCTGACGCCCATGGATTAATAATAAAGGTACCCACAAATTTAAGATAAATGTGTTTGTTTCCTCTGAATCTCGTTTTCTTTCTATGTTTATTAATTATTTAATTAGTTGAAAAATCCGGTGCTTTGATGAACTTTCACTAGGGTAAAGTGCTGCCAGCTTCATGAGCATCCGCCCAATTTCATCCATGTAATGTTGAATAGGCTAACCTACATGCTTTTAATGCAGAGCCTATCAATTTTAAAAAAGTTATTGGATAACAATGGAAGCGGAGTCAGAAGTTCTTATGCTAGACATTGGGTTGCCCTCAACAGACTATATTCACAGGTAACTCCTTGCTATCTAGAACAATTGAATCAGCAGTGCATTTTTTTTCATACATTCCTCATCGAAGCAGATTTTGATCATAGTCAAGGACACATCTGGAAGAATTTTCTACGAGTCTACTGCCTGCATTGCAATAATGTTATCTCGAGTTGCTTTGGGATTTAAAAAATCAGTGGCAATTGACGTTCCTGAGAAGGTTTCTGCTACGTTTTCTCCAGAGGAAATTCTCATTCAAATAGTTGATAATGCCCGAACTTCAGGAATTGTGGAGGTTTTGTGTGAATGTTTAGTAGTTTCAGGATCTAGTCTTATGTCAGGATCTTCAAATATGGTTCCTGCTGCATGTGAAGCTTGCA
Organism: Dendrobium nobile; assembly: GCA_022539455.1. NCBI lineage: Eukaryota > Viridiplantae > Streptophyta > Magnoliopsida > Asparagales > Orchidaceae > Dendrobium > Dendrobium nobile. Next base: position 68,335,848 of record CM039736.1, on the reverse strand, counting down.
AGGCTATTTGGTATCTGATTGAAGCATTGGAGATTAATTCAATGAGTCCACCAAGTTATTTTTTTCCATTGAATGATTCTCGTTCTAAGTCTGTGTTCCAAACTGATATGCAGACGGAAAAACAAGGCTTATTATCTCATACAGAAGCAGCTAATGTAATTGAGATGATCAGGAAATTGTTCCTTCAGTCAAAAGCTATGCAGACTGCCTTTTATTATTGTTTCCACAATGGTTTAGAGTCGGCTCTTCTTGCTGGTCTTCAGGTGACTTTATTTTCTTACGTTGGCCTTCCCTCTAGTCATAAGCGCATATGGAGAATATGGTTCTTTTTGTAGTGTTTTACAAGGATTCATTTGGTATGCAGAATTAGGAGTGTAAAGTATTCTAATTACATGTATTTCTTAAATTATACCGTTTGTTTGATTTTGAGCGTAACATAAGAAAATCCTCGGATGTATTAGCGGTGTATTACTGGAGGTTATTTACGCGACTTCGAAACCCGCTCAATTTGAGCGGGTTAGAAATTCTCTGGCGCAAAGAAGAGAATTTCTTGCTGGCTTCGATGGGGTCGGCCTCGTCGAACTGGTTAACGCCGAAGGATGAGATGCAGGGCTTTATGCCGTCGTGTCGCGAGCGTGATAAGCGCCATAGCGACTAGCAAGAAGCCGTTTTACGGGCCGGTGGCGGATTCACGTCATCTCCTTCCCCTTCCCCTCTTTTTTAGAAGCCTCGCTCGCAATCGCCCGCCCACTCGACTCTTCTTCTCCAATTCAACAATGGCTTGCTATGAAAGTTCAAATGATTTGGTTGATCGTGGCGAATTTTTTTCTTTAATTTTTGGATTTATTGTTGTTTTCTTGTCTGTGTGTAACTATATAATCTTGAAAATCACATGGCATTCGAATTTGGATTCTAGTTGATAGAATCTCTTCTATAGGATCCAATTAGAAGATCATGTCGTTAGGCATCGTTTGATAGAGATACGTTGCTAAAAAAGAATTGTTTTTGAAAGCAATGTAATTTATTCATTATAATAGTTTTGGCTATCAATTAAGGTTTTGTTTGGGACATTTTTTTGTATTTCTTTATAAATTATTTTTTAGTAATAAAGATTTTTTGAAAAAAAATGTTTTAAAAAGCAGCTTTAGAAAGTAATATTTTATCTCAAACAAAGCTTAAGAAGCCTTCAATTCGAGTCTTATGAATGTAACATAAAATATTTAAAATTGAAAATGGCAATGTGAGAGGTTTTGATGAAAATACTACCAGATGGCTGCATTAGTTTCCATGATTTCTTTCAAATTATTAAAAAAAAAACACTTTTACTTTACTCTGGATCTACCTAACCAAACAAGGGAAATATTTCTCCTGCATTTATTTTGCAGAACAACCAAACAGTCTCAAAGTATTACTTTACATGCATTTACTTTACATTGCATTTACTTTACACTGCATTTCTTTTTCAGGCAACCAAACAGCCCCCCCATTTTGTACTCTAGAGTCATCTGTACGAAAATAATTTCGTACAACACGAACAATTCAAAAAATTTTCATGTTCGTATGAACGAACTAATATGCACCCATTTCGTACTCTGGACGTTGTCTGTATGAAACTAATTTCATACACTAAAATCAATTAAAAAATGGTAAGTTCGTTTGGGACGAACTGGTACGTATTCATTTCGTACTCTGGACGTCGTCTGTACGAATCTAACTTCGCACAGTACGAACGGTTCAATCGAAAATTTCTAAGGCATTATTCAATTAACTTTTTTCTGGAGGAACACTCAGGTCAAATCATATCGTACGATTCCAGAATCGTACAGTAATGATTAGTTTTAAAAATACAAGTTTTGACTCACTCCTCTAGTGTGTGTGTGCACAGTTTCCGAATTATAATCACACACTCTCTGACTCAAGAAAAAGTATAGAATTTAATTACTAGAAACCCTAATCTAAACTATCTAGAAGTCTTCAGCAGTCTGAAGTATGATTTCCATGAAATATTAGTACACACAAACAACACAAACAAGATTTTTCCAATGTGTTAAGAGAAATAGTAATCAACACAATAATATTTTGGTATCATCAAAAACTCATATGATATAAAAGCATAGATTTGAAAACTAAGTTGCAACATGGACCACGAGCTCAGACGCTTCCTGCGGCTGGTGGGTGATACGTTGCCCTCACTTAAGGACTTATAACACTAACAAGAGCTCTCAAATTCACCAAAACACAAATGTAGGAAATTTTCTTAATAATATTCATCATCTCCTCAAAAGGAAGAGGAGGGGGCTTTAAATAGCCAAAATACAATAGCAAGATAAAAGACAAAAGTGCCCCTAAGAGTCACAAACAACTACTCCATCAAATGAGGGTAAAAACAAAAAAACTGCGATAATAAATCAAATACACATATAATAATAATAAACTTAATACAAATGATAGCTCAAAAATAAAGTGGTGTGATTATGGCCGTTGATCGTCGACCCCCTTTCTTGTAGACTCTCCATGGTCGGATGTCCTCATCAAGTCCCTGCGAGTTTAATTCCTTACAAGGCCAGCTTTCATTTGTTCAATGATTCTTATCAAATTTGTTAGTTGAAAGCTAATGGGAGGGATAATTAATCATATCAGCATACGCCTATGGGAAACATGGAACCAACTCATAAAGTCATTACAAAATGGGGGCTAATATTTGGGTTGTGTCCTATTTGCCATCTAAGCTTCTTTTAAAAGTATGACCCAAAATCACAAACTCTCTTAGAGCAGTTGGGTTTGAACTTTTGGAGCCCACACCAAAAACCACCTCCCAAACAAGCTCAAGGTAATAAATCTAATGCCATTGTCTAAGGAAAATCATCCAATGTCTACCGCCTACATCAACTACATATAAGAACACAACCAACAAGACCACACAATCATCCTAATGCAGCCATTTTAATTCTTTTGAGAACTTAACCTAAATTATATAATGGTTAACACCATCCCATATCATATTAACTAACATGAAAATTTGAAATGCAATACATCCCTATGTATTTTTGTATGTGTGTATCTTCATGTTTGTGTGTGTGAAGTAATGGCATATAAGATTAGAGAGTCATCTTAGATGGTTTGGTCACATAAAATGGTAGCCTTCCGATGACCCGATTAGGAGAGTAGATGTATTAAATTTGGCCTATGTTAAGAAAGGTAAAGGTAGATCTAAGTAGACTTGGTTAGAAAATATTAGAAATGACTTTTTTTTTTTAAGATTTAAATGAGAATTTGACTCTTAACATGGCACAATGGAGAAAAAGGATTCATGTAACTGACCCCATATATTAGGATAAAGGCTTGTTGTTGTTGTTGTGTGTGAAGTAATATATTGAGATGGGCATTGAAAAGTAGATAAGATGCCTCAATTGTGAACTTGATAATACATGCTCAGGCCCTAGAATGCGAATCTTTTCAATGTATAGTTAGTCTGAATAATTGTGGCCCATATAATACAGATATTTATGTGTTTTAAGAGAGAGGTGTTGATGATCGCTTATTTTCTTCTTTGAACTGTGAGAAGGATGAGAGGGAGAAAGTTAGGGAGGAAAATAAAAATCTTGTTAAGTGTGAAAAATTCATCTAGCCCTCTAATTTTCTAGAGTCTTGGTTGTTAGGTTTTTTAATTTTCAAAAGTCTTGGTTGTTAAATCAACGAGAGAGGGAGAAGGATTTAATATGTTTGTTGAAGGGATTTTACCCAAAGGAGTTAGTAAGGTACTCTTTCGAGAGAGATAGAGCTCGAGTTAGTAACAAAATCCTGTTAAATTTTAATATTAAATTAAAATGTTGTTTTTAAGTCTAAACTTTGAAAACATACCGAAGTTCTTTCTCAGTTGTTCGTTTGTTTTTATTTCTAAATGTTTGGTAATGTATCCATCTATACAGGTCACAAGGCAGAAAAGGCTCGTTCTGGAAATTCATTTAGGGGCTGTTTGGTATGCAGAATTAGGAGTGTAAAGTATTCTAATTACATGTATTTCTTAAATTATACCGTTTGTTTGATTTTGAGCGTAACATAAGAAAATCCTCGGATGTATTAGCGGTGTATTACTGGAGGTTATTTACGCGACTTCGAAACCCGCTCAATTTGAGCGGGTTAGAAATTCTCTGGCGCAAAGAAGAAGAATTTCTTGCTGGCTTCGATGGGGTCGGCCTCGTCGAACTGGTTAACGCCGAAGGATGAGATGCAGGGCTTTATGCCGTCGGTGCCGAGCGTGATAAGCGCCATAGCGACTAGCAAGAAGCCGTTTTACGGGCCGGTGGCGGATTCACGTCATCTCCTTCCCCTTCCCCTCTTTTTTAGAAGCCTCGCTCGCAATCGCCCGCCCACTCGACTCTTCTTCTCCAATTCAACAATGGCTTGCTATGAAAGTTCAAATGATTTGGTTGATCGTGGCGAATTTTTTTCTTTAATTTTTGGATTTATTGTTGTTTTCTTGTCTGTGTGTAACTATATAATCTTTGAAAATCACATGGCATTCGAATTTGGATTCTAGTTGATAGAATCTCTTCTATAGGATCCAATTAGAAGATCATGTCGTTAGGCATTCGTTTGATAGAGATACGTTGCTAAAAAAGAATTGTTTTTGAAAGCAATGTAATTTATTCATATTAATAGTTTTGGCTATCAATTAAGGTTTTGTTTGGGACATTTTTTTGTATTTCTTTATAAATTAGTTTTTTAGTAATAAAGATTTTTTGAAAAAAAAATGTTTTAAAAAGCAGCTTTAGAAAGTAATATTTTATCTCAAACAAAGCTTAAGAAGCCTTCAATTCGAGTCTTATGAATGTAACATAAAATATTTAAAATTGAAAATGGCAATGTGAGAGGTTTTGATGAAAATACTACCAGATGGCTGCATTAGTTTCCATGATTTCTTTCAAATTATTAAAAAAAAAACACTTTTACTTTACTCTGGATCTACCTAACCAAACAAGGGAAATATTTCTCCTGCATTTATTTTGCAGACAACCAAACAGTCTCAAAGTATTTACTTTACATTGCATTTACTTTACATTGCATTTACTTTACACTGCATTTCTTTTTCAGGCAACCAAACAGCCCCTTAATAATAATTCATTTGTGAATGGTTATCATATAAAACGCATTTGAAATCTAAGTAGGTCCTTGGGCTAGCTTATTTATTGACATCCCATAGTTCTTATTTTTGTATTATGCATTGTTTATAGGTCACTGATCTTCATGTATGTTTGTCCCTATTGAATATTGACAGGGATTTAAATATTGATTACGTAAACCAGTCAATCAGAATTATCTCCAATTTAATAGCAGCTGGAGTGCAGCAGTCTTCTGCCGCGCTTGATGACATTTTAAGTGTGCTACTTGACTTTACAAATTTCATTGTCAAACTGAAGCTTTCTGACGCCCATGGATTAATAATAAAGGTATCCACAAATTTAAGATAAATGTGTTTGTTTTCTCTGAATCTCGTTTTCTTTCTATGTTTATTAATTATTTAATTAGTTGAAAAATCCGGTGCTTTGATGAACTTTCACTAGGGTAAAGTGCTGCCAGCTTCATGAGCATCCGCCCACTTTCATCCATGTAATGTTGAATAGGCTAACCTACATGCTTTTAATGCAGAGCCTATCAATTTTAAAAAAGTTATTGGATAACAATGGAAGCGGAGTCAGAAGTTCTTATGCCAGACATTGGGTTGCCCTCAACAGACTATATTCACAGGTAACTCCTTGCTATCTAGAACTATTGAATCAGCAGTGCATTTTTTTTAATACATTCCTCATCGAAGCAGATTTTGATCATAGTCAAGGACACATCTGGAAGAATTTTCTACGAGTCTACTGCCTGCATTGCAATAATGTTATCTCGAGTTGCTTTGGGATTTAAAAATTCAGTGGCAATTGACGTTCCTGAGAAGGTTTCTGCTACGTTTTCTCCAGAGGAAATTCTCATTCAAATAGTTGATAATGCCCGAACTTCAGGAATTGTGGAGGTTTTGTGTGAATGTTTAGTAGTTTCAGGATCTAGTCTTATGTCAGGATCTTCAAATATGGTGCCTGCTGCATGTGAAGCTTGCAAGGCTATTTGGTATCTGATTGAAGCATTGGAGATTAATTCAATGAGTCCACCAAGTTATTTTTTTCCATTGAATGATTCTCGTTCTAAGTCTGTGTTCCAAACTGATATGCAGACGGAAAAACAAGGCTTATTATCTCATACAGAAGCAGCTAATGTGATTGAGATGATCAGGAAATTGTTCCTTCAGTCAAAAGCCATGCAGACTGCCTTTTATTATTGTTTCCACAATGGTTTAGAGTCGGCTCTTCTTGCTGGTCTTCAGGTGACTTTATTTTCTTACGTTGGCCTTCCCTCTAGTCATAAGCGCATATGGAGAATATGGTTCTTTTTGTAGTGTTTTACAAGGATTCATAACCCTTCATCAGGTGCACTACATGTTGTCAAAAGTATCCTATTATATTCCCGCTTTTCTCTTTCTATCTCCTATCTCAAAAAAATTCTTACTTCCACGTTGGAATCTTGCCCATAACCACGATGAAGTCAATTTCCTCATCTTTAATGGAGAGCTGCACTATGTGGGAGAGGCTTACATCGAGTAGAGGAAGTGACTGGGGTGGGTTTTCATGACAGGGAGATCTTGTTTCTCCTGCTGGGGAATTGTGGTACTGTGCTTTAGAAGTTGGCTATTTTTCCCATTGGTTTTTTGCCCTCTGTTTTCTTTTTTTAGATTTTCATGTTCTTTGAAATATTTTTTTATTGGTTTTCCAGGGAAATGAAATATAGCAGCTGAAACTGGTAATAGTATGAAGAACATTTCCTAGCTTGTTTCTAGGTTGTGATTTCTCTCCAAACCTAGTGAGCATCTTCAAGGATGGGCATTTTTCTTTTTTTTGCTCTCTCATGTTGTTCTTGATTAGAGTTTAGTAAGAGTATCAATTCCTCTAAAGGCTTATACTAGGTTTTTTTTTTCTTTTTTAAAATGCACTTAGAAAGAGACCCTTGTAGGCTGAAGGATTGTTAGCCTTTGATGTTCTGCTGATGTAGATCCTGGGTAGGAGGAAAAGGAAATAGATGGGTCGAGGGAAAACATGAGTGGTGAGGAAATAGATTGGTCAAGGGAGGACATGAGTGGCGAGGCATCTTAGAGAGAGAGAGAGAAAGAGAGATTTTGTAATTTGATGAAGGCGTTTGATATACAAATGGAGAAGGGTGATCATACATATGTAGAGATAAATGAGAGTTGTAGCGATGATGATAGTGAAGATGGAGATTATGAGTGTATTGAATTATATGACTGAAGAATTTCATGATAGTGATTATCAGATGCAGGAATATAATAATTTGTTTGAAAATAATGTAGTCATTACGTTGATTTGCAGAGACTTAGGATAAACAAAAATAGACCATTTAATTTTTTTATGGATATTCTACTAAATTTTTTAAAGGGACAAGAAATGTCTTTTTTGTAATTACAAAAACTGGAAGATGATCAAAGACTAACAGAAATATTGTCTTTTGTAATGGCAAAAACTACTTCATTTGGTTGTTTGATAATATATTTTTATTGAATAGATTGATTTTTTTTTTGTGCGAGGAACTTATGGTTAGAAAATATTAGAAATGCCTTTTCTTTATTAGATTTAAATGAGATTTTAATTCTTAATAGGATACAATGGAAAAAAAATAGTCATGTAGCAAAGCCCACATGGTGGGATAAAGGCTTGATGATGTTGTTGTGAGGAACTTTTGCTAAGATGTATGAACTTCTCAAATGTCACACCACATTTTGACCTCCCCTTACAGTCAACCTGAAGTATAACAGAGAAGGAAAATCTAAACATGCCCCTTCTTACTGACACTCATTTTGAACTGCTTCTATTAGAATCAAATGAGTAAAAAGTAATCCATTTAGGATTTCTTAATCTGTTAAGTTTTATACTTAAGAACAAGAAGCATGTAATATACCTTAAATAAATCTCAAATATAATGTACATCTCCAAAGAAATGCAGAGCTTTACTAAACTTTTAAAATTTACTTACATACTTAGAAGTGTTTGTATAGCTCATCTCTTTGTACACTTCAAAGTATATGTACACAAAAAGTTTAATCCCCTTTTTCTCTATTTCCCTATTGGCTCATTCCTCTTTCATGCAGTACAATCATTGCTAATATGCTAGCACTCAATAAAATACACAAGCAATGTATAAAAAATCAGAATGAATATAATGACAACTAATGTAAAACACATGTAAATTTCTAGATTAAATATAAGAAATACGTACCATCGCTTTTTGTTTTGTTTAGTGCTCAACATCTTTATATAAGTCATAGGATTACTATAAGCTTTTGCACCCTTCCAATTTTCCAATTCAAGGTTTGGTCCAAATTCCCAACTTTTAAAATTGAAGCTACTCTCTCATTCAAGGTTGGGTCTGAATTCTTAACTTTTAGAATTTTGAGAGTGTAGACTTACCTCGTCAGCTCCTTCGCCTTTGCTTGCATGGGCATATCTCACATATATTACTTATTTTGCTTTCCTAATATCATTTCTTTTTAAACATCATAACATATGTTATTGTAGTCATTACTCTATGAATCAACATATTCATACATGTTCATACATGAATAAATTGAAATAAATGCTATTGTAAATATAGCAAATATGAATTTGCAATTAGATAAAACTTTTACCAATTCGTATAGCATCGTTTGGGTATCTCAGCTCATTTTTCCGATTAGTCGGATGAACTAGTTCACCTAAAGTACCCCGACTCTCTTTCCTTTTATATATCTTCTCAATTACACTCTTCTTCATTCAATCCAACCCCCTTTACTCTCTTCCCTGATTTCTAAAATTAGTTGTAGCAACTTTCAGCCCCTCCACATGTTGCCTCCAGCAATTTCCAGAGAACAAAAAGACTTATGGGTGACAGGAATGAAGGGAAACTACACACATCAACTGCTTTCCAGTAATTTCAGCAGCCCAACAGCAAACTACAGGAGTTCAACATCAAATTACAGCAGTCCTTTACCTATTTTTCCTTCACTATTTCCTGAATTCAGCATTTAGCAGCAGCAGTATTACTTAGATTAAGCAAACAACACCTAATTTCAGCCAAACAACAATTTTAGCCACTAACTGCAACATCTACCTAATATCCCTTACCTTGTTTTGCTGAAATTTTCCCCCACAGCAGCCTGCATTAGCTCTGTCCATCAGCACCTGCTCCATCTCTGCTCATGGTTTGAAATTTTCTACAAACAACAACTTCAAAACCATATTCCATTCGCCTCCCCATCCTCTAGATTGCGGATTTCGCTCGACAATAGAGAGCTGCTTCAAATGCAAGAGAGCATCGTGGATGGGAGGGGAAAATTGGCCTTAGTTAAAGAAGGAAATTCTACCAAGTAGTATTATACTATATTCCTAACTCCAGTAATTCTTTCCAAAACACACCCAACCGCATGATCTAATAAACCCATTACATGCCTTGCTTAGTGGATATGCTACAGTATTGCTACAGTAAAAAGAAAAAAATAGTTACTATGCTACAATAACATTAAGAAAATTGATTTGATTAAGTGTGAGTTAACTTTTAATATTTTATGGAGGAACAAAAATAATAGAATAATTCTTATGGCAAAATTCTATACTTACATTTTTGAAAGTATTGAGTATTATATCAAATAGCAACATAAGATTTCAAAGTTTTCAAAAGCTATTTTTGTCCCTTCTTGTTATGGCCCCTTGCTTTAATTTTATAGAGATTTAGTTGCCAACACAAGAAAGATAATTGGGCGAAGCTAATTATTCTGATTCGTGAAACTCTTAATCACTCAAAAACCAACAGTCCAATCTTAATGTATTAAGCTTTTTATTTGGATTTGTTGTAACACTTAAAATATATATTGTCAAAATTTATGTTGGTCAAATGAGATGTTTATAATCTTAACAATATAATGTTTGAATTTATTTTTAGACAAAAAAAATTAAAGAGCTAATTACTACGAGTGTATTGTATTTATAAAAAATATATATTTTTTTAAATGACTTCATGTAATATATCTTTTTCTTTTTATAAAAAATGATCTCATTCAACTGCGTATATATTTTGTTTTCTCTTAAAAAATTAATTTGAATAAATGCAATACACAAATTTAAAACCATTAGCATTATGAAAGGAAAAAAAAATCAATTTCTTTCATTACAATGTATTTAAAATAAAACAAATTTGTTAAAGAAATTTATTAAAAAAAATAAACTTGATGGCACTTGCATACAAGCTTACTAGTTTCGCACGCGAAAATATGGTTAGTAGAAAATTAGATTTATAAAAAAGTTCATTTTTTTTTTAGAAATACCCTTGCTTTTTAATACCATTGACTCCAACATCCTTTAGATTTTGGGAACATTTTGGTCCTTATTAAAAGTGTTAGAATTGAGATTTTTGTATAATATGGGAATTTTTTGATCTTTTAGAAAGTCTGGGAGATCATTTTGATCATTCTCTCTCCCCCTATCCTTATGCCTAAAGTGGAAGATGGGTTGCCACACTGGCCGTGCAGGCTAGCTAGTGTGTAGACGGTTGTTCCCTTGTTGGCAAAGCCTCTTTTAGTTGGCGTTGTAAACATTGAGGATTATATCCATGGTTGGGACATGGAGGTGTATTTTATTCTGAAAAAAATGGTGCATCATTCAATTTAGGACTTGTAAGCCATTTGACAAGCCAAATAAACAAAAAACTGATATAGTTCATTGAAAAGGAATCCTGTGTTTTTTATGCCTTACTGAATTAACGTAGTTTCCCTGATACTTTTATTGTACTTGGTTCTTTTGGCCCACTTCTTCTCACTAAAATATTGTCTTTGTTGACCTTGCATTTTTTTGAGGTCATCTGACATATCAGATAGCGCATTAACTTAATTTCTCTAAGATTGTATGTTTAGTGTCGCTTTGTCCATGTCAGATGGAATACTCTTTATTTTCTATTTTTAGGGAATCTAGCTTTGTTTGATGAGGGAAAGGCTCCGTTTCAATTAATTTTATCTGTTTTCTATGTGCAATATTTGACACATTAAAATCTCTTTTCAGCTTATATCAAGGATGTGTCTGCCAAATATTGATGTGTGCAATGTGCTTTGTGGCCTGCAAAATTCAAATAATAATGATAAGGTAGATGCTGGTGGGGACGGAACCATAATCTCTGACATATTCTCCTTATTGTCACTGTGTGCTCCTTACATCAATAATGAATCAAGAGAGGAGCACAATAAGAAATGTAGACTTTCCAATCCGCATGGCATAGTTCTACATTGTTGCATTGCCTTGTCTTCCATCGCTTACTGCTTAAAGTCAGATGGAAAATTTTCAGCATCTTATATGCTTACAAGTTCCCAAAAGAAACAACGAATTCGTCTATCAGTGCTTGCACATCTATGTTCTTCTGATGATAGGGCCCTAGATTCAATTCAATTGCATTGTGCATCAGCCATGCTGGCTTTATCAGCAATTACTTGTCTTGAATGCGTCTGTCCTTCAAAATCGTCCATAAGTGAAGTAGCACTAACTTTACTTCCTCCGATGGCAACACTTCGTACCCATCTCAAGCTTTGGTTAGCTGATGAAATGGGGATTCAATTCAATGATATGTGGTCATTGATCTTGTGTCATGGCCTTAAGGATGGTTGTCTCGGGTTGTTGGATGCTAGATTGAAATGGGGTGGACCACTTGCCATGGAACAAGCATGTTCAAATGATATACCACAACTTCTTATTTCTTTGTTAGCTCATGGCCCTAAGAAAGACCTTTCAGATATAAATAATGCTGCAAAGATTCATGCAGGTTTATCACCAATGGGAGTTGTATGGGCACTTTCTTCCCTGTGCCATTGCCTCCCCGGTGGTGTTTTTAGGGAGACATTGTTTAGGAGAGACCATGTGAAGCTCATTGTTGATCTCATATCTGATGCACATATTAAGTTATTAAGATGTTGGAGAGGGTTTGGTGGAGGAAATAATGGAGTTAGAGATCTTCTGAATTCAGTGGTAGATCTCTTTGCATTTCCCTTCATTGTTGTTCAGAGCTCCCCGAGTATGCCCCCAACTTCTGCATCCATAAATAGTGGCTACCTTCTGAACATCGATTCACCTGGTAGGAGAATGGGTGTCGAAAGTAGGGAAATGGTGAAGTCCATTGAGGCTAACATGTCTCATTATATTCAGATTCTTCTTGAGGTAAAATATTAAAACGCTACATTTGTTTTCCTACTACTTGTCAAAATACTTCTGCTAACAAATTGTTTTCTTGCTAGGCTGGTGTTCCTTGCAGTATTCTTAGATGCTTAGATTTTATGGATTCAAAAGATCTAGCCAAGCCAGTAGCTTTTTTTGCTAAAATGGTTGCATATCGTCCCTTGGCATTGCAGCTTGTTAGAGAAGGTTTGTTGAGTTCAAATTTGTCTAAAAGGTTGCTTGGGGGATTGAGCCCTAAGGCAGTTATGCTTGACTTTCTCATGATTGTTTCTGATCTTGCTCGGATGTCGAAGGTAAATCTCCCACTGAGCGCCTTCATCTCTCATGTTTATGCTATAATTATAATTTGCTCATCCTAAGCACTTATCACAGAATAGGACAAGCCTTACAGCAATTTGATGCCACACTTTTTAATATTTTACTTAACTTTACACTCGTGGAAGTGGTGAGCAGTTTTATTTTTCTGGAGTGAGGCTAATGACAAGCTTCATTGCAGGACTTCTATGAACCCATTGATAAGGCTTGTTTGCTTGGTCACTTGAAAGACTATTTATGCAGTGAGGATGCTGATTTACGTTCCAAAGCTTGCAGTGCCATTGGAAACATGTGTCGCCACAGTGACTACTTTTATAAATCTCTTGTGAGTGTCATTTTATACATCCACAGAGTCTTTTCGGTCGTCACAACCGACAAATTTTTTTTGTACCATATTTTTTCTAGGCGATGCATGAGATTGTGGATCTCCTTATTGATAGATGTTCTGATCCGGACAAACGTACTAGAAAGTTTGCCTGTTTTGCTGTAAGTGTCCTCCAGATCTGATTACTTGTTGCTTTAATTGTTTTGCACCTTTGGTGTATTGGCTTTTGTGGAAGAAATTATAATCTAGTTAAAGATTTCCTTGGATGACCTTTATGTCTTCATATGGTTTTCGGCTTATTTATGATTCTATTGGCTTTGGTATACTTTTTTCTCTTACTAACCTTTGCTGATTGGTTGTCTCTAGTTATCAAGGGTTTGGATTAAATGACAGGCATGAATAATAGCTTGTAAAAATGATTTTGATTTAACTAAACTTAGTTTCTCATTTTCTTCAACTGGTATGGAGTTGCTATATTTAACATACGTTGGCCATTAAACTATGAATCATAGTTTACTAATACTCTTTGATTTCTTCTCTCTAGGTTGGAAATGCTGCATACCACAGTGATGCTCTTTATGTTCAGCTGAGGAGATCTATACCTCAACTCACCAAGCTTCTGCTATCAACAGATGAAGATAAAACCAAAGGGAATGCAGCTGGCGCATTGAGCAATCTTGTGCGCAACTCCAACCTACTCTGCAAAGACATTGAGAAGGAGGGAGCAATACAGGTTTGTATTCTATTCTTTGTGCCACAGATTGCCTTGTGATGACCCGGTTAGAAAAGTTGAGGTATTAGATTTGACTTATGTTAAGAAAGGTAGAGGCAAACCTAAAAAGACTTGATTAAAAAATATTAGAAATAATCTTTCTTTATTAGATTTAAACGAGAATTTGATTTTTAATGGGACACAATGGAGAAAAAGAATTCATGTAGCCGACCCCACGTAATGTGATAAAGGCTTGATATTGTTGTTGCTGTTGCTGCTACTGCTGCTGAATTGTACTTTACATTTTGGTAGTAACCATTTAATGGACTTTGAAAGAAAAAATGGTGGGTTTTAATTTCATGGAAACACAGTACCTGTTTGCTTTAGCTTTCAAGAAATCTTATGAATTTATTTATTTATTTAGATATGTTCAATTTTTGCTTGTTATTGCATCCAACAAGACCTTTTTCTCAGGCTTTGATAAAGTTGGTGAGTGATTACTCCACTGTTGCGTTAAGCCCAAGCAGAAGAGATGCAATCACCGAATCACCTCTAAAGATCGTACTCTTTGCTTTGGGGAAAATGTGTGACCACACGATTTGCAGGCGAGCGCTCCGATCATTAAATTCTGCTCCCCTCTTCACACAACTGAAACGCTCACCTGATTCAATTATTGCCGAGTATGCCTCGATCATTCTTACCAAATCATCTCAGGCTTGATGGGTAGGCTTTTATTTGAGGAATGCAATTTCTTTCTTGTCTACTTGCTATCACATGTACATATAAAACAAAATGCGCAGAACAATCAATTTTGATAGTTTGTTCTTGAGCTATTCATATTTTTTTGCCAGTGCCCTCCAAATTCATTAAAAAAGTTAGAAATGAGGCTTACTTCACATGTTTTGAAAGTTGCTTGCTTTAACCTCATTGCCATTCTATGAGATCGAGGCTGGAAATTTCTTTGAAGAAACAGAAATTGGCTCAAGTGATGCTACCTGACATTATTTTTATGGTTGCGATCTTTATTTTCTTCTCTCTCACAGAGCAAATTCTCGTCGGTCTTTACATTTTTTCTCCAATCAAAGTCTCTAAAAGCTTCGATATTTGATATTATATTCATCCTTCTCCTGTTGTGGCTGCCATTGGAGAAATTATGAGGTGTGGAGTCTAGATGTAGAGATGTCCGTTTTATTTGAGTTTTAACTGCTCTATTTTGCGTTTTGATTACATTTTACTTGTGCTTTGATTGCATTTTTTGTGCGTTTGGCTTAAAGTTCTGCGGATATATTAAATATATAAAATAAAAAATAAATTTAATTGAATATCTACGTGTCCACTTCACGTGTCAACATTTTATTGGAGTTTGAATGTATCTCTACGTTTGGACTCCGCACCTAATAATTTCTCAGCCATTGAGCAGGCCTTGTGCGACCAGTTGATGATGTGTTCAGTCTCTTACCTGTTGTACTTGGTATCAATCGTAATGTTACAAATGCTCCATTGTTTTGTTAAAATTCCATAGTTATTTTGTTTTAAAGAAAATGCTTTCGGCTTCGTTTTCCAACATAAAGTGCAAATTTTTAATCTTGCAAGCCGTTTATACACTGACAAGTTCATTGGAAAAGAGGACCAGAGCTGCATTGACGCATTTCAAAAGATATCAACAAAAACATTTTGTTTCTTAAAAGTTAGAAAAGAAACGTCCTAAAAACTTGGATTGTGGTTAGGAAAAGACATTAATTTTATTCTTTATAAATCAGCTCAAAACCCATACAAATGTAATAATTATCACTTAGTACATTAAAGGAGCAAAAATAAAATATTAATTTATATAATTTTTTTATTATCTATGAGTAATCAAATGCATCCTAAGAGAAGTGTATGTTATAACATTCCTCTAGTCATGTGAGGTATGAGATTGTTCATGGATTATCATACTATAGTGAGGTAAGATAGTTGATTTTAAATTTTTAAAGAATACAAAAGATATAATGGAAAGGAAATATTTTACTTACATGGGAGGGGAGGATTCAAATTCTTTATTTCATTTTATGGAGGAGGATTCAATATATATTACAAGAATTATTAAATTTAGGGCTTACTAAATCCTACTTGATGTCAGAGTCGATGCATCCAAGCTCTCTTCAATGCCCAAGTCATGCATATTTAGATTTCATTTGAGATTTTCTTACTATTTTTTAAAATAAATTTTTTATATAAACTTTTTTAAATTAAAAATTTTTATACTAAAAAATTATTTTAAAAAGCAATAAAAAAAATCTTCTTAAATAAAGCCTTAAATGTTAATCACTGTAATACCACATTAATTACTGCAGTAACATTTAATCCTTTAGGGCACCATAGCAAATTATTACAATATCCAAATTTCAGGAAAAATGGTTGATGATGTAAAACATTCCTCTCCAGAAAGGTTATTTTCTTTCATCATAATAATGGCTGAATAAAACTCTTTCTCCACCTTACAAGTTTTTCCGCTCCCTGCAAAAGATTCACAGTTCATATTCAGATACAATAGGATCGCATGTAGTGATTAAAAAATATGCAGCATAATAAGACTTATTTGGCATGAATTTCTTATTGTTTTTTTTTTTAATAAATTTTTAACAAAAAAAACTAAACTAGAAATTTTTGCACTAAAAATTATTTTATAAAATAATAAAAGAACTATCCCAAACAAATCGAATAATTTGATTACCAGGAGAACACTTTCGATAGTAAGCTCTGCAAGCCCCCATTAAATTCCTCTTAACTACAATGATTTCATTTTCACTCACAAACTGAGTGAAAGTAAAACAATTATTTTCTATCTACATGCTTTCTAATTAAACACTATCGTTATTAGTTCTCAAATCCTGAATGAGAAAAATGAATAAATGCGTTGGATAGCTGACATCTAGCATAAAACTCATCGAATAATCATGACATGAATCATTTACTATATTTTAAATTACAATCATCAAACAAACTCTTAACAAATTTAGGCTTCATTTGGGACGGCTTTTTTATTGCTTTTTGAAGTAGTTTTCTAGTACAAAATCTTTTTGTTTAAAATTTTTTTATACTTAAAAACTATTTTAGAAAGCAGTAAGAAAGCCGTCCCAAACAAAATCTTAGTCCGACAACCTCTCGAAGAGTGCAATAACATGTTCAGACCGATGGCAGATAGACAAGAGGGGAGTGATTGATATCAAATAAAAGTTCACAGAAGGAAAAAATATTTAGATGGAAATTAAGAGCGTTTTCATCTTTCATCTTTACATGAAATATCTACCAGTGAGATCATCTACAGATTTTACTACTTCAGTCGTACAGGAGGTATACAACTTGACATCTATGAATTTCAGAGACACTTCAGTATTAAATTCTACAGCTAAGAACATGGCAAAACTTTATTTTCCTGGAAACTAGAAAAGTAAAGCATAGGTGTACCTTGCGTCGCTTGACAGCTAGCTCATTATCTACAGTTGAGATGGTCTTGAAACCCACAGGATTGAGGACCTCCACATAGCTATAAAAGAAATCAGATGGAAAATTAAGTGAAAAACTGGTTCATCATTTTTTATGTACTCAAGAAGTTACAAGAAAAAAGACCCAATGAAAGGAACTCACTCTGCCACAGATGTATTGTATGGAGGTCCTGCTTGTTGATCTTCCAACTGCACAATATAATATTAATAATGATAGCAATAAAAAATAATAATAGAAATAAAAAATAACTTAAATCATCAAAGAAAGGATGCATTTTATGACAACTAAATGTTAGTATGCTTTGGAGGATGCAATAACCAGAAACCAAGAGTTTTACCTCCTGAAAAAAATATGATTAATTCAGCTAACATACCATTGAAAAATATAAATTTATAAAATGAGGCTCACCTATAAATAAATGTCTGTACAAAGGAATCGGATAGTGATTTGGGATTCATAGAGTGGAAATGTAGACTTGAAGCCATATTCTTAAGAAAAGATTACTTCAATTCCTTATTAGGTTTCGTTTGTGATGACTTTCCTTCTGCTTCTTAAAGCAGCTTTTTAATACAAAAGTTAAAATTTTTTAACCAAAAAGCTGCTTTAAGAAGCACAAAAGGCCATCCCAAACGAAGCCTTAATCTTGCATGATTTATCACGTTACCATAGTCACTGCTCGCACTTTTCAACTAACCATTCGATATCAAAGTTCATGATGTCCCATGGTTTCTTAAAGATTAATCTGCAAACTTCACCAATCGCCATGCTAGCTTTATAGTTTTGCATAGGCAAAATAACATGAAAAAGAGCAATCTTGCTTCATTGAAGCATGTCTTTGGCGTTATTCTTCTCGTTTTTTGATGATGTCATGCTGGAGGAACCATTTTTGAATCAGCAATTTTTAAGTATGCAGCAGGCAGGATATATGCATAAATTTTAAAACGCTTCCCCATTTCAAGACATGTTTCAAACTTTTGGAACTACAAAAATAAGATTTAATGCTTTGCGCACAAAGCTGATTGTTGGTTGGAGTTCAAGTTGGGAAAAAAAAAAGTATTATGTGTTTGAGGACCTTTTCTAATAATCTAATAATAATCATGATCATGAAAGAATTAACTGGAAATGATACGCTTAAACACTTGTGAAAACTAGAGCAAATCAAGAAAATGGAAACAGTACCTCCATACAACAGAAAAAAGAGTACATGCAATATTTCAAAGACAATAAAAATAAAGATTCAGCAAAGCTCATATCTGAATCTTCATAGAGGTAAAAGCCTAGTAAGCTGACAAAGCATTTTATATTTGCATAAAGGGAAAAATCTCCAAAGGTATACATACTCACCAAATACATGAGTGTAATAAGTTCTCCATCCGGTTTTAGAAGTTCACTAACTTTAGTTGCCCAAGCTGACCGCATTGAGGGATGTATAGCACAGAAAAACCTGTGATCTAACATTCAGAAGATGAGTTTCATGAAGGTGGGGAACTAGCAGCAGTAATGAGACTCACGTGTAGTCAAAAATCGCATCAAAAAGCTCAGATGGGGTCCAAGTGAAGAAATCTTCGGCTAGGAAAGTGAAATATCCTGCATTTGGTAATGAGGAAGACCACTGGATTTAACAAAAATAAAACAGATAGTCATGTTTCATGCCAACGTTAGCTTAACAGAACTTACTGAAAAGAAACTACAGATGAGAGGATTACAGATAAATATATATATATATATATATAAGAGAGGATTACAGATATGAGAGAACGTAGCAAGAAAAGTGACTTCGCTGTATATGAACCAAAGATTTTATTGCATATCAAAACTAACTCGTTTGAGTTAGCAAAAAGTCAAAAATAGCCGTGCTGTGATAGCCGAGCCAGTGGGCTACCTCCCATCGTGGATGAATAGGCACCTGGTGCACAATGCCCAGACCATCTGCTCCACCGTCATAGTAGCCCTGGCAAGACTGCTATGCCTTGCAGCAAAACTAAAGTCCTCGCACCATCCTGAATCTATAAGATCAAGGTTGCATGATAGCTTTTAAGGAATAGGAACTTCTGGAGGGCTTACTCTCGTGTTGCACACATGGAACTAAGGGTGCCCAAATATTGCACACAACATGTCATTCGGTGTCACTTAAATCTTTTATTTTTTTCCAAAAGAAAAAAAAAACTTTTAAACGGTTCTTGGACAGCCCTTCGTAATTCATAAAAATGTGAAAGATAGTCATTCTATATGCAAATTGTTATTTGTTATATTTGATTTCAAAGTCCATTGGCAAGAACTGTGATTTTACTCTAATCTTTGTCAAATTCAATTTAAAGGTTATTACAATTGTGAAGAGAGGAACCTAAAATTTTGATGATGTAAGAACTGGTTTAGCTCGCCAGTTCAAGTGAATCGGCCAGTTAATAAAAGCAAACTGAGACGAACAATCCCGCGTACGGACGACTCAGGCGCAACCCGAGCGGCCACTCTCATTGACAGCGAAAGTGAGTGAAGGATTAGGCGAGTGTGGGTAAGGGTTTCGTTGATTGGGAGAAGGTGAGATTTTTTGTCACGACCCGGCCCGGGTGCTCGATCTAACGAGGCGGGTACGAAAGTCGGACGATAAAATGTCTTAAACAATACTACTTCATTTGTACTAAAGAGCCACTAAACACAACATTTAATTTACCTGTTGTCATTTGCACGTCGCCTTCTGTAAATATGTTCTTCTCTTTCAGCCATTACTTCTTTAGGAACTTACCTGAAGCATTTAAACTTGTGGTTTGAGTTTACTAAGTAAACTCAGTGGGTAACTATATAAATTTATCATTATAATATAATTTAACATAGATCCTTTCTTAATCTTGTTTCTTTCAATTCATTAACTTAATACTTCTTTGAATATTTTCATTTAAAATAATTTGAAGCATTTGTTTTCTTTAATATTTCATTTATATTTCCTTTTCCCATTTAATTTGCACAGGAGCACCGTCTCAAAGTACCCAAAGGTACAACCTTTTCCATTTGATTTCCTTTCCCCCATTTCCGTAGAAATTTCCTTTTCCTTTTTCGTGCACGAGTACGGCGTCCCCAGCCAGTACCATAAGGGGGTGACTCCTGTCGTTTTCAATACCCTTTTCCTTTATTCTTTTCTTTTCTTTTCTTTTCTTTTCTCATTTTCATCATTATTGATACAATTGCATACAACATATCTTACTTGTATCTCTATAAATATTACTTATCATTTGCATATACGAATCATGTACATGTGTATGTTTTCTTTCTAAACTTTACTTTCTATTTCTTTGATATACTCATAACATATCCTTTTTCTTTTCCATAATTGTACTCATACATGTCGTTGCTTATTTTATTTAATCATTTCTCCAAAAGTAGGAGAAATCATAAATCTAATCAATTTCGCATATACTTCTTTCTAAATGAAAATAGAATTGAAATAAAGAAATTTAAACTTTTATAAATACCCACTTTGAACTTTTCAGGTCGCCGATGCTTGATCTACTATTGAATCAATTTCTCTTCTTATTGAATCATCGCAGGATCAACACATACAACTTGATCTTTCACTTTATAAAACCCTAAAATTCAACAATAACTTTCATGTAAAACTTAAAATTATAATCCCATAATAAACTTATATAAAAAGAATTTCACTTACGAATGAGAATTTCTCAAACTCTCAAAATCCTTTCTCTCCCAATTTCCGTTTTCTTCGCTACAATCTCTTCCCTTTCCTTCAAAAAATATATCACTCACTTTAAACGAAGTAGGAGAAGAAATTTATAGGAAAATCCGAAAGAAATTCAACAAACCTTCTTCTCATAATCCTTCTCGTCCATTTCTCTTGTTCTTCAATTTCTCCCAAAAAAACACTCTGATAATGATAAGAATGAAAAGGAATCGTTATTTCTTATCCTAGAAGGTAATCATTTGCTAAAATTGGAGAAAGAAGAAACCTACCTCGCTCTTGCGTGAAGCCCGACCGTCCGCCCTTCTCTATTTGCGTGAACTGCTTGTTCCGCGACTCTTCTGTTCGCGGTATTAAAGGGTGGGCCGGCCGGTTCGGTTGAACCGGCCGGATGAACCGGTTGTCACAATCTCCCTTCCTTAAAAAAATTTCGTCCTCAAAATTAATCAAGTAAACATGAATATACCTTAGTTAAAAAGATGAGGATATTGACTTCTCATTTCAGCTTCTCGCTCCCAGGTGGCATCTCTTTCTAATCCATGTTTCCATAAAATCTTCACAAAAGGAATTGCCCTATGCCTCAGTTGTTTTACATCATAATCCAGTATTCTTTCAGGTTCCTCAACATATCTCAAATCAGGTTGCAAGTCAATGGATTTAGACTGTATTCTTTTAGAATCATCTGAGACATACTTCCGAAGCACTGATATGTGAAACACATTATGAATTCCTTGCATGTGTACTGGTAGATCCAATCTGTATGCCATATTCCCAATCTTTTCAATAATTTCATAGGGACCTATGAATCTTGGGCTCAACTTCCCTGTCTTTCCAAACCTTTGAACACCTTTCATTGGGCTAACTTTTAAGAAAACAAACTCTCCAACTTCGAATTCCACTGGTCAGTGCTTTGCATCATAATATTTTCGTTGCCTGTCTTGAACTGCCTTTAATTTGTCTCTGATCACTCTGATTTTGCTAGTAGCCTCATCTACCAATTCAGTTCCAATTACCTTTCTTTCACCAGTTTCTACCCAACACAAGGGTGTTCTGCACTTTCTTCCATAAAGAGCCTCATATGGTGCCATTCTAATGCTAGCTTGAAAATTGTTGTTGTAAGCAAATTCAATCAACGGTATGTGAGTCTCTCAATTCCCTCCAAAATCTAAAACACATAATCGCATTAAATCTTCCAAAGTCTGAATTGTTCTTTCTGATTGTCCATCTGTCTGTGGATGAAATGCTGTACTGAAAGTCAATCGTGTACCCAAAGCTTCTTGAATTTTCTTCCACAATTTAGAAGTAAAACGGACATCTCTGTCTGAAACTATAGATTTTGGAATCCCATGCAATCTCACAATTTCATCAACATATAGCTTTGCCAACTTTTCCACTGAATATGTCTGCTTGATTGGTAAGAAATGAGCTGATTTGGCCAATCTGTCAATAATAACCCATATTGCATCTCTACTCTGCCTCGACCTGGGTAATCCAATTACAAAATCCATCGCAATGTCTTCCCATTTCCACTTAGGTATGGGTAAGGGTTGCAGTTGACCACTTGGCTTTTGATGTTCTGCTTTGATCATCTGACAGGGAATGCATTTTGCTACAAATTCTGCAACACTTCTCTTTAATCCTGGCCACCAAAATAAACCTCTGAGTTCCTGATACATCTTTGTACTGCCTGGGTGAATTTCATAAGTTGAGAGATGAGCTTCCTGCAATATCTTTTCTCTTAAGCTTCCAGCATTTGGAATACAAATCCTGCCTTTATACTTTAATAACCCTTCTCCATCAATAACAAAGTTCTCTAATTGTCCTGCTTGTACCTTCTGTATGATGGCCTGAAATTTTTCATCTTGAGATAATGAATTGAGCACTCTATCTTTCAAGGTAGATTAGATCATCAGTTGATTCAACATCATATCTTTTGTCTCCTTCAGATTGACCACTGAAATTTCTAACTTTTCCATATCTCTGATAATCTGCTCCTGTTGGGTGATTAGCCAATTTGCATTTCCAAATGTTTTTCTACTAAGTGCATCTGCAACCACATTTGCCTTTCCAGGATGGTACTGTATGTCCAAATCATAATCTTTAATGAGCTCTAACCACCTTCTTTGTCTCAAATTTAACTCCTTTTGATTGAAAATGTATTTGAGACTCTTATGATCTGTAAACACTTCACATCTGACCCCATACATGTAATATCTCCATATTTTGAGTGCAAAAACCACAGCTGCCAATTCTAAATCATGAGTGGGATAGTTCTTTTCATGAATTTTCAGTTGCCTTGAAGCATAGGCCACCACTCTCCCATACTGCATCAATACACATTCAAGTCCTCTCAATGAAGCATCACAGAAAATTTGGAACCCTTCTAAACCTGATGGAATTGTCAAAATTGGGGCAGTCACTAGACAATTCTTCAACTTTTGGAAAGCTCCTTCACACTGATCACTCCATTCAAATTTTATTGCTTTCTGGGTTAATCTGGATAATGGCACTGCTATCTGAGAGAACCCCTCTACAAATCTCCTGTAGTAACCAGCAAGTCCAAGAAAACTCCTCACCTCTGAAACAGTCATTGGCCTTGGCCAATCTGATATAGCTTGAATTTTATTTTGATCAACTGAAATTCCTTCTCCACTAATCACATGCCCCAGAAAGTTTACACTACTCAGCCAAAATTCACACTTTGAAATTTTGGCATACAACTTATTCTCCTTTAATGTTTACAACACTGCCTGCAGATGACTGGAATGGCTTTCTTCATCTCTTGAATAAATCAGAATGTCATCAATAAATACAATCACAAATATGTCCAGAAATGGCTTAAAAATTCTGTTCATCAAATCCATAAATATAGCTGGTGCATTTGTCACCCAAAATGGCATTACCACAAATTCATAATGACCATATCTGATTCTGAAAGCTGTCTTTGCTATATCTTCCTCCTTAATCCGTAGCTGATGATATCCAGATCTCAAATCAATTTTAGAGAAAACTGTAGCTCCTTCCAGTTGATCAAAGAGATCATCAATTATGGGCAATGGATATTTATTCTTAACAGTAAGCTTATTCAGTTCTCTGTAATCTATGCACATCCTGAAGCTCCCATCTTTCTTCTTTACAAACAGTACTGGAGCTCCCCATGGTGAGGAACTTGGCCTGATGAACCCCTTATCGAGCAATTCCTGTAATTGACCTTTCAGCTCCTGTAACTCTTTGACTGCCATTCTGTAAGGTGCTCTTGTCACTGGTTCTGAACCTGGTATCAATTCAATAGTGAAATCTATCTCTCTTCCTGGTGGTAATCCTGGCAAATCATCTGAAAACACCTCTGGATACTCTCTGATTACATGTATATCTTTCAACTCTTTAACTTCCTTATTTGTATCCTTTACTTAGCAAGAAAACACTGACATCCCTTGGATACAAATTTGTATGCTTTCAAATAAGTGATTATCATTGAAGAAACTCCTCTTTCTCCATAGAATTTCAACTCTTTTTCTCCAGGAAAATTAAACTTTACAATTTTCTTATTGCGGTCAATGATCACAAAATGCTTTGATAACCAATCCATTCTCAATATCATATCAAACTCTTGCAATGGTAAAACATTCATAGAGGCTTCAAACTCTCTTTCATTTAATTTGAAAGTCACTTTACATACACCATTTACATTCATAAATGATCCATCTGGCATTAAAACTTTCAAAATTACATTGGTCTCACAAACATTCAATCCAACTGTTTTAACAAATTCTTTTGAAATGAAAGAGTGTGAAGCTCCTATATCAAAGAGAATCCGTACAGACTTTTCTTGCATCATAATTAAACCTATAAAATTTCATAAGAAAGACATAAACATACATCATTCTTTTAATAATACTTTCATAATACATATTCATTCATTTCTAATTTTTATCACCTGTAATCACTTCAGGTGAATCCTTAGCATCCTTCTGAGTCAATGCATATACTCTAGGTTTAGTATTCTGTAGGCTTGGACTTGATCCTGGAGTAGATGCAGCCGATTCTACTGTTCTTGGTCTTCCAACATTCCTCTGAGATCAAGTATTCATCTTTGACTCTCTTGTTGGTCTTTGCCCCAAAGTAGGACAATTCTTGGCTATATGACCTGGTTGATGGCACCAGAAGCAATTATTTGTACCAGATAAACATTCTCCTTTATGTTGTCTTCCACACTTGCTACAACTGTTCACACTTGAACTGTCACTGCTACTGGACTTTGTCTTTTTCCAATTAAATTTTCCACCTTGTGAAAAAGACTTGCTATGTGAATCATGAGGGACTCCCATAACCTCACCACCCTTCCTCTTCTGAAAATCACGTCTCCTTTGAGTATTTTGCATGTCTGCTTCTATCTTTCTAGCTTTTTCCACTAGCACTACATAATCTTCAATTTCAAAAGAAACCAGGGGTTGCCTTATTACATCCTTCAGTCCATATAAAAACTTATGACAATTTTCCTCTGCCGTTTGTATTAACTGGGGAGCATATCTAGACAGAGTAGTGAATTCAGCCTCATACTGCATCACTGATCTTTCTCCTTGTACTAATCTCATAAATTTATCTTGCATCTGTCTTCTCACTGTAAGAGGCACGAACCAATCTCTGAATATCTGAGTGAAGTCATCCCACTTGATTTGTATATTTTGGATTCCTCCAAATTTGTCTTGATACAGTCCTCTCCACCGCCTTTCAGCTTCTCCTTCTAGTGCAAAGGTTGCCAAGGCAACTTTTCTCTCTTCTGGACAGTTCATACCTTCTAATATCTTTTCAATTCTCAGAAAAAAATTTTCAGCCTCTATTGGTCCCTCTATTCCTTTGAATAATGATGGTCTCATATCTTGAAATAATTTCAGATATTTATCCATAACCGTCCCACCACCACTACTACTCCCCGATGGTTGATTTCTTGAATCTTGAATTAGCTGAGTCACAGCTGTCATCATTTGAGCCAATGCATCAGGATTAACAGGAACATTTGGTGTTGTTCTTTCCACTTCTTCTTCATCATATTCATTTTGGTTCTTGTTGTCATAACATAAACATTTAACCCTATAATCATTTGTAATCATCCTAATGGCTCTTTCAGTATGATTCAGATCTTAATTGGGCTCTGATACCACTTTTGTCACGATCCGGCCCGGGTGCTCGATCTAACGAGACGGGTACGAAAGTCGGACAATAAAATGTCTTAAACAATACTACTTCATTTGTACTAAAGAGTCACTAAACACAAAAATCTAATTTACCTGTTGTCATTTGCACGTCGCCTTCTGTAAACATGTTCTTCTCTTTCAGCCATTACTTCTTTAGGAACTTACCTGAAACATTTAAACTTGTGGTTTGAGTTTACTAAGTAAACTCAGTGGGTAACTATATAAATTTATCATTATAATATAATTTAACATATATTCTATCCTTTCTTAATCTTGTTTCTTTCAATTCATTAACTTAATACTTCTTTGATGTTGACCTCTATGTATTATCCAAAAGACAAAAAAATTTACCACACACCTGTCGGCTGCTCACACCTCAAATCCATCGGATCCACAAAATCTGCCGAAAAGCTCCGCAAATCCTGCTGAAACGCTGTAGACGCGGCGCCGTTTGCGTCGCTTCTCCGCGAAACCTGCGACGACGGCCTCGATCCCACTCCCATTTGCGCCTATAAGAGGGAGGTGAGCTCTCTGCTTTGAGGAGACACACAAGAGCTCTCTCACACGATCGCTGCTCCTTCCTCGCTCATTTCTCCCGTAGCTCCCCCACTCTCACGACCTCTCCTCCGACCACACACGACACTCCCTCTCAATTCCAAGCCGAAGCCATCATACCACTCGACCGAAGCTCTCGGTTCCTCGACCTGACGATCTCTCCCATCCCGAGCTCCCCTTGTTCCGTTCGATCCAAGCCAGAGAGAGAGAGAGAGAGAGAGAGAGAGAGAGAGAGAGAGAGAGAGAGACCTACCTCATTCGACGACTTTCCTTGCTGGTCCGATCGGAAGTAGCAACCAGAGCTCGCCTGTGTGAAGATAACTTTCTCCCGTTCGGACGCGGCTTCGGCTCCATCCGTGGTTGCTCGACTTTGCTAACCCCGAAGACATTCCCTGTCTGTTGGATCGGAAGCCAGAACAGGAGCTCGCCGGCGTGTAGGTAGTTTTCTTCCTCTCACACGCGTCCACAGCCAAATCCCGCAAATCTGCCTAGCCAAAGGATTTCTTTTATATATATATATATACATATATATATATATATATTCTTTTAATTAAATATAATTGTATTAATTAAATATAATTAAGTAAATTTATTATTTTAATTAAATCATAATCTATAAGTTAATTATTATTAATTAATATTAATTAATTACATTTTATTAAAATTAATCAATGTTAAATAAGTTATAATTAATTTTTAATTAATTATAACTTATTATGTTAATTTATTTTAATAAATTTTGATTAATTATTTTTATTAATTATAATTAACTACAAATGATTAATTAAAAATAATTGTTTACTTAATTGTAATTAATTGATTTTAATTATAATAAAATGCAAATACTATGTGATCTCTATCTCCCTGGATCCTCGATCGGCGCGCCAACATCTACAACCTCGCGAAGGTACGAATTTTCTAAACTCAGATTGTCGCTTCGTTGTGTGCGGCGGACCGGAAAACCGCCTATACACGCCTTTATTGCGCGTGGTGGGATGGGACCCCGGTCCGACGCCTACAACGAGGCGGGAATCGCCTAAACTCTACTTCGGTGTTCGTGGCGCACCGGAAAACCGCCTATATACGCCTTTATTGCGCGTGGTGGGAAGGGATCCCGGTGCGGCACCTACGGCGAGGCGGAGTCACTCATAAGTACCCCCGGGCGGGGGGAAAGCAAACTGTGCATCTTTAAACCGCCGCCATCGAAGCCCGCGAAGGTACGAACTCTCTAAACTCAGATTTCTCGCATCGTTGTTTGTAGCAGACCGGAAAAACTCCTATACACGCCTTTATTGCGTGTGGTGGGATGGGACGCCGGTCTGATGCTTACGACGAAGCGAGCAATCGCCTAAACTCTACCTCGGTGTTCGTGGTGCACCGGAAAACCGCCTATACACGCCTTTATTGCGCGTGGTGGGAAGGGACCCCGGTGCGGCACTTACGGCGAGGCGGGGTCACTTATAAGTACCCCCGGGCGGGGGGAAAGCAAATTGTGTCATTTAAACAGGTACCGTCAGAGCCCCATACACGCCTTTATTGCGCGTGGTGGGAAGAAATATCACGGCCGCGGTGCCCTCGCAAGAGGACACCTACCATACACGCCTTTATTGCGCGTGGTGGGAAAGGCCCAGTTTTCTCGTAGTTTTTCCCTAAACGGGGGAGACGCCGGGAGGCTGCCGAAATTTCGGGTGAAGATGGACCGTACTTGGACTTGATTTGCACATCAAATGAATAAAAATGGGACTCGTACATGGACTTGATTGAACTCCAAAGACACTAATAAAAGACTTAATTCAAATTCAAAATTGAAAAGAACATGAAATTGGACTGGACTCAAGCAAGAATTTGAATCGAACAAAAACTCAATCTTGAACTTGCAAGAAGGACTCATAGAACTTGAACAGACTGCAAAGGACTTGGATTTGGTTCATATCAAATGACAATAAACTTTGATTCAAATTTAAATCAAACTTGCATATGACTTGAACATTTGAACTCAAGAAAAGACTTGGGTTAGATTATAGACGGACTTGCACTCTAGATGACAATGAAAATGATTCATTTTGGACTTGGTCTTAAGCTCAAGTCAGAACTAGACCTTGAGTTATTGATCTAAATCTTAACCTAAAGTCTAAATATTTGGAAGTGAAAGTCACAAGTCATAAAAATGATGAAATCAAAGATAAGTGAGTGAATGAAGACCAAGTCTTTGAGAGATATATAAGCAAGGAATGATGAGGTGGAATTATCTTGAATCATTCAAGCAAATCAATCTACATACAAACAGGAAATCAAATAGCAAACGATCATCATCCAAGTATCAGTCCACAATCACGCTTACTCAATTGAGATCGAATAGAAGATGTATGTTTAATAAGAATCATCAATCAGGGCAAGGAGTGATCAAACTAAACTGATTCAAGCTCTCTAAATCAAGCTGATATCCATGCAGTGATTGAACGAGGGATGATAATTTACCAAAGCGGATGTAGCAATACCCTATAATTCGTATGAGAGCAAGAAGTACAAATCCACTATATATATGGGTACCTACGAGCAAATGCAAAAGGATTGCAACAACGTCATGCAACAAACACCACGACTCTCTAAAAGGCAACAACAATTAAGTGTCAAGCAAATATATCAATTTCCTACGAAATGTTGTAGGAGGCTCGTCACTTATAAACAAAGGCATTTACGGACGAATGTATGAGAGCTCTCTTTCATACAGAAGTCTAACCAAAGGTGATTGAAAATAATATGTGATAGATGTTGAATTGTTTCATAGTCAACAACCACTTAATGTCAGTCAAAGGCGCCGATTCCTTATAACTCGAAGATCTGCAATACATATATTCTCTTTACAAATACAGATGTATGTATAACATGCCACCCAGAGGTAGATGCAGAAAGACTTCAGTAAATGCAGTATCCTGAAGTCAATTTCAATATGTAAATAAATACATCTACCTACCTACATGCACCACTGGCGAATGTACTGAAAAGACCAAAGACCACAAGTTCCTACGAGTTTCTACAACTTAAGGCAGGAGGCTCGTTAGTGCACTATGACCCGCCTACAAAAATCAACAAATAGTGCACGACAGTCTACCTGTACGAAGCAGCGAACAATTCTATCCAGAAGCTGCTACACCACGCCACCGGATCTGCAGCATTCGTACAAGCAGACAGAAGGCGTCTACAATTATTTCAAAATACCCCCCTGCACGTGCACTATAAATTGTATACACATAGGTACACTAAAGGGGGAAATATATTCTCAACCCGCATGTGCCCCGGCGAGCGTGTTATTGGTACACACGTGACGTCTAGGGATGCTGCGCGGGTTGACAAGTGAATTCAGGTTCGAACACGATCCTCCTATACGGATTAATAGGAGTCGACAAGGTTCGAATCAACAAATAAATATGTGGCCGTGGTAACCAGAATGTTTATTTTAATACATTCATATTAGGCCTTCAATGCCTAAAATCAAAAGAATTCACTTTCAAAGGCATAAAGCCTACGAAACCCGATCCTCTGTCGACAGCCCGACAGAGTTGACAAGGTTCAATCCATAAAGAGAACTAACCCCGAACACCCCGATGATGGCCGTGTTGAATTCAGATCTCAACCGGAGGGGTTTCCCAAATATTTTCAAATGTCTCCCAAATATCCAAAGTCCAAAGCTTCACTCAAATACCCGAAAATCCAAAAAAAACCAAAATCCTAGAAAACTCCACAAAAATCTCAAAATCCCAAAATTCCAAAAATATTTAAAAATGAAACTATCCATCCCAACACTTAAAGCAAAATTCATCCACCCTCCGCAACAGTTTGCCGGGGCGGACAAATCAAAATTCACTCTAGCTCACAAAGAGCCAAATGCCTAGTCGAAAATATCACTAGGATTCATTCTCAAATAATCTCTTGCCAGTAAGGACGTGGTACGTGTCCTCTAACCGGCAGTTTCGCCGCCAAATGGCACTGCAGGTAAACGGTTATGACCCGGGGCCCTCTGAACCGAGTGGTTTTGCCGCCAAATGGCACCACAGATAGCGGTTATGGCCAGAGCCAATACGCTCCTTAGTGGCGTTAAATCCTTGAGATATGAATCAATAGGATATGATCGATAGGGCACAAAGCCCTCTGTAAGCTAAGGTGGATTCAAATTTGTCCCCTTAGACAAACATTCACCCCCGGTCTACAAGGTCCCCTTGGACGAAGCAACCCATGGCTGCCGACAAGGATCCTTCTGTCAGGTTGGGTCGACTACCTCCTCTGACTAAGTAGACCAGGGACCACGATGGCCCGGGACGACGGAACCATGGGATCTTGATCGGGCCCATCATCCATTCCCCCACCATCCGCTTTAAGTGCTAGATGGTGAAATTTCAAGTTTTAAATATCAATCTCTCAACCCTTCAAATTCCAAATTTCCAAACATTTCCAAATACCCAAATCCAAATCCATTTCCAAATTTCAAATCCCAAATCCAATGCTGCTACTATATGCCAGATAACACGTATTCTATACGTATCTGATTGACGACTAGCCTTAATCGAAAGTTCTCTCTCGTGATCGGGAGGGGTAATTAACTATAGGGGCTTGCGCCTATAGGAAACCAGAACTCAGATCATAAAGTCCTCGCAAAATGAGGGCGAAATCTCTGGGTAGTGTCTTATCTACAAACCCATCTGCCTTCCAAAATTTACCTCGGAACTTATTCAGTTAAAACTCCCTCGCCGAATAAGAAAAGCGAGCGGAGGCCGGGGCCGAATTTTCGGAGCCCACATTTGAATATTTTCATTTAAAATAATTTGAAGCATTTGTTATCTTTAATATTTCATTTATATTTCCTTTTCCCATTTAATTTGCACAGGAGCATCGTCTCAAAGTACCCAAAGGTACAACCTTTTCCATTTGATTTCCTTTTCCCCATTTCCGTAGAAATTTCCTTTTCCTTTTTCGTGCACGAGTACGGCGTCCCCAACCAGTACCATAAGGGGGTGACTCCTGTCGTTTTCAATACCCTTTTCCTTTATTCTTTTCTTTTCTTTTCTTTTCTTTTCTCATTTTCATCATTATTGATACAATTGCATACAACATATCTTACTTGTATCTCTATAAATATTACTTATTATTTGCATATACGAATCATGTACATGTGTATGTTTTCTTTCTAAACTTTACTTTCTATTTCTTTGATATACTCATAACATATCCTTTTTCTTTTCCATAATTGTACTCATACATGTCGTTGCTTATTTTAGTTAATCATTTCTCCAAAAGTAGGAGAAATCATAAATCTAATCAATTTCGCATATACTTCTTTCTAAATGAAAATAGAATTGAAATAAAGAAATTTAAACTTTTATAAATACCCACTTTGAACTTTTCAGGTCGTCGATGCTTGATCTACTATTGAATCAATTTCTCTTCTTATTGAATCATCGCGGGATCAACACATACAACTTGATCTTTCACTTTCTAAAACCCTAAAATTCAACAATAACTTTCATGTAAAACTTAAAATTATAATCCCATAATAAACTTATATAAAAAGAATTTCACTTACGAATGAGAATTTCTCAAACTCTCAAAATCCTTTCTCTCCCAATTTCCTTTTTCTTCGCTACAATCTCTTCCCTTTCCATCAAGAAATATATCACTCACTTTAAACGAAGTAGGAGAAGAAATTTATAAGAAAATTCGAAAGAAATTCAACAAACCTTCTTCTCTTAATCCTTCTCGTCCGTTTCTCTTGTTCTTCAATTTCTCCCAAAATAACACTCTGATAACGATAAGAATGAAAAGGAATCGTTATTTCTTATCCTAGAAG
Source organism: Dendrobium nobile (assembly GCA_022539455.1). Lineage (NCBI taxonomy): Eukaryota > Viridiplantae > Streptophyta > Magnoliopsida > Asparagales > Orchidaceae > Dendrobium > Dendrobium nobile. Next base: position 68,303,425 of record CM039736.1, on the reverse strand, counting down.
GTAATCATTTGCTAAAATTGGAGAAAGAAGAAACCTACCTCGCTCTCGCGTGAAGCCCGACCGTCCGCCCTTCTCTGTTCGCGCGAACTGCTTGTTCCGCGACTCTTCTGTTCGCGGTATTAAAGAGTGGGCCGGCCGGTTCGGTTGAACCGGCCGAATGAACCGATTGTCACATTTTTATTCTTTTATTTATTATTATTTTGATTTTAAAAAAATAATGATAAGAAAAATTTAAAGAAAAAAATTAATATTAGAATTTAAATATATGATAATAATATAAGCGTCTATGAGATTTTAAACTAAGTCATGAATATATTAAATGATAAATTGGACTTGGAAGTATAATGTATTTATGGCATAACATATACTTAAAAGTAATTAATTAAAGAGAAAAAAGAAAATCTAAATTAAAAATTAATAATAAAATGAGATAAATTGGTATTTAAATGAGAGATCTTGAGATTCAAATAGGCTATGGATTTTAATTGAAAATGTTAATTTATATAATTAATTATATATAAAGAAAATATTATTTCATATATATATATATATATATAGAGAGAGAGAGAGAGAGAGAGAGAGAAAAGGAATATATTAAAATTTAAATCCTAATTAGTGAATTAACTAACTAATTATAGGGAGTATAGAAGATATTGCAGTTAATTAAATTTTTTATTTTAAAGAGAATATTTTAAGTTAAAATGAGAAATTACTAAATATGACAATATTATAAGTTAATGATGATTAAATCAAAATCCTTATATAACTAATTAGATAGAAATATGATATAAGTTCAAATAATCGTATACAATCATATATTATTATAGGTGTCATTTTAGTAAAGTGAGAGCAAGGACAATAAGAGCAAGCAATCCTAATTAAGGTGAGTACTCATGCTTTTATTTTATAGTAATGATGTTGTTTTCTTTAATTTAAGCTTATTGAAATTTAATTTAAGTTCATTGAATTAATTGATATTGGTTATTTAATGGTTATTGTAAGATTCTAGTATTTCTTTTTTTTTTTTTGAATGATCATATTAAATTATTTTATAGTTAGCATGATTATTTAACATATGCAAAGCTATTGAATGATAAATGAATGAAAAGATTTTATAGAAATATTTGTATGTGCATGTTGATTGAAGGAGTCCATCCCTTTATGGTACTGGCTAGGGACGCAATGTACCCGTGCCGTAAATGGAAAATGTTATGAAAAAGAAAAAAGAAATAGAAAAGGAGTACATTCATTGGTATGAAATTAGACGATGACTCTTGTGACGGTTGTATTAGTTATGATAAAGGAGAAAAAATATAGATAAAGATATTGTATATATATAATATTGAAAGTCCTGAAATGAAATGAATCTAAATGGAATTACTTTATGATATTTATTGAAATGTTCATGTATATTATTCTAATTTCTTTGGGTTACTGTAATTTAGAAGCATGTTTTACTCGTTGAACTGCAGTTTACTTTTAGTTGCTCTAATATTTTTAGGTATAATTTATTAAAATCAAAATGAATAGAATATGTGAAAATGTGTATCATAGATGTGGCGCATCGGAATAAAGTTATTTGAATGATTTTATATCAATTTATTTTTTATTTTTAAGTTTTAGTGGCTCTTTCAGTATATTGAAGATAGATTGAGCAAATGAAAAATTGAAAATTTTATCTACCATCCGACCGTCTATTTCCGTCTCATTAATTCGAGCCTCCGGGCTGGGTCATGACAGATAATATAAAATATTAATATATATTTTTAATGGCATGCTCAACCTGGGTCCACTCTCTTCTAAAAAAAACTATAATGTGTCATGTCATGTTCATATCCCTTTTGTTTGTGTCTGTACATTCAAAATTATAATGTGCCATTTATTCAAAAAATGTAAAGCAAGCAGTCATCTTCATATTTTCATTCATTCATGTTTTTGCAATTTCATTTTTGTAAGCGGGTCATGCATAAAAAATTGAATTAGTGTAACAAATAATCTCCGGTCCTTCATCCTTCACAAAAGCTACGCTCAAGTAAAATCTCTGAAGTTTCAAGATCTAATGTATTCTTGTTTGCTTATGCGATCGCTTACATGGGCTACATAAAATGAGGAAAAAAATACATACATGCTGATGGGGTTCATGAGAATTGAGAAAACTCATTTAATGAATTTGTTGGCGGAGTATAGCTTTATTCTTCACAAAATAAGCATACCTCTTTGGCCTTATTAAGAGCAGTAATTGATATATCCAAACCTACAACAAAGCGAACAGGGCTGGCCATCGCAACCACATCATAACCCTGCAATGACAAAAGCAGATTTGATTGTAAAAATAAATCGAGCTTTAAGAAGACATAAAACAAATCAAAGTGAACAAGGAGAGATATAAATGAAAATATAACATCTAAAATTATGGATAGGCATTTTAAATAAAGAAGTGTCTTGGTACTATTATCGTATAAAAGGACACCATAGAGGCTGAAAGATAAATTTTATAAAACTGTATTTAGGTCACTGATGATGTATAGATTCAAGTGTTGTGTTGTAAAGAAGTTATTGATATTAAGTTGAGTGTGGTAGAAATGAGAAATATTAAGATGAATGTATAGCATAAATAAGAATGATAAAAAAGAAATTATTATATTAAAGCATCCTCTACTAAAAATTAGGTGATTAAAAATAGACTTAGGTGAGTCGGACATGCACAATGAGAGTAGAAAATAAGCATGTTAGACAAGTGGATAAAGTTAGTCAAACGATTAGTAAGAAAAAAGGCAGATCAAAGGTTACATAGATAGAAGTTCAAAATAATTTGAAATAAAAAACCTCAGACAATGCTCAACATGAATGAATAAAAAATGAGGATTCATAATGTCAATCTGAAATAATTGGGATAAGATTAATGATGATGTTGATGAAAGTGAATAAACAGCACAACTCTTGATTCTAAGAATATCTTAAATATCCATCAACTAATTTGTCAAATAGCCACAAAGTTGTTACTGTTGTACTCATAATTTTTTTTTACTATCTTCATCATCATCATTACCCCTATTCCAACTATTTGGAAATAGCTTATTCTTACTATGAATTACTTACATTCACTAATATTTTGATGTAAAAGTTTACACTGAATGGCTCAAAATAAGTTATAATGACTTACAAGGACCACAAAGCTAAATGCTAAGCAAAAAAAGTAGTGGAAGGGAGGCGTAGATGTCTTTTTGTTATAATGATGATGTTAATGAAAGTGAACAATCAAACTTCTTGATTCTAAGGATATCATAAATATCCATCAACTAATTTGTCAAAATAGCTACAAAGTTGTTATTGTTGCATTTATCATTTATTTTACTATCATCATCATCATCATTACTCTTATACCAACTATTTGGAAATAGCTTATTCTTACTATGAATTACATAAATTCATTGATATTTTAATGTAAATGTTACATTGAATGGCTTAAAAGAAATTATAATGACTTACCAGGACCACACACGCTAAATACATAAGCAAAAAATAATAAAAGGGAGGCATGTCTATTTGTCTAGAGTCATGCTAATGGTTATATTTTATTTTTTATGAAAGTTGAACCAGATGAAGCCTTAACGAAAAACTTGTATCAGGAGGTCTTATTGTGAGACCATATTAGGAAGGTTTCAATTTAGAACAAGTGCCCGACAAATAAAAAACTGAAATACATTTTGTAAGATACTAGAAAAAAAAATGTAATTTTGTCTTCTTGTTTTTCATCTTTTACGTTTGAAGTTCAAAAATGCCCTTCATAAATTCAAATTTATCTTCTAGTTTCTAACAAAATGTCTTTTCAATTTTTTATTTGAAGGATAGATCCCATAAATTTAAACAATCCTCATCTATTCACATGTCAAAACATCCTCCAATAATTTCTTCCCCTTAACTTATACTCAAAATCCTATCTGAACCTTAACACAAAACCAAGTATATCAAAACCCCTTGCCTATGAACCCCAACATACATCTCTTCCTTTTCGATGTTGTTTGCTCAAGAAAAATGGCGCTTAGGCATGAATCCCATTTTTCAGACTTAGGATTCAATTCTACTTAAGACAAATTGATTTTTAATTAACCAGATTTCCCCCAAGAATTATATCGGGATTTATTTAGATCTGGATCCTTACTTCTTATGAGCGCATTCCCTCTTAGTTAATTACCCCTCCCACTTCGTAGGAGAAATCTCTCGGTTAAGGATGTATCATTTAGCATAGCTTCAAAAATTTTAAGTCTTAGTCTCGTTTGTTAGGGGATGTAGACTCAATCAACATCCCATGCTTCTGTCGTCCTAGGAATACCATAAATATGGATCTACTAATGCTAACAAATCATTGGTTGCAGCATCCAGAGAATCTGATTAGCAGTTATAGGTTGCCTTCTCTCATGGATTCCGAGTAGACTGAGGTGGTTGGAGATTGGTTTTGATTTTTTATTTAAGTTTGGGGTTCATAGCTACTCTACCCGCCTCTCTCTCTCTCTTCCTTAATGAATGAACCCCACCCCAAGGGGGCGGGCTAGGCCTAGGCAGAACCAGGCTTCTGCCTGGTATAGACATAGGCTAATCCCTCCTGGACCGACAGGATCAGCCCCTCCTGGGTTGGTCTAACAATACCCAAAGAACCACCTTAACCTCAAAGTGGAAGGAAGGAAATTGATGTTTCATCAGCTCATACGGCCCCCAAGTACCATTGTACTCAAGTAAGTTCTTCCACTTAATCAGTAATTCCTTACATCTTTCCTCTCTATATCATACTCCTACCAACTCTAGTGGTTCCAAAACCACCTCCAAATCCTCTGTCAACGTCACTGGTAATTCTGCACTTGATGTGTGATCTTTGATAGCTCTTCTCACCTGTGACACGTAGAATACTGGGTGTATGGTCGCAGTTGGAGGTGGCCCCAATCGATACTCCACTGCTCCGATCCTCTTTACTATCTCATAAGGGCCAAAGTATCTCAAAACCAACTTCTCATTTCTCCTACTAGCCACTGTCATCTACTTGTAGGGACAAAGCTTCAAATACACCCTATCCCTTACCTAAAACTAAATGTCCTTCATGTGCTCATTTGTCTGCCTTTTCATAATCTGTTTGGATCTCAACAGGGGTCTTTTCAATTTCTCCAAGACCATATCCCTCTCCTCCAAGTACTACTTCAATAAAAAGACTTATGTGTTACTCTGTCTAAAGTGTACCAAGTGAGACAGATCCATACCTGTTAACGGCGAATGGCGCACCATGGCGTAAAGGTTCATTTGGAGTCATGGCGCATAGCGCACCGGCGCGGCGCGCGCTATTTTGAACATGGCGCAAGCTATATAAAAAATATAAAATAATAAGTATGAATATGAAATATTATTAAAAATGAAAGATAAACTATCATAATAATAAAAGACAACCATAACATATATAAATTCGACTAAGTAACATCCAAATATCTCATAATTCAAATATCACAATCTTTTTTTAAAAGATCAAATATGAATTTAATCTACTCTTTTTGGGAATCATCATCATCAGCAAATATTAAAAAAGCTTCATTATCTTCTTCAACATTGTCTCCTACTTCATAATCCTCTTCATCACCCTTCTCATCATCATTCTCAATAGCAACATCATGCCTAATTAAAGATTCTTTCTCTTTCCCTTTAGATCTTTCCCGAATATTATAGCTTTTATCATAAACACCAGTAGCTTTAGCAACATTTGTCCAAGTTAAATCTTCCTCTCCAGCAATAAAGTCATTTTCTTCATCAGACTCATCATCTAATTTTCCTGTTAGCCATTCATTTGCATCATCTATCTCAGTCAAAGAAATAGGATCAATGACATCACGATGATTGAATCTCCGAATCAGTGCTCTATTATATTTCACATAAACTAAATCCTTTAAGCGACCATGATCCAATTTGCTTCTTCGTTTGCTATGAAGCTGCAATTAAAATATTATTACATTACTATATTATGAACATATATAAAAAATCAACACATACATTGTAAAATACTTACATGTTCAAAAATACTCCAATTGCGTTCACATCCAGATGAATTACATGTTAAACTTAGGACTTTGATAGCAAAGCTTTGTAAATTAGGAGCTCCTTGTCCATATGCCAACCACCAATCAGCTGGAAGAAATGAATTTTTTTTTCAATATTATATAACAAATCAGTCTTAATTTTTTTGTAAATAATGATACCTGGAGATCGGGTAGTTCTTTGTCTTACAGCTGAAGGAATACCAAAAAGTCCTTCACCCAACGAGTTGTTGTTTGTGGCGTGTAATTCCTCCTTTTGTTATTTTACCACAAAAAATGCATGTCACACTGTTGTTGTCGGATTCATTTGTTAGTATAGCATATTTCCATGCTGGATCTTTTTTTTAAAGATTGAACTGAAACTGACATTTTATGATCACATAAAAGCAAACAAATTTAGATAAAAGAAACATAATATTGTCCAAGAAACATAATATGGGGGCTTCCGGGGGTCCAAGGGGGCGCTGCCCCCTGGCGGGGTTCAACCTGTAAGAGGAATTTTGAAGTTCGTTTGTAAGAGGATTTTTTAAGTTCGTTTGTATGGAAATTAGGGAGTGGTATCGAGCGTGTACCTAGTTGTACCGAGCTGTACCGAGCGGTATCATGCATGTACTTAGCAATACCGAGCATGTATCGAGCGTGTACCTAGTTGTACCGAGCTGTACCGAGTGGTACAAAGCATGTAACTAGCGGTACCGAGCATGTACCGAGCGGTACCGAGCATTTACATAGCGGTACCGAGCGGTATCATGCATGTACTTAACAATACCGAGTGTGTACCGAGCGTGTACCTAGTTGTACCGAGCTGATATCTAGTTGTACCGAGCTGGTACCTAGTTGTACCAAGCTATACCGAGCGGTACAGAGCAAGTAACTAGCGGTACCGAGCGGTATCCAGCATATACATAGCGGTACCGAGCATTTACTTAGCGGTACCGAGCATATCTATTAAGTTGTAAATTCTTGTAAGAAATAGCCGTGCAAAACAACAGAGCTGTGCGGAACAGACGGAGGTTGCAAATCAGAATCAGAGTCAGCTGGTAAGATTTTTTATTGGAACAAACGAAGGAGGGAGCAGATTTGGCAGAAGCACTGCTCTGCGGGATGATTCGGCGGAAACAACGACTTCAACTTCGGGACAGATTCGGCTGGATTCGGCGGAAGTAGCGAATGCAGCAAATAGAAAATAGAAAACCTTCGACTTCGGGATAGATTCAGCGACCTCAACTTAGGGACTGCGGGATGTGTTCGGCGGATGCAGCAAACAGAAAATATTTCGTGAAATTAGGGCAATGAATAGTCGTTTATCTTAAAATATAGATATAGTTTTAAATATAAAAAATATTCCTATTGACTACCTCTGTCTGCTCGTCTATTTGAGGGCGATAAACAATGCTGCTCTTCAGCACAGTCCCCTGCAACCTAAACAACTCCCTCCATAAGTGATTAAGATTATAGGCTCAATCGGGCACTATAGACTCCGGTATCCCGTGAAATCTGACCACCTCTCTAATGAAGGTCGATTCCACTGCTACTGTCGTGTAAGGATGTCGTAGAGGAATGAAATGAGCATATTTACTCAGTCTGTCCACCACCACCAGCATAAATGTAAACCCCTTAGATCGGGGTAGCCCATCTATAAAATTCATGGAGACCTTTTTCTCACAATCTGTCTGGAAGGGCTAGGGGTTATAGTAGTCCCCATGGAGCCATGACCAAATACTTGTTCCTCTAACAAACCTCACACGTGGCCACCATCACCTACCTCTACATCGCATCCCCTTCCAATATAATTAATTCAATGGTCAATCTCATGTATGACTTCTGCATATCAGAGTGACCACCGACAGCGCTCCCGTGGAACTCTTGTAGCAAGTGAGGGATATGAATCGAGATTTGTGGCAGCACAAACCTCCCCTGGTATAGTAGTCTCTCAGCATTTACGGAATAGCTAGGATGGCTAAGTTCATCCTTCATCAGATCCTCTATGATCCTTCTCAGCTCTTTGTCCTGCACACTTTCTTCTTTAATAGTCCCCCCAATCCAATATCAATGATATCAAAATGTCTAACTCCTAAAACTCCGCCACGCATAAGCGGCCTTATTTTCTAGCCCTGACCTATAATGGAACTCAAAACCATATCCTAGTAACTTTGACAACCATTTCTAATGCTTCTTGGTCATTATCCTCTGTTCTAGCAAGCACTTCAAGCTCCGCTGGTGAGTCCTGACAATGAAATGCCAGCCCAACAAGAAAGGTCGTCACTTCTGAATAGCTAATACAATGGCCATCAATTCTCTCTCGTAGACTAACTTCAATCTAGCTCTGACTGTCAACACCTAACTGAAGTAAGCTATGGGTCTGTGATTTTGCATGAGCGTCTCCAATCTATATCCTGAGGCATCAATCAAACATTTGGCTGAAATTAAGTAGGACCAGGACTGGGACCGTGGTCACGATAGTCTTCAATATCTAAAAGGCCTGAGTAGCGACCTCTCCCCACAAGAAGCTGTCCTTCCTCAACTGCTCTGTAAGAGGCCAAGCGATGGTGTTGTATCCCCTCACAAATCTCCTGTAGTACCCCATCAATCCTAGGAAACCCCTTAGCTCCCTCATGTTCCTAAGTAGGGCCATTTCAGCATTGCCTCGATCTTGGTCTGATCAACAGCCACCCCTTTCAAGGACGCCACGTGCCCCAAGTACTCCACACTAGCCTATACAAAATAACACTTCTTCAGATTGGCCATTAGCTAATGCTCTTGCAACACCACTAAAACCGCACTTAGATGCTCTAGATGCTCCTCAAAGGATTTGTTATACACCAGAATGTCATAAAAAACTAGAACAAACTTCTTGAGGTAAGGTCGAAACACCTTGTTCATGAGGGACTGGAAGGTAGCATAGGCGTTGGTGAGACAAAACAGCATCACTAATAACTCATAGTGCCCCTTGTGTATCCTGAAAGCTGTCTTCGAGACATCCTCCTCTCTCATCCGGATATGAGGGTACCCAGACTTCAGATCCACCTTCGTGAATATCGCCGCTTTATAAAGCTCATCTAGTAGCTCATCTATCACTGGAATAGAAAATTTGTCAGGCACAATCTCCTTATTCAGGACCTAGTAGTCAACACAAAATCTCAAACTTCCATCCTTCTTCTTGACCAGTAGAACTGGGCTAAAAAAAGGGCTCATGCTGGTGTTGACCTCCCGTATAAAAAAAAAAAGAAGAAAAAGGAGCAAAAAAAAAAAAAGAAAGAGAGATCGTGCATACCTGCTCTGCGCCGAACCTCGCATGTCGTCTCCATTCCTCGCATGACCAAACGTCGCGTCTCGCACGTCGCTCGCACGACTCGCTCGAGTCGCCAAAGAGATGAGGCCTTCGGCCCTTCCCCGCGAATGATCCCGAGCTCTCCTCTCGGTTCTCTCCCGAGCTCTCTCTCTCCCGACATCTCCCAATCTCCCGCTCTCTCTTCTTCCTGGACGAATCGGAAGCTACGACAGTTTGATCGGAAGTAGAAGGGGAGCTCGCTCGGCTGCGGAGTTAACCTTCTCCCTTTGGCGTCGCTTCTCCGGTTCCCTCGTTGCAGTTCGATCGCTCCTCTGACGACGCCATTCCTTCCTATCCAGCCGGAAGTTTCCACATTTTGTTCGGAACCAACAACAGGAGCTCGCGGGCTGCGGGGTTAACTTCCTCCCCATCCGGTGCTTCTCCGGCTCCTTCTTGCTGTCCGACTTCGCTCCCTCCGACTTTCCCTTGCTGCTGGATCGGAAGTTACATTTTGATCGGAAGCACAAACAGGAGCTCGTTGCTGTGTAGGTAACTTTCTCCCTACCGCACGCTTCTTCGGCCTAATCCCGTAAAACAAAAAAAAGTGAGTTTTTATTATTATTATTTAATTATAATTATATTAATTAATTTTAATTAATTATAACAAGTGTTTTTAATTAATTATATTTATTATAATTAATTATGCTTAATTTTAATTAAGTTGTTATAATTAATTTAATTTAATTATAATTAACTTTAATTAGAATTAAATTTAATTAATTATACAATAATTAATTAAACTTAATTTCTTAATTAATTTTAATTAATTGATATTAATTATAATTAATAAATGCTTATGTGCCTCGTTTCTCCCGCCTCGTTTCTCCCTCCTCGGTCCCCGAGCCTTCATCGACGACCGCCGGTCCACCGGCACCGAAGGTATAACCCCTAAACTCAGGCTTCCATTTTCGACGTGCACGACGGACCAGTAGACCACCTAAGCACGCCTTTGGTGAGCGTGGTAGGAGGAAATCCGGTCCGACGCCTACGACGAGGCGGACAATCGCCTCCCTTCTCTCTCTCTTACCTCGGCATGTGTGTCGAGTCGGTGGTCTACCCATGCACACCTTTATTGAGCGTGGTGGGAGGGGCAACTGGCGCGACACCTACGACAAAGTAAGCGAGCGACCCTCGCCCTCCTGTCTCGACATGCGTGTCAGACCGGCAAACTACCTAAGCACGCCTTTGTTGCGCGTGGTAGGAGGGAAACCGGTTCGATGTACACGACGAGGCCAGGTGAGCCTGGTGTACCCTTTTCTTTGCGCAGCCGGAATAATTTATAAGTACCCCTGGGCGGGGGGAAAGCAACTGCTCTTCTTCTTGTAACAAGTACCGTCAAAGACCCCATGCACGCCTTTGTTGGCGTGGTGGGAAGAAAAATCACGGCCGCGGTGTCCTCGAAAGAGGGCATCTACCATGCACGCCTTTATTGCGCGTGGTGGGAAGGCCCAGTTTTCTCGTAGTTTTCCCCTAAACGGGGGAGACGCCGGGATGCTGCCGAAATTTCGAGTGAAATATTACTACACTTGGACCTGTTTTGAACTCAAAAGAACAAAAGATTTGTACCAAATAAGAAAGAGCTGTGAACTGTTGAACAAGAACAATGACTTGTGGACTTTTGAACTAAAAAGAACGAGCAATGGAACTTAGATGAATTTGAACAGTGGACTTGGGAACCTAAATCAGAACAAAATTCTAAAAGATTTCTAAAGAAATCCAAATTCAATTGAAATAAAATCATACTTGAACCAAACTCAAGTCAACTTGAACATTCAAATGAACTTGCAAAGAACTTCAGAAGACTCTGAACAAGCACTCGAACATGTACTTGAACTTGAAGACTTGGACATCAGGGGACCCTGAACATAGAACTCAAGCTCAAGTAAACTCTAACATGAATCGAACAAGGTTTCAGAAGACTTGAACTTCCAAGAACAACACACAAGATCTCAATGCATGCAAGTAAATAATGTATCGGACTCTTACAACAGTCTCTACAAAATCGGGAGCACCGTACCTGTAAGAATGAGATGCATTGGTGTCCCTCCTACATGCACCCGAAACCACTCTCCAACACCAGCAACTTTGCCTGTTGATTGAGATGGCGATACGGGAGACCAATTATGGAGAATCCGCCCCCTACAAACAAGTACAATCAAACCACCTGAGATTGGTGAAAGGTGGTTTTGATATAAAAGCAAGGGCTCTCCTACAAATACCGCTAGGGGGTCGTAGCAAGTACAATGGATCCCTACAAATGAATACGAGCCGCTTGTGGATAACAACAGTGAGTATACCGTAAGCACATCAAATCACTGTGGACACAAGTACGGATATCACCTACGACAGTGGTGATCAAAGTGCTGTCAATACACCGGGTACAAAGGCAGCCCGATGTACGAAAAGGACACCCCCTGACAGAAGGGAGAAAATGTTTGAACAAATTAGAACCAAACTTCTTGGTGTTCCAAAATTGCTTCTTGATTATATATTTAGGAAGAAGACGATATTCACATCTACAAATATCAAAGTCCAGAAGAATTCCCCGGTGAATGAGAAAGGGGGGAGTCAATATCAAGACTGGAACGCCACCGAATCTGCAACATCTATGAAAGCAGACAGAAGGCGTTCATAACCTACAACGCCATGCCACCGGACCCGCAATATCCATGTAAATGGGCAAAAGGCGTTTACAAAATGTTTCAAAGTACCCATGCACCTGCACTATAGTTTATATACACATAAGTACACAATGGGGTACACCTAAATCAATACAAAAATCACCCGCATGGGCCCTGGCGAGCGTGTTATTGGTACACACGTGACGTCTAGGGATGCTGTGCGGATTAACAAGTGAATTCAGGTTCGAAACCGATCCTTCTATACGGGTCAATAGAAGTCGACAGGGTTCGAACCAACAAACAAATATACGGTTGCGACGACCGTTATATTTGTCTCAAAACATCCATATTAGGCCTTCAAGGCCTATAATAACAAGAATTCACTATCAATGGCATAAAGCATACAAAACCCGATCCTCTGTCGACAGCTAGAAAGAGTCGACAAGGTTCAAGCTTTAAACGGAAATGGCCCTGAACACCCCGATGATGGCCGTGTTAAATGTAAATTTCAACCGGAGGGGTTAATTTCGGGCATTTTTCAAGTGTTGCCCAAAAGTCCACTCAAAATCCAAACTCTACAAATTCCAATTCCAAATATTTAAAATTTGAAATTAACTATCTAACTACTTAAAGCAAAATCCATCCACCCTCCGCGACAGTTTGCCGGGGTGGACAAATCAAAATTTACTTCAGCTCACAAAAGAGTCAAATGCCTGGTCGAGAATATCACTAGGATCCATTCTCAAATAATCTCCTGCCAGTAAGGACGTGGTACATGTCCTCTGACCGGCGGTCTGCCGCCAAATGGCACCGCAGGATAAACGGTTACGACGACCCGGGGCCCTCTTAACCGAGTGGTTTTGCCGCCAAATGGCACCACGAAATACCGGTTATGGCCAGCGCCGATACGCTCCTTATTGGCATCAAATCCTTGAGATATGAATCAATAGGATATAATCGATAGGGCACAAAGCCCTCTGTCAGCTAAGGTGGATTCAAATTTGTCCCCTTAGACAAACATTCGCCACAGGTCTACAAGGTCCCCTTGGACGAAGCAACTCATGGCTGCCGACAAGGATCCTTCTGTCAGGTTGGGTCGACTACCTCCTCTGACTAAGTAGACCAAGGTCCACGATGGCCCGGGACGACGGAACCATGGGATCTTGATCGGGCCCATCATCCATTCCTCCACCATCCGCTTTAAGTGCAAGATGGTGCAATTTTAATTTTAAATATTAAATCTTTCAAAGCCTATAAATTTCCAAGATTCCAAACATTCAAACCCAATTTTCAAATTCCCAAACCCATTGCTGCTACTATAGGCCAGATAACACGTACTTCTACGTATCTGATTGACGACTAGCCTTAATCGAAAGTTCTCTCTCGTGATCGGGAGGGGTAATTAACTATAGGGGCTTGCGCCTATAGGAAACCAGAACTCGGATCATAAAGTCCTCGCAAAATGAGGGCGAAATCTCTGGGTAGTGTCTTATCTACAAACCCATCTGCCTTCCAAAATTTACCCCGGAACTTATCCGTTAAAACTCCCCTCGCCGAATGAATAAAATCAAAATCGCGCGGCAGGTAGGCCAGGGCCGAATTTTCGGAGCCCACAGCTGGGTTTGATTATCTCCGCCTCCAACATCTGGATCAACTTCTTAATCTCATCCTTCTGGATATAAGGGTAGCAATAAGGCCTGACACTGATCGGTGATACTCCATCCCTCAACGTGATGGAATGCTCCTGTCCCCTTGGTGGCAAGCCTGAGGTGGCTAAAAAACGTCACTAAAATGTTGTATAACTGGATGTACTAAAAGAGGGATGTTCCACCCTTCCTCCCCTCGGATCCCCTCCAAACTCTGTAGCTCCACCAAAATGCCTACTCGCACCTCTTATATAGCCCTTACCATAGCTTTTGCAGGCACTGTGGCTTTGGAGAGCCTTGCATCTCTCTTAATCACCATCCTTCTCCCTTCCATGCACCATCAGCTTCATGGACAATGTCCCCAAATTCACCTTGGTATCCCACAAGATCTGCAATCATCGAATCCCCAGGATGACATCAGTGCTCCACAGCTCCAATGAAAGAAAATTCTCCCTCACCTAGATCCCTTGTATGGTCAAGACCACTCCCCTAAACACCCCTCTACATGTCTTCATCTTCCCAGTCCCCATCATCATCCCATAGCATCTTGTGGCCATTAGTTTCAGCTTCAATTGGTCTACGACCTGGTTGAAGATGAAATTGTGGGTAGCCCCACTATTTATCAGCATCACTACCTTCTTGTATGTTGTTTCTCCTCTCACATTCATAGTATGATTCGGAGTGAATCCCACCATTCAGTTCAATGAGATCTCAGCCATATTTAAATACAGCTTTTCCTCCTCTGCCGATGCCTCACTCCCACCTCCCTCTGCTTCCTCGTCATCACAAACTATGAGAGCCTAAAGAGTTTGATCCTTAAACATATGCCTCGACGTGTATTTTCATCACATCTAAAGCATAATCCCTTTGCTTGTTTATCCTGCACATCCGCTTCTATGAGTCACTTGAAGTTGCCCCCCGGGTGAACTCCACCGCTCTTCTCCCTTGGAACTTCTCTCTGGAAGGATATTGTCTGGGTTTTGGGTGCTAGAGCTGTAGGGGTACTTCGGTAGGCCCCTCCCATGATGTTGCTTCTACTATCTTTCTCCCTCTTATATTTTTCCTCCACCCTCTAAGCTAGCTCCATCGTCTCCCTCAACCTCCTAGGCCTCAATACTCTGAGTTTTTCCCATACATCCTCCCTAAGCCGCTTCATAAATTTCTCCTCCAATTCTTCCTCAGCAATTCCCCTTAGTCTCCCCAACAGCAGCTCAAACTTCTCATGATACTCCATAACGGTTCTCTCCTGAGTTAGGGCATAGAATTGCTCGTGAAGGTCTCCTTCCTGAATGGCTCGAAAACATTCCAATAAGCACTCCTTAAATTCTCTTCATGACTAGATCGGATACCTAACCTCCCTCCATTGGAACCAGGCTATGCCTTTCCCTTCCAAACATAGACCCACCTCAATGAGTTTTTCCCCGTCAGTTAGTCCTTTGATGGCAAAGTAATGTTCCACCTGGTACAACCAACCATGAGCATCCTCCCCTTCAAAGACCGGCATCTTTAGCTTTCTTTTTCTCGCATCCATACCCCAATAGCTTCTTCCCCCATTGGTTCCTCCGGTGTAGTGGTGGTATGATTCCCTTCCTTCCTCCCTTGGTTGATTTTTACCCCATGGCTCCCCCCAACCATTCCCTTCTACATTCCACCTCTCCCTATGCTCCAGTAGTCTTCCAAAGGGTCGGCTTCCCTCCCCCTTACTGTCCTCCCTTCGGAATACCCCGATCTGCCCACCAAGGGGCCCCACATGGCAGTCCTTGATGGAAAACACTTTCCGATTCATCATTGTCCTCCTGGATCTCCTTTCCTCATGGTTCCACCTTAGGAATCGCCAGTGATGCTTTCAATTGCATCTCAAGCATTTTTTTCATCATCTCTTTAAAGTTCTCAAAATGGTTATCGATGGCCAAGAGTCTTCCCTTCACCTCGGAATATTTTTTTCTCTACTCCAGCCTTGAGTTGTTCCATCTCGCACTCCAATGCCTCCTTTGCTGTCATTAATTGGATCTAGGCTCCAATCGCAAAAATAGCGAATATAACTTATTTTTCCACCCAAGAAAGTTCTCTAATACCAATTTCAGAGGAAATACTTGCAGAAATTGAACAATTATTGGCTGAAATTTGAAATTTTAGCAAGATAAAACAAAAATTGAGGGAAGTTTGATGGCAAAATACAATAGATCTTCTATTCGAGAGGAAGATCTGGCTCTCCTAATCCCTGTCGACATCTAAAGCCCAAGAAAACCCTAAGTGAAATATAAATTCAGTCAAAACATGCATAACCCTAACCCTAGGGTGAAAATAAATATTAAAAACAAACAATACAAAGTAAAATGTCCAAACAACCCCTCCAATTCAAATTTCTCGCTCACTCACCCCTCTCTTTCTCTCCCTCTTCCTTAATGCATGGACCCCACACCAAGGGGGATGGGGGGACTTCCGCCTAGTATAGACATAGGTTGGTCCCTCTTGGATCAGCCGAGCCGGCCCCTCCTGGGCCGGTCTAACAGATAATTAATGGTTATTTTCTTCCCTTAACTTGTCTTCTCTAACACATGTTCTTGTAACTGATGGTTTTCCCTCATATCTGAGCAAGGCTTATCCCTCCTAAATATTTAAGTTGCCAAATTTTTTTGTTAATTTGACATTCCTTCATTATTGTACTAAAAGTCACAACTGCACTATAACTTTTTATCCATCTCATTGTGCTTTTCAGGATCTCAGTATGATATGATTGATGGAAGTGTCAAAGTTCGTAGAGTTTACTACACACCTAAGGTCCCTCTAGATTCTCTTTCATAATCACTCCATATCAATGGCATTGTCATTTGGGTTTTTCTTCGCCATTAAAACTTGTAGAGTTTGTTCTTGTCTCCTCTCACTGTCCAAGTTGGAATACAATAAAAATGAGTTAGATAAACAACATCAAGTGTATTTTCCATCTTCAATGATAATCCAGAATGGTATCCATTTTGAGTTAGTTTATTTTGATAGCATTTCTTACAATTTAGGTACTTTGGTACTTTTGTCAATAATCATTTTGGATTTATAAATGTATATTTGCTCAAGTGTAGGTCTGAAGTCTTGCATGTATTCTGCATCTTCTATCAGAAAATATATTAATTTTCTACTTTGATTAAAACTTTGTATTGATTTTTGCCTATGCAATCTCTATTTAGCTCATTTAGTGCTAGCAATAGGATTAGTAGTCAAACTTCATGTCCCTACACATCTCAAAAAAAATGATGTTAACAAAAAGCTCAATCTGCTTAACATTCCCAAACCTTTATGTTCCATATAATGTTTCTCATTGATTCTAGGGTGATGCACTTCTAACCATATGATATCTTACTAATTGCATATTGTCTTTTGTCCTTGGTGACACCAAGCCTTCTCTATTCTGTTTCAAAGGCAGTCTCCTTTTCTTGTTACACCCAAAATTTTTAGTCGTCTATTTTGTACATTTCTTTTAAACTAATGATAAACTCCTTCCTTGAGCCATTCATAGTATATATCTATGCTACTCTCAGTCTAAAAGAATCATAGTTGTTATGAATTGATAATAAGATGCATATCTAAATCTAATAGATGTTATCTTTAATGAGTTTTCTCCTTAACCTGTTTCTTCAACACTATCATTTCCACCCGTTCCTCTTCCTCCCAAAGGGTCTACGCCTATCACTCCACCATTATATGTGTACACATGATGAACTCATTCTCATGCTTTGACAAAACCTCCACCCACATTGTTTGGTTCGGTCAAGCAACCACCTTCTGGAGAATTCTCTAATCTCCCTATGTTCACTACCTTTTGGAAACGTAAATGATAATGCACAGATCATCGCATTCAATTTTTGTTCTCATTTGGTCATCTTTTTCTAGTTCCCCATGTTTTGCATTATTTGGCCATGAGTTGCTATTTTCAAGACGTATCAAGAGGCACCTTAGGATTTCCATTGGAAACAAGCTATGTTTTGCAAAGTTTATATTGAGGTTGTTATTTGCAGCAACACAATAGATCATCCATCTCCATTATGCACACTTTATTTGGCTTTATTATCTTGGTCGGTTATATAGATGACATTCTTCTTATAGGGAGTGATTGGAAAAGGGTTATTGAAGTAAAACACTAACTACACAAGTGTTTTCTAACTAAAGATCTAGATCATCTCAAATGTTTTATAGGAATAGAATTTTCCGACAACAAAGAAGTTTTATTGTCTCAAAAACTATGCTACTAATGCTGAAATTGGGCTTTTACATTAGAAACCTAATAACATGCCCAGGAGACTCGGAATGGGAGTGTCCATTGAATAAAATGCCTCTCTATTGAACAAATAGAGTTCTTAGTTTGATTACTCTATCATAAATAGAGGGGCTTTTCATTGAATTATATGCATATAAATCTTTTGCCCCTCATTACTCATTTATATTACTTTTCATCCATATAATAAATTCAAAATAC
The DNA here is from genome assembly GCA_022539455.1 of Dendrobium nobile. Lineage (NCBI taxonomy): Eukaryota > Viridiplantae > Streptophyta > Magnoliopsida > Asparagales > Orchidaceae > Dendrobium > Dendrobium nobile. The sequence continues at coordinate 68,285,288 of CM039736.1, read as the reverse complement.
TTAAACCTAACAAATCTAGATATCACTTAATTTCCTAATAATATTGACTCATAATTATCAATTTCGCACCTAGTAAGATTATATATTACATATTCGCTCTTTATTATAATAATCCAAGGCTTCTAAGAATTTACTCCATTATTCTAACTGTTGACTTGTTTCAGAAAAGATCTCATCTATTAGAATTCCGGCATCTGCAAAATGCATAAAGATACCCATTTTGAATATCATTCATATGCATTTCCAAAATGAATACAAAAAGCTACAGACTACTGTTAATCCTTGGCATAATCCTAATATGATTGGGAATTCATTGTTTATTTCATAACTATTTCTACTTCTAATAAATGCTTCATCATACATATTTTTAATAACTTAAGAAAATCTTTGACATACAATTTTCTTAATATGTAATACACAGATTTTCATGATACTTAACCATGACTTTTCTCAAGTTCATTAAAAAAAATTAAGGATCCTTTGCGCTTATAATATCAATTATTTGCTTTAAAACAAAAATCATCTTAATGTCGATCTCCCTAGAATTTGAAGGAAAAACTTAGCATAATTTTTCTAAGCTTGTTCCATTACTTTCCTCTACAACTTCAGAAAAAAACCATATGCATGGTCCCCATAATTTTCAGCCTTTAAAATTATTTATTCTTAAATACTAGTACCAAAATACTTCTCTAATTATTTAACATCCTCATCATTATAATGATTTCATTAACTAGATTTTTAATCAAATTATTCAAATATCTTGCATAAATTTTCAATCTAAATTGATATTTCTCATTTGCAACTAAAGCTTTACCTTGATGAGCTAACTCAAATTCACACTTTTAGATCAATTTATTCATATATTTTATAATTATGTTCATTACGCTCTTCTAAAAAAGATGTCCTAAAGACTCACATGAGATAATTTCTAAAAATATTATTTCCATGTTTTCTTGGCGTTTTATTTTCATTAATCACATTTACTATTCTTGGTTGTCCATGCCAATTAAAGGAGATAATGGTTGAAAAATTCTTCTCTACCAGGCGCTATGCCAATGAAGGATTAGTGAGTTTCTCAAGAGAGGTGTGCTTAGGATGTTGGTTTAGGCAAGGTTGTGCTAAACCATATATAAAAAATTCAATTTCCATTGATCTATCTGTTTATGTGCTTTCACTTTAATTTTCATATCAATTGCCTGTATATGGTTATCTTGTGCAATTATGGTAGTATAATTATGTTATGGCTGTTTCCTTCAGCGAATTGGGAAAGCTAGCAAAAATTCTTAGTATGATTTCAAGCACCTCCCCTTCCCTCCACACCATAGGCACCACTGCCCCACTCACCTTGTGGTATGACAAAAACTAAACAATGGGTAGCAAAAGCACCAATAAGACAAATAGCTACTAATAATGCAAAAGGTGATGTGAAACTACTAGGAGTTACGATCGAAATTAAAAGAGAATTGTTAAAGTTTGCTTTTATAAGTTTATGTGGATCATGCAAGATAGATTTAAGAATTAGAAACGTTAACTTTGCTTAGGCCAAAGAGATGCACTTGAGATTAACCAAAATAGTTCATTCAAAAATCTAGGCGAATTTCATATGCAAAGTACAATAACAAAACCCAACGTTTAACAACGAGAATTTCACCTTGGGGCCGTATCACTCAAAGATTGTTGGACTTGTGGCGGAGATAGAAGATCCAAGCGATGAAGGAAGTTACCACTAGAGAAAGGGCGCCAAAGAACTTCGTCGGAGGAAAAGTAGCCGGCGGGGATGGATGTCGTAGGTGACCGTCAAGGCTCCACGTGTGCTTTGAAAATTGTCGGTCGTAGATGCTTGCAAGGATTGGCACAACTCTCTCCAAGTACTCTTCCACGGTGGCTTCGTCTTCAAATCCGACGTCGAAGCAAGGAGACCTTAGGACGTTGATGCTTCCGTCGGCGTTGAATACAAGACCCCACTCAAGCTCCGGGTCCGCCATACATGCTTGACGTGGAGGGCTTGCCAAGGCGAGAAGGAAGAGCCGGCGGGATCTCCAAGGGGAGAGAGGGGTTTCGGCCAAGGTGGGAGAGAGGGGGGCGGGTGTAGTGAGGGAGAGATGCTAAGTTAGAAGAGATGGTATGAATATTACCCAAAATCTGAAGTTGATCTCAGATTTTAGTAATATTGGAGGGAATAATTTTGAAAAGGATTTCAAATTTCCAAAGGAATTAAGCAAGCATTTAATGAGCAATTAAGATGGGCTCATTGGGTGATGGCCGGCGGCATGCATAGGTGGAGGGAGGGGTTGGAAAACCTAAAACTAAAATTTAATTTCAGCTTAAGTAAATTAGGAGGGAGAATTGAAATCAATTTGAAATTCCGAAACGGTCAAGCCACTAATTAAGCAATTAATGGGGAATTGTTTTATGGGGGGGGGGGGGCGGCGGGTTCTAGAGAGAGGGGGAGAGAGGGGTTTCAAAACCTGAAATTAAATCTCAAGTTTTGAATGAAAATATGGGGGGAATTAATTTGAAATCGCTTTCAAATTAGTGGGTAATCAATGCCTTCATTAGTGCATTGAATGGGGCTTCACCTAGGGTGAGGCCGGCGGCTCCATGGGGAGAAAAATGATGTGGGAGCAATTGATTACTTCCAAATCAGCACAAGAAGATTCAAGAAGGTTTAGGAAGGAATCCGTTTGAATTTGAACTCCATCATGAAAACGGGTAAAACTTTCCTAATTTGGAAATTCCAAAATTGGAAAGTTTTTGAAATCCAAAATTTGAAATTTCAAAATTGGGAGTCGGGGGAAGTGGGGAATGAGGCCGATGGTTGAAGCTTACCGGCAGGTGATGGACGGTGGGGTGGCCGGCGGCTAAGAAGAGCCTTGGGCCGGCGGGTTTGGGGGAAAAGGGAAGAAGAATGGGGTGAGGGGGATAAACCACGAGTCACGGACTCTTCCAATGACTGGTGGGTAATGCTTTTGCCCTCACTTGGGCTTTCTCTCTCACTTCTCTCTAGCTCTCATGCAAGACGGGTAAGAAGAAACACAAAATCAAATTTTCATTCAATAATTCATTAAGCTCAAAATGATACAAGAGACCACTATATATAGGTCTCAACTCATACAAAGCGAAAGTACTAAATTGCCCTCTGGGCTACAATGATAAAATAACTCCCCACAGGGGTAAAATGGGAAAAACAGTAAATAAAACAAGACAAGAATAAAATACATCTTGACATCAAAATCAAAAGTAAAGTCGCTGAATCGTGGCCGTCGATCTGCGGTTTCGCCGGCGATAAACATGTCGGTAGCGTCTGTCGATGTCCTCATCAAAAGGATTATAACCATAAAATGTAAAAAGATTAGTGCAAGCAGAATTAATACCATAAATAACACTTAATAAGAACGAATAGATGATGTAGGCGAGGGGGGGGGGTCAAAACAAGTTGGATTTTATTTTTGGTGAGCCTTAATATTCCCTTCTAAATTCAACTCATAAATGCTTAGTCTCTACTCTTTCAGCTCATAAATCTGAAATTAATTGAGGATTTATTTGGTGCACTTCCCCTAGCTTTTGGCCCTTTGATTTCTTCCCCTTTGTCTTCTTGGTTTTCCCTTGGGCTGCTTGCTGTTCTCGGTTTGGGGCCTTGGGTTGTTTGATGTTCTCAGTTTGGGGCCTTGGGCTGCTTGCTGTTCTCGGTTTGGGGCCTTGGGCTGCTTGCTGTTCTCGGTTTGAGGCCTTGGTTGTTGATGTTCCCGTGATTTCCCCTTGGTCTTCTCTGTTTCCCCTAGCTGTTGTTGTTCCCATGAAATGAGGCTGTTAGGGTTACGCCCCCTTCTTCCTGGCCTCCTCGATTTTTGCTGGTTCTTCCCCTTGTAAGCAAGAATGGGATGAATTTGGTTGATATTTTGGATGTCTTTTCAGCTGCTGTTTGTGGTGTCTTTTGGCCTATAAATATGTGGTGTTTTATGTTAGAGAAAGAGTTTTTTGAGGATGATATGTGAGTGATTTTTGGAGCCTAAACCTGCGAGTTTATTTGTTGGAAAAGCTTGCGAGCTTGTTCCATCCCTTCTTCTCCTCTCTATAGCTTGCAAGCTATGTTTCGCCTTGGCTTCTAACCTCTTCTTCTCTACGCAAGTGACCACCCCACCTGTATCCTTCTTCTCAACATTTGACAAGCAGTTTTAGGAAAGACGTGTCTTTATTTTGTCATTTGTAAGCGTCAAAAGTTTGTAAATCTTTTATATTATAAAGTTAAATAGTTTTTTATTTTATTTGTTGTATTTTGTGTCCTTTTGGGTATTTCGTGTATTTTCTATTACCTAGGAAAGTTTAGTTTTGCTCGCAAAAATTTGGGGCTTTTCCCAAATTTTTGCTTGCATCAATTTGGTATTAGAGCCTAGGTGTGTGTCTTCCTAGGTTGTTTCGTGTCTTTTTTTGTGTTTAGTAAAAAATGGAAAATCACAAAAAAAATTGAGTTAGTTGTGGAAGAATGCAATCCAGAAATCTTGAAGACCCTGCTCCAATGGACAGCAAAGCCTTACATGGGGTCCTGGTTGGGTATCCATGCTTTACTCGGACGGGCTTCGCCCACCCACACCCACCCATGGTGATTTTCGGGATGCCATACCCACTTATACCCACCCACTTTCCATGTTTTTTGAACGCAGTTTGCCACAGATTGATGGCCTTAAGGCTTGTTTCCCTTTTATTATGATTGTAAACTTTTAAGTAGCATATCATAACTTATTGTAATCACAACGTGGTTAAGTGCTGCACAATACGTAATAAGGATTGCAGTAATATAAGTTATACATTAACAATGCAAATTGATTTATCCCCTGATGTTGAGTACCCACCTGTAATATCCAAAGACTCAAATTTCTCAGGTATGCGCTCGTATTGTGTGAAACTTTGATTAGTAGCTATTTATTTAAAAGAAGGATTAATTAAAGATCAATTAGCTGATGGAATTATAATAATTAATTGAGTTTTATTAGGAGCCGAATAGATGCTTTTGGGGAGGAAACTATTGGAAGTCGGTTGAAGAGTGGGACCCACTTCTTTTCCTTATATGGTAATCAATTCTTGGTAACTGCCGCTGGTTCAGTAAAGGAAATCAGAGAAATCCTGTAGCAATAGGCGGAGAAGCCTTGTAGCAAAGGGCGGAGAATTTCTACAGAATAAGGAGGGCAAGGTGCGGAGCTTTTAACAGAGTATTCCTGTAGCAAATCCCTTGGAATACTTGAAAGGATTTCAGCCTGCATGCGGGCTGTAGGTGCTTGCGGCTGTAAATGTTTCGGCATGTGCTGAAAGCATTGTAAAAGGAGCGATCAAGGGCCATCAATTCACAGAAATTCCTTGTGCAAACAGTGATTCTAAGGTTCAAAAGAATTTCCGTATATTTCAGTGAAAGGGAGTTTTGTAGAAATTGTGAAAGAAGGGAAACAAATTGCAGGTACGTGAAATGATCAAATTTTTTTATGAATTGTAATGAATTGTAGTGATGTGATTATGCAAACTAATTGAAAGAATTATGAATTAAGGTGGTAGCTTGGAGAAGAGAGAAAGGAAGAAGAGAAGGAAAGAATAAAGGAAAGAAAGGAAGATAAAGGTGAGAAGTATACTATTAACCTTCATCTTTTATGTCGCCTAAATTTAGTAATATTTCTAAAAATGATAACCTAATTGTATGGTAGGATTATTCATAGATTTATGCAGAAAGAAAGCTTTGGGTTTGTGTATCAAAGGAGGAGACTTCGTGGTGTAGTTTTTGAAGAGATCAACAATCAAAGAGGTAAATTATGTAATTAATTATAGTTGTAATCATTATGAATGGTTAATTTATCCTTTATGTTTTGAAAGTCTATTATGAAGAGATGCACAATGAGAAATTGTTTAGTCATCATGAAGGTATATTAAAGTATTCACAACTTTTTATCCATGAGAACAAGAAAGATTTGATAGATGTTTAAATGTACTTATCTCAGTTTTTTCTTAACTGATAATTTTATGCAAAGAAGTTTCTATTTTAACTTAAGTAGCTACTAAATTCATGATACACCAAATGTATAAGTATAGGCAAATTTTGAAGCTTATGATCATTAAAAATCAGATATGTACTATGAAGGTATGAAATAAGGAATATCAAATTAAAAGTAAAGATTGGCTATATTATGATGAAATGATGTCTACAATATCAGGTGGGCAAAGGGACCCAAATTACTAAGCCTGTTTTGTAGAGGGGGGCAAAAGGGACCCCAAAAGAAAAAGAGACCTGCATAGCAGGCGGGGCAAAAGGGACCCCAATGAGGCAAAAGGGACCTCGAGGTAATTCAATGGCGATAATGCCAGGGTAACCTGGGCTCCATTGAATATTGTTATGTATTTATAGCCAAGTCTTTTACATATTTAATTTTTGATATTCAATATAACTTCGAAGAGATAATTAAAAATACTAATTAGGATTTATGATGTTGTTCATTAAAAATGTGAGTTTAATGCTTTATGACTTCAACATTTTAATTTATTCTCTTCTTGTATTATAACTGTTATTTAAATTACATAATTTACGGGGCCTCATAGCTTACCAGTTATCTTTTACTGGCTGTTTTTACAGGAAAAGGGAAAGGAAAAGTGGAAGAAGTTTGATATGCAAGTATTTAAGTTTTATATAAATGTTTATTTAATTGTGGTAATCTACTCTTAAGGTTAGTAAAGAAGTTTTAATGTTATTTTACTTTGAATTATTTTAGGTTTTCGTTAGTGGCTCTGTACAAAGCCTTTGATGCAATGAAATTTGGGGAATTATTAGATGCTTCCTTTGTTATTCCAAATGATGTTATAAAATCTTTTAATTAGATATGAATGAATTCAACAGAACTCAAAGGTAAATGATGGAAATGATATGATTTTTATTGTTGCACTTTGCAATATAGTCTAGTTCTATTGTGGGGTGTTACACCACCCATACCCACCCATAAGGACATGGGCATACCCATACCCACCCATACCCATTGGGTATGGGTGGGTACATGGGTGGGTGTGGGTATAGGTACCCAATGCAGGGCTCTAATGGACAGGTGGATTCCAACGGAAGGAAGTTCAACAGATCCCTTACAGAATGAACTATACAAGCTCCAAGTGAAGATGCATTTGTGTACGAAGCGGTACATGAAAAAAAAATAACTTTTACACGAACAATTCAAGAAAGAGCGAGATGAAATCCTGAAGAAATATGCGGCAAAGATTGAAGAATTGGATTCAGAGTCTAAATCTCATCAAGAAAAATTCTAAGCTTCCTCATCAGGAGATGAGCTTTTTTTAAGTGGGGGAGAATTGATGTAGGCAAGGGGGGGTCAAAATAAGTTGGATTTTATTTTTGGTGAGCCTTAATATTCCCTTCTAAATTTAGCTCATAAATGCTTAGTCTCTACTCTTTCAACTCATAAATCTGAAATTAATTGAGGATTTATTTGGTGCATTTCCCTTAGCTTTTGGCCCTTTGATTTCTTCCCCTTTGTCTTCTTGGTTTTCCCTTGGGCTGCTTACTGTTCTCTATTTGGGGCCTCGGGTTGTTTGTTGTTCTCGATTTGGGGCCTTGGGCTGCTTGCTGTTCTCAGTTTGGGGCCTTGGCAGTTGCTGTTCCCGTGATTTCCCTTTGGTCTTCTCGGTTTCCCCTAGCTGTTGTTGTTCCCGTGAAATGAGGGTGTTGAGGTTCCGCCCCCTTTTTCTTGGCCTCAGTTTCTGCTGGTTCCGCCCCTTGTAAGCAAGAATGGGATGAATTTGGCTGATATTTTTTATGTCTTTTCAGCTGTTGTTTGTGGTGTCTTTTGGCCTATAAATATGTGGTGTTTTATGTTAAAAAAAGAGTTTTTTGAGGATGATATGTGAGTGATTTTTGGAGCCTAAACCTGCAGGTTTATTTGTTGGAAAAGCTTGCGAGTTTGTTCCATCCCTTCTTCTCCTCTCTATAGCTTGCGCGTTATGTTTCGTCTTGGCTTCTAACCCCTTCTTCTCTACGCAAGTGACCACCCCACCTGTATCCTTCTTCTCAACATTTGACAAGCAGTTTTAGAAAAGTCGTTGCGTCTTTATTTTGTCGTTTGTAAGCGTCAAAAGTTTGTAAGTCTTTTATATTATAAAGTGAAATAGTTTTTTGGTTTATTTGTTGTATTTTGTGTCTTTTTGGGTATTTCGTGTATTTTCTATTACCTAGGAAAGTTTAGTTTTACTCGCAAAAATTTGGGGCTTTTCCCAATTTTTTGCTTGCATCAATAGAAATAAGGATTCATATAACGAACATCAAATAGTTGGAAAGAGGCTAATGATGATGATTTCAATTTAAGGCTGATACTGAAATAGTTCACAATAATAATAAAAAATATTCCAAATGCAATTTGTTTGTCATAATGCTTAACTCCAATAAAGAATCTATGCGCATTGAAAACCTAACCTATCGGGCAATCAAGCATTAAAGATAATAAGGTCTCACCGTGCCGCATCCAGGGACCAAAATTCTACCTTCAGGAAATTCCCCTGTTTGAATAAGATGAGTGATGATAGGTGTTGTCTGACCCAAATCCCATGGTGTCACCCCTTCCTCCCAACACTTCTCCCAACCGTCTGCATGATAAGATACACAACATTAAAAAAAAAGGTCAGAGTTTGTCATGAAGCCTTCAATCATCTTTCCAAGCGCCAAAGAATAAATTTAGTGTGTAAGCTGCTCATTTCACCGTAATATCCTCTGAACTTTTGGCAGCCATAAAAAGCAAGAAATAGGCAGCATAACGTAATACAATGAACGCAGGCAAAGATGTAAAGTTTGGTTTATGAGTCCCTTATACATCACCGAAAAGCTCGAAACCCTTACACCTTAGTTCTAGGATTCTAGTACTAAATTCAACAGTTAGCAAGAATTCCAAAAGATTTCTTATGAAAAATTAAAAAAAAGAAAGACAACCCAAGCCCAACCTCGGAACAGAGTAATCCTATAGCAGAAGTCCCTTCAGAATCAGAAAAAACAACGACAAGTCAAGTGAAGCACTCGTTAGGAAGAAAATCTAACCGCCCAAAGGAAATGGAAATTTAATATTTAGGGAGAGGCGGAAGGGAAAGTAGCCATACCAGCGGAGCCGCTGCTCATCAGCTGCCGTACCCTTGCCACGCGAGGATTAAGGTTTGGGTCCCTCGACGGCTCGCTGCCTTCTCCGGCACTGTCGTCTCTAACGACCGGTGATTTTGCCGCCGACTTTGCAGAAAAACCATTCGCAGCCATCCGTCGAGTTGATCTCAAGCAATGCGGCAAAGGAACGACGACCGGCCTCGTAAACATCCAATGCCAACTTACCCGCACGACTTCTTTCAGAGCATCGGTGGCCTCCCGCTGGCCCCGGATATCGGCAAATTATTACTTCCGGTCACCATATCCACTAAAAATTTGAGGCTTGAAATTTACACTAGTCCGCAGAATTTCAAGTCAAATACGTCAAAAGCACACATACTCAAAAACCGAGTCAAAGCACAGTCAAAGCTCATAGTCGAAGCACAGTCCACATGATAACATTTTAGTGGATGTCCGAACCTATTTTCTAGGTCCGATGATCGGACGTAATAATTTGCCCCGGATATCAGGGTTATAATTTGCCCCGGATATCAAGGTTGTGAAGACTTGGCCGGATACATAAGAATTTATTTTCATAAGAATTCATAATATGATCATTTTAAATTTAAATATTTTTTAATTTTTTAATTTAATTTTTAATCTAAATTTAATTTATATATAATCATATAATTTATTAAATATTGTTATTAATTAATATTGCATATTTAATATAATTTAATCCTACCATAAGTTTATAAATTATTATTAATTTATGTTATATGATTAAATATATTTTACTTCTATAATTTATATATCAAATTTATTTTATAAATTTATTTCTAAAAATTATTTATTTAAAAATAGTTCATCATTAATAAATAGATAAAATTATATATTTAAAATATATGAATAAATAAATTATAATTATTACCTAATAAATAAAAATCATTCACTATATAAAAAATTAATTAAAATTTCAGTTTAAAAATGAGTTTTGTGGACATTATATAGGTTATGAGCTCATAAACACCTTTAATCTTCTTTTTAGTCTCACATCACTTGGAAAGTCTTTCTTGCTTTTTTTATATAACTTTTTTGAGTTTTTTTGTGTTAAGAGCTCGTATGGAGTGATGGGGTCATGTAAAGATGTTTCATTGTGGATTTTTTTTTTTTTTTTTTTTTTTTTTTTTTGAGAAGAAATGCATAATGCATTATAATGAGAAAAAACTAGATACAAACTGATCAAAAAAAGGCAATCTATCACATTCCTCCTTTAATAAAGCAACAAAGGAAGGATAAATATTATTCTCACTAATAACATCCCAATAAAAATTAAACTCACAAGCCACGTTAGCACAATAATTTGCTAACTTATTACATTGATGATTAACAAAATTAAAGAACACCTTATTGAAATTCTTCATGAATAATAGATCTTCATCTATTTGTAATCCCATCATCTACTCCGGTGCACTATACAAGTTGTGGAGAAAGTTGATGGCATTTTGATTATCTCCTTCTATGACTATGCCATTTGGTTCAAACTTCTAATTTTGAATAAAACTTCTCAAAGATTTAAAAGCCAATAGCTCCAACTATGTACTATCCCAATGGACATAACCACAACCAAAGGCCATCAAAAATCTGCCTTTACAATCTCTAACCACTCAACCAATTCCAGCTTTGTTCGATTTACATAGGGATCCATCAATGTTTATTTTGAACCATTTTGGAGGAGGTTTTCAAAAGTTGAACAGTCCAGAAGACTGATTAGTACCCCAGTTATCCAGAATGATTTTGTCTTTATGTAGAATAGCTATAAAACTTATGACTCTAGCCGCAATAACAGCACCACTTTCTTCCACATCACCATGCTTCACTTTGTTTCTATTATTCCATAGATGTAGCAGCAAAGTTAGATACAACTTAGCCATAAAAGGATTCTTTACCAAAATCAGTTTCAGTTTCCTCATACAATCCAAGAAAGAGCAGAAAACCGGCACCATGAATTCACCAAACTTATTACCTGCAACAGTTTCGGACATGTGGCTGTGTAATGATCAATGTTTTCCACCTTAAGGCCGCCTCTTGGACAAAGATTTGAATCAGAAAGCCTCCTATAAAACAGAAAATCTACAGTGGGAATTGCATTCATGCATAACCTCCAAATAAACAATTCAACCCGATGATTAAGTTTAAGTTTGTAGAACCATGGATCATACTCTTCCTGCATATCTTCAATGTACCAAGATGCTGAAGACAATACTGATATGGATTTGCCAGACAATTTAAACTTAAGCTCCATCCTATCTTTCTCCAAGTTATGAAGTATATCGATTTTGCTAATCAAGTTTGCAAGTTCTTCTCCAAAGAACTAATAAAGTTTCATTGTGGATTGGGGCAAATAATTATAATAAAACGTCATGTAAATATAAATAAAAATTAATTTATTTATTTAAAAAAATATTTAATAGTTAGTCTTTAATATAATAAATTTATTTGTTAATTATTTAAAAATTGTGGTAATTGAATGAGGGTCGGTTTACCAGTTGAATTGACGGTTTTGACTGGTTTGATTTGGTTTGATGTAGAAGCAATTTTCAGAGTGAAATGGTCTTGTGGCCGGTTCACGATTGAACTAGTTGATTTGGTTTTTAAAACCTTGAAAGAAACCCTAATTATGGGTGTTCTCAAAGTATGTCCTTCACCACCTTAGATGGCAGTAATTAGGGAAGATCTTCAAATGTCTAGAATTATTTACCTAAAATCTAATGTCTAATTGATCAACAGATGAAGATTGTTGTTTAAGTTTATAAGCAAAGTGCCAAGTTTTTTCTTTTGGAAATTAACTCATTAGATTAGGGGATCATCTCAACCGTTAGCATCTTACCATAAATTGATAAATATATTAGAAGCTAATTCAATTAGTTAGCACCATATAATTTAACCATTAATGGATCACCTCAAACATATATCAGAAATCCTTAATAGCTTGTTAATTTGCAATTGATTGAATTTAAAATATTTTAAACATAATTTATTCGACTCGAAACTTATTTATAACCCATTTTGGGTACACTCAATGTCATATATCTATCCCGTTAAATTTGTCCCACATCATAAGAGGAGATGTGTGATGCCTTGAAATTTAATTTAGAAGAATTATTCTTTTATATTTTAATATACAATAATCAGAGTTATTTTATTTCTCTTTTCAATATGAATATCAGCGAAGATTAAATTATCGATTAAAACATAAATATATACATCTATATTCATTTCTCCAAAAATCTTGTACACCACTCAAGATTTTTTTTCTATTTCTTTTTTTTTTTATTTTTAAGTACACCACTCAAGATATATACAATTATATCACAAATACTCTGTCATGAATACAAAAGGATAATTAAAAGAACTTGAACTTGAACGATCCTAGTCAATCTCATAGTACCCCTGCTCTCTTGTCCCGACTTGAAATTATTTAATCATATAAAATGAACTCGAGTGCTCCATTGTGCGGGGGGTAAGGGAGTGCGAGTGAGCAAGAGCACATGTAGGCTAAGGGGGTGCGAGCAGGCGAGGAGGTGAGCGGGTGAGGGGTGTGAGAGAACGCCGGAGAGAATGAGGCTGCCAATGTACTGGTGTAGATGTGGCACAAGCATGATACTGGTGAGGGTCCGGGTGCATATCACCTAAGCCATTTTTGGATTGATTTCGGATTTTCGAGTCAACCATAACCCGACTTGATTTTATGAGTTACAAAATTTAAACCCGAACCCGACCCATCTGACAAATGACTTGACTCAAACCTAGAATTTTCCAAGTTGGATCCGAGTTGGGTCAAGCTTTGACATCCCTACAAGATGCTTCCCTTTTTTCCTCTCTATAAATAAAAGAGGAAAACACCATCTTCGAATAGCTTCATGTTTTCTCTCCCAATGATGCCTTATCAAACTGTCATCTTGCCCACGATTTTGAGGAAGTTGAGGAATGAGATCTATATGAGTTCTCTAAAACTTAATTATTCTCTCTCTCTCTCTCTCATTTTTTTTATTTTAATTTATGCATTTTACACATTTTTTGTTTTGTAAATTCCCTCTAATAAATTTAGTAATATGGGTCTAAGATTTACTGTAATCATATAAGCATAGTTATTTACATGGATGTGCACTATTGGAGCAAACCAATATATATATACCAAATAAATTTAATATAAATCATAGATAATAATTTTCTCTTTACCAAAAATTCTGTATCTAAATACTAAAATTAAGAATAAAACTTTATTACTTATTACGACATTACATTTTCCTTTTTCTTAATAATATTTCAAGAGCTATAATGCTCAATAGGATAAATAAATCTAATAAAATTCAAAATATAAGAAAAAAGGGAAAATATGAATAATGATCTTTTACAATTTATATATATATATATAACATTTTTCAGTGCCTAATGCCTTGTTGCAATAACCTGGCGCTGCAGCGATGGATGTTCATTCAATAGTTACTATAGAACAAAGAGCATCAACACTGTCACGTCAAATTCCTGTTCCAAGCACTGCTCTACCTAGAGTCGATGCGCCCACAAGAACAATGCCCAACTAAGAATTTTTATATATTTCAAATAAGTTAATTTTAAAATTATACGTTGCTGGAGTAGATGGAGAAATCTTCACACTCGAATTTAGTTTAGAAGTATGTATTTATTTAAGTCTTCCGGGACCTAGCAAAACATTAAGGTTTCATTTGGGACAACTTTTTTAATGCTTTTTAAAAGAATTTTTTATTATAAAAATTTCTTTATATTAAAAAATTATTTTAGAGAGTAATTAAAAAGCTGTCTAAGACAAAGCCTAAGGCTTGACTTAAGACGACTTTCTTTATGCTTAGCTTTTTAGTATAAAAATTAAAAATTTTAATTTTTGTACTAACAAATTATTATAAAAAGCTATAAAAAAGCCATCCCAAATAAAACTGCATCTCCAACCGAATCCCAAATGCTAAAATGGCGTTGCTAGAGAGCTCCAGCGGAACGGGAAAACTTCCGCTATTTGGTTATGGGTGAACAGTGTGACGCCAATATTAGCGTTGCACTGTTCATCTCCGCTATTTTTCTGTATCTACCTAACTTGCCGAAGAAACGCTCGAAAAGAAAAAAGAACATTACGTTTGCAAAATTGAAGTTCGATTGGATGAATCTCAGCATTTTTTTTAATTTCACGACATTTTGGAGTGAAAAAATGAGGTTTTTGGTTGAAGATGGTCTTAAGTCTTCCATGACTCAGCAAAATCTAAAGGAATAAAATGAAATCTAAAAATTAAACTAATAACAATCATATTTATGATTCCAATTTGGGTTTTCTTGCCAACAGCTACTCGTAATGTCCTTTGGCGGGTATAATCATGATCAAGAGAAATATTTCTTTTGCTAGCTAGAGTTAGGCTCTAATGTGTAAGCCACTTCAAATTGTACAATTAATTTTTTAATCCTATGTATTGTGAGACCTCCAAATTCAGAGTTTTGTTCAAACCGGTCTGACCCAACTAGACGTCAAATAACCTATTAAGCTTTGTATTTGAATTATTTTGCTAACTTCTGAGAATGTACAACGTGCATGTGAAGGTCTGCATGTATTATGTAGTGGATTTTAGGGGTTTAAATACATATTAAAAAAAATTAGAATTTTTCTTGGAGTTCCCTGGCACCATCTTTGTGGCGCTCCGTCGACGTTAAAGTCTCAAGAAAATGTGTATTTAATTTAATGCTCCAGCTCCCTGCGTGGGAGGTGGTGCTGTGATTTCTGTAGGGAGCGTTGTGTGGCACCGCAACGCTAGAGCTAACTTTAATATTTAAAAATATCAAAATCCATTATTCACCCATTCCATTTCGTTTTAAGCGCCTGGTGAGACAGAGAGAGATTTTATAGAGATAAAAAGTTTCAATGAGCCGCTTCTGGTCAATTTCAGTCGTCGACCCAATTCTAAAAGTTGTCCGGATCGAGGTAGGTTATGTTTTACCTATCTCGGTTTTCAATAATTTGATGTTTTTGAAATTTTCTGATAAAATTTATATTTCCATTACTGAAAAAATGATGATAACTTGTATTTGTAAAAATTTCACTGCGTAACATTTTGTATGTTATAGAGTTTGAAATTTGAAGCATTTTGAATTTTTTTTTGGAAATTTTATAAGAGGGTTTTGGAATTTATGCGATTTTTATTGAATAAAAAATATATAGGATTATGAAAAGTAGTGTTTTAGTTCAGTTTAAGCTTCAGAATGCTATTATACACAATCTTTGATAATTTGATTAATTTTTGAATCTGCTCCATAGTATTTTCTGTTGTCCATTGTTAAGCAATTTCGCAAATCCTGAATTGAGTCCAATTATACTTTTTTTAATATGATACATTGAAATATATGATTATAGAATGAGATGTGAAAATCTGTTGGCGGAAAGACGGAAATCTATTAACTATTAAATATGAATATTGATGGCAAGAAAGGATCCTGTTAACTAATATATATCTGAAAAATTTGTGCATAAAGGGATGATTTTGGTGCCAGATGGCTATTCTAATATTCTCTTAAAAGGGATTTTATTGGCAGAGAGAGAGGATTTTATTGGCGGCGATAAAAGATTCTGTTGTTGGAGAGAAGGGATTATGTTGACACAGAGAAGAAATTCTGCTAACCATTAAATAAGTTAAGAAGCTTGAGTCTTAGAGCCAATCTGAAATTTGCTAAAAGATTTTTGTTTATGTTGTAGTCAATTTTAGTATAATTTTAATAGTTATTTAAATATATTAAGCATCATTTTCTGTTTGAGTTCATTTTTATGTACAATACTTCAGTTTATTATTACACGATAGTATTTTTAATCCTTTTGATTTGATAAATTAATTTTTGTTTTAGGCTACGATAGTCTACTGAGCCGTGTCAGTTCATTCTTATTTTTTATATTTCATTACATCTACTTCATGGGATTAATTATTCTGTACGGACGCCAAATGCCATCTGGAAATCAACCATAATGCGCCATGTCACCCCTACGTTGTGTACTGCATCTCGATTCTTCTAACGTGGCTTCACTTGATTTGTCTCCGAACGTAGAGATGCATCTGACCTCCGCACAGAATAATTTCTCTCTCCTTGGATGGGACAATGCATTTATTATAAAGTGTTTGGTTAAATGCCTCAATTAAAAGATTTTTATTTATTTATGCTTGGTTCTGTTCATCTGAAAGATATCTCTGAAAATTTATGTGGTTCATGACAACAAACATTTTTATTCATTTGGTAGTTATTTTAAACGTTATATTACAGAACTTAATGGCATAAAAATGTAAATAAATAACAGCATAAAAATTGCATAAAAAAATATGTTCATCAGTGCAACCTTCAGAGGAAGACAAGACAGATATTTCAGAGATCTAAAAATCTTCTTTAAAAGAACATATCCAACGCCCAAAAATGAACTCCTGCAGGAATATTTAAGGTCAAAAAATTGTCAGCGATGCTGAATTTGAACTCCACCTGTTTTGAGTTCAACGTCAAACGTTCAGGTTGCCTGCTTGAATATGCACCAAAAATTCCAGATCCTCTGCCTTCTATATGCAGCACCAAATCAGAATTCTTATTAGAGAAATCAATATTGTCCACAGCTCCACCAGAATTGTACATCTGAATTAATCCAATTGGGGCAAATTCCACCATTTTTTCATAGACCTGACGAGGAAAGTGCCACCACAAATTAACACTCATGAAACAAAAAAAACTTCAGATTCCCAAAGATCTAACAATTTGCAGATGTTCATGGTATTAAAAGATAATGGATTTATGGAATTTGCAAAGCTATAATTGTAAATTCCTGCTGCGGTGGAAAATTGGAGGAACTGACCTGGACTGGAGATATGGTGAACACTTCACATTGAAGAGCCTTCAGTGTTACACCAAATGACTCATTCTTTGGCAATCTGGAAAGAGAGCCTGTAACATAGAGACAGGAGTAGGATTTATTAGCAAAACGTTTACTGTAACTAGGACAAGCAAGCGCATGAATATGATCTGATATGGAAAGTATATTCTATTAAGTACCGATTGCAATCAGTTGGCATCAGCTTATGCAAGTCTCTGATTAGCTTCATTTCCACAGAAAAAAACTAAAATACAAGGTTGAAAAAGCCATCTGCGATTCTATGCAGCTTAAGCGACTGATTACTTCATCACGTTTATGCTGCAGGATTGTGTAAAGATTAGCATTTGAGCTTGTGATGATCTGGCTGATGAATCTGAGATTTAAAGATCTGCACTCAGCCATGATTTTGGGACCTATAGAAAGTTCCTAAGAAGGAATCTCTATCCCCTGATCATCTAAGGTTTCGTTTGGGGCAGCTTTCTTATTGCTTTTTAAAGCAGCTTTCTAGTAAACAAATTTAAATTTTTGTACTAAAAAACTGCTTTATGAAAGCAGTAAGAAAGCCCCAAAGGAAGCCTAAGCACATGCTAGCCAGAGTAATGAAATGAATAAATTTGCATGAAAAATATGACCAAAGGCCCTTTTATGTCCATAGCTAAGGGTATTGCAGGCATTTAGGTAGTGGGTTGGTAGAGATGGCAATCAGGTTGCTGAGATCAGGCTACATCAGCTGTAAGAATTATACTATGTTGACAGTTGACAAACAAAAAAGAGCAATTTGGGATTACCACTTAAGTTCGTTTGATCTTAAGATTTCGGGCAATGACGGACTGGCATTGATAGGATAATTGGGAGTTCAATGTCAATTGTGCCTAGACTTTGATTGACGCAAGACTGTGTTGTTATGTCATCATCAGGATCTCTGCAGTTTTTTTATAACGATTGGTGCACATCATAAGGCAAGGAGTCAAATTACCATGGATTCAAAGGAACTAGACTAGGAAAGACATAATATACTAATCTAGATGAATCTGATTGATCGGATTGAGAGCTTGAAGAGGATTGGTTATCCAATTAGTTCATAGACTTTGATTTCTTCCTCATATGATGTCGTATTAAGTATTTGATCACAACTACAAATTCCTGATGATATCCACTTCAATTTAAATGGTGTAACATGAGATTCACCACCACCAATAATTTTCTCAAGGAAATCAGATCATTAAAACTTCAATGAGTACTATTACTTTGATTTTTCTATGATATGATGTTCAAATCATGATTATAAGCGATCTAATTGACCTCCTATTAGATCAGACACCTGATCAATATCCCCATTCTTATGCATAATATATACATGATTCTTAAATTTTCCATATTTGAGTATCACTTATATCTTCTAATAATTTTAACTGATAATTGTTAATATCGCAACTCCATAAAATTGTATTTAATGTATACCATCTTTATTCTACTTATACTAATCACTTTATCAGGTCTCAAATTACTTGTAAGACCCAACGCTCATTTGACTAAAACGGTAAACTCTCTAGTTTGGATTTAAAATTGTATTTGGCTTTGTGCCCAAAAAAAAATCTATAATTGATCTTGTGCCACCTTATGATTAATTAAAAAAAAATCTAGAATACATTTCTGTCCTAAAAAAAGTAATAACAATAACCATTGTCACATAAAAAAATACACCTAATAAACTCATATTGATATCCCTCGTTAGCAGCTAAAAGCAAATAAAACATGCAAGTTTATTGTATATTCTTGATGTAAAAGTATTTTTTTAATTAATTTTTCTAGGTACGAGTGCTTAAATATAAATAAGCAAGCTAAAATCTGCAAATCTCAAATTTGAGAGTACCGACATATTAATAGTGGACTCAAAATCTTGATACAACATGAAATAACAGTGATCAAAGTACCATACCAGAATCAAAGGAATAGATAGCACAATCACCAATCCAATTGTTGCCGGCCACCTTGTCAAGGTACTCTATGTCATTTGGGCTGACTTCACCGGTGATGAACTCAGGACTGGAATTTGATTGGTTGCTACTCAAGCCAGGCCAAGTTCCAGCTCCTTGGCAATTAAATGCACCCAAAATTCCAGTAAATTTGTTCAGATTCCAAACCTTCAGAAGACTGAAACGCATAGAGAACAAACTTTTACTGCAAAAGGAGACGAATTGCAACTAATATATTCATTATTTGGTTTAGAAATGTTCACCTTTTCCCATCAGTAATTGGGTCACTGAACAAACAATCCCGAGTTGGCCGGCCAGGATACTTGGCCCTCAGAATTGAACCATCAGGAAGTACAAGCTTTTTAAGTAGATCAAAATCATGCTCATTAATTTTATCACTGTAAAAATCCATAAGGTTTTCATTCTTTAGCTAAAATTCTGCTTCATAGAATAACTAAAGGAAAAAAAAAGAAAGAAATTTTAGCCAACCTGACATAGATTCCACAGCCACCTAGAGCTCTTGCTTTAGCATGGAACTCTGCTGCATAGTGGACGCTCTGGAATAGAATAACTAAAGATAAAGTAAGAAAAATAAAATAAGGAAAATATAGTGCACAGCAAAAGAAAAAGTCCCCATCTCACATAGAACATATCCCAATCTGGCACAAGGACCTCCCCAAGGAAAATGCTGTTGAAAGCAACAGAAGCAACATGTAGAGTCTGTGATGTCAGGTTCTTTGGCATGTAATCATCTGATGCCCTAGTGACAGCACTAACCTTTGAGCTGAAACAATAATTTAGTTAGCATGGATAATTTTTATATATTTATTTTTAATCATTAAATACATTTCAAAACCTGTAGATGGAGTCTGTACTCTGGCCCATACAGCAAATAATACTGTTGTCAGGAAAATTTTTGGAAATTGATTTTTCAAGAGCCTCTTGGAACCTATGGGTTAGGGAAACCCGACCGCCATAGCCCGTTCCCAATGTTTCAAGGATATTTTGGACATCAACTTTAACTCCATCGATGTTCTGTGACACAAGATAGGCATGGAGGTCATCATAAAATTCATCCACTTTATTTGGATCTATCATGGCAACACCATACTTCTCCATGCAATCCATGGCCAAGTCTCTAGAATTTGCAAGATTTCCTGGAGATTGCTTTGGGTATAATAGCTTTGAATTGTATTTTCTTGTTTCTGGTGCATTTGGATGGACTCCTCCCCAATATCCCATCAGGGCATGCCATACATAGACATACCTCAAATTTCATCAACATTACGAAATGTGGTTTGAGTTTAACTTCCATGGGAACTATAATGGATATGAAGTTAGAATAATTGTAGGGAATTTACATACTTCACTCCAAATGTTTCCTTAATAGATGTAATGAAATCCTTGAGGCCATTTGAGGTTCCTTCTGAAGTTGGGTTATCACTCCTAAACTTGCTATTTTCTCTTATGCCCACTAGTCTGCCTCCAAAACTGCATAGTGAGAAATTAGCACGAGAAACCAAAAAGTCATTGTTCTAAGTAGAAGAAAAAACCGGTTTAGTATACTTACTAAGAGCCTTCAACAACTGGTTCACCTTCTTTCTGGAATTCATTAGCTACATCTTGCCAACCATCATCTATGATTAGAAATTTTGCTGGAGTACCGCCTTCAGATAAACTGAAGCAGATGAAAAAAGCTGAAAATTTTTATTTTATTCTAATGTTTGTACTTAATGGACTTACATTCATCAATGTTTAATGAGTTCAATAGGCACGTGGTCATCATGTTTAAGGAAAAACAAAGAACAAGAGGGGTGCATTGCAATGTCTGTTTAATCCCATCAAGCATATAATTGCATGCTACCAAAGAGAGAGAAGGCTTTGGAGTGTCCCTCTTGCTGCCAAAGCTCTTCGTTATCTGTAAGATATTTATCAAGATTTTTACGGAGGAGCATAGAAGTATCCATTCAGTTACCCACAGATTTTAGATGTTTATGCGAGTATTC
Source organism: Dendrobium nobile (assembly GCA_022539455.1). Lineage (NCBI taxonomy): Eukaryota > Viridiplantae > Streptophyta > Magnoliopsida > Asparagales > Orchidaceae > Dendrobium > Dendrobium nobile. The sequence continues at coordinate 68,264,288 of CM039736.1, read as the reverse complement.
GTTACATGTGCAATTTGGGCATTATGTAAAACCTAGAAGATACTTCAATAAAATTTTGAAAAAAAAAAAGGAAGATCAGGCAAACATTAGATATTTCACTGTAATGCCATTCTAAGCATTTGCCAAATTGTCGGCTTAGCCCAAGAATTTGTTTGCGGAATACAAGAAGACTAACTAATTCATAAATAATTCAAACAAAATTATAAAAATAAACCAATTTCATAGAGCCTTAATGAATAATGTAACTAATGAAAATAAATTTAAGCTATTTTAAAATTAGAAATTGAGATTTCTTAATTTTATAAAATCAATCTAATTTTAAAATTAATAAATCACTAAAAATCATTAATTTTAAATAATCTAATATTTCACTTGACTTGTGAGTTAAATTTTAAGAAGGTTTAAGTTCACTTGGAGCTTCAAAAATCAAATCATAATTCCTAGGTTAATTAAATCCTTTAATTGACTTAGAATTTAAGAAAATCATGAAAAATTAAAATAAACTCCTAAAATGTGAAATAAATTTCCTTAGGTCTTGATGATCTATGAAAATAGAGAGAAACAAAATCTAAAGACTTTAAAATTAGATACTTGTTTAAATAATTTTGCAAAAAAACACAACATTAAATCAAATAAATCATAATAAATAAAAATATACCCAATTGACTTTAAATTTTTATGGGTTAATGGCTCTGGTTCGAGTCCAACCCGAAATTGGCCCAACCTAAATATAGTCAACCTAAACCCTCCCGTTAAATAAATATGTCAAAAAGGTAAACACACTAGCAACCAAAATAGCTTGAACCAGATTCAACAATCTGTTTTGATTTTAAAAAAAATTATAACTGATCCACTATAAAGTTTAAGTTAATTAGTAAAAAATTAAGAAGATCATACTAACAAACAAAATAATTTAAGGAAAGAAATATTAAACTAGTCACTTTTAGGTAAAAAAAAAAACTTGTTTGCAGGTCAACTCGAATCTAACTCATTTAACAAACATGTTGTAATTCCAAATCCAAACTCAACCTATTTATTAAACCGATTAACCTGAACCAGGATTTTTCATATCGAACCCATAAGGATATGTTTTCTTTTGTGCATTTTATTTTAATATTTTGTTATACATTGCCCACTATTTAAATTTATTAAAATATTTCTTTAAAAAAATGCAAATAAAGCCAAAACATGTTTTACTTGCAATTATACAAAAAATTATATACTTGCAAAATCAAGACCTTTGTATGTGTAAAATCAAAACTGAGACATATTTACTTGCAAAACTAAAACCAAAATGTGCTTGCTAGCTTTAAAATAAGCTTGGGCTTATTTTAATAATAGGTTTTTCTAGAAATAAAATTTTTCAATAAATGAAAGAATAAAATAAATCTGAAAAAGATAATATGTAAGAATTCAAACAAAATAAAAAGACTTTAAAGATCAAGCATAAAACAAAGGTTATGAAAATCTGACCAGATGTCTAACCGGAAATATGATAGGTTCAAGGTTTGATAGTTCGACCAGGGTACCGGATGACATAATAAATATTTTAATTTTTTAAATAAAAAATAAATTATATAATGATTTAAATTTGTGCTAAAAATAAATTTACTTTATAAATAAACTTATAAATTTAATATGAACTATTACCAATTTATGTTAAACTTAATATAAATTATTATAAACTATTATTAATTTATGTTATATATTTAGATAAGTTTTACAACCATATATTATATATTAAATTCATATTAAAATTTTAAATACATAAATCATTCATGTTATATTATTTAAAATTAATAAATAGATAAAAAATAATTTTTAATAATATATATTTAAAAATATATATATAATATATAAACAATTAAATATAATTAACCAGTAAAATAAATATTATTCTCATTATTAAAAAAACTATTTAAAATATATAATATATATATTTTAAAGTTAAAATTTCAACTAGTTATTTAGTTTCACATCACTTGGGAGTTTTGTCTTGTATTATTTATATAGCTTTTCTTGTTTTCATGGGTTAAGAGCTCACATGGGATGGTGGGACCATATGGGCATGATTGTTCTTACTAAATTGATACATATAATCATCATAAAAATTTTGGCTATTATTAAATAAAAAGATTTATATTTAAATCAATTTAATATTTAATAAATATTTTATATTAAATTAAACTATTTAAATAGATTATGAATTGAACTTGTATGTTCTTAAAAATTCGGACCGACTTAATGATTGGTCGGTTGAATTGGCGGTTCAAACTGGTTTTGCACGGTTTGATGTTGGGCCGATTTTTCATGAGGATCAAACCGATCATATGACCGGTTCAAGGTAGAACCGGCCGGTCCGGTCCGATTTTCAAAGCCATACATAAAACTTTGCATTAGCTAGAAATATTTGTATGACATTTATCATGGGGTTATTTGGTTTCAAAGGCTAAATTGTAAGTCTTAATTCTTAAAACTAAAAATAGCTAGCCTATGCTAAATTACATATAAACATTGCCATCAAGTTTTTAAAGCAATTAGGTATATTTAGCTAATAGTCATTTTTAAGTAGGATTGTAAGTCTAAAAGAGTTGGCCCTCCTTAAACCCTTAGTGGGGTTGAAAGTTATAAATCCCTTATATTTCTTTAGACCTAGAATTTGAGTTAATAATTGTGTAATTGTTCTTATCTTAGTTTTAGGATTTGAGGCTAATAGTTTCTCATACACTATATTATTATGTTCTAAATTCTTGATCAATTTCTCAATCTAGCTGAAAATGAATAACTCAAATAATATATTTAAATCTTCAAGTTTAAACGCTAATATAGGATAGTTAGAAGTCTTTTGAGTTTCTTGGAATTCATTACTCATTATTCTTCATCCTTTGATCTTAAAAAAAACTTTTACAAGTTTAAACCAATCCCTTTAAAATTCAAAAGAACATTTACCGCTATATAAAAAGAGTATTCTCAAGAGATTACTTCTCTTATGATTTAACTAATCATAAGAGCTTACCCAATGGGGAACTTGTACTCCATAATAAAATAAATCATATATTACCTATCTTAGGTAAAAGTAACGTATTTGGGAATGTAGACATTTTTCTACAATCCTATTTTTATTTTTAAATCTTTTGTAGAATACTATGTATTTTGAGACAACATGTTATTCTCTGTCATATTTGATCACAAAAAATAGAATTTTCAAATATTTAGTTTATATTTCCCTATGAGCTTGCACAAGCCATTTGTATATTTTCACTACACATGCACTATACATTTGGAGGACGTGCAGACACAATTGATATTTATTATTTGAAGCATCCTGCACACTTTATTAAAATAATCGCACAACCCATTACATGGTAATAGTGCACTAATTTGTCTAAATTAAAAAAATTTCTTTAATGGGTGCACTATTTATTCATAGGGTATACGAGTTCCTTAATGTGTGTGTTGCTTAAGGAACTCATGCAACCTGTGACGTGCAACAAGTTGGACCGCTTTACTTTTTTAGAAACTAGTCACACGAATGCCACTATTTGAGATGTGTAGGAGTATGATATAGAAATGGTTCATGTGAACGCATTGTCCTTGGAATATGCACGTGACTTTGCATTTTGAGTTCAATGATGCTCGTATTCTATCCATTTGTGCGTATGTTGTAAATTCTAATTTTAATTAGAAGGGCCCCATAGAACATTAATTTTTTGGTTATAAATGGGAAGAAACCCCATGTAGAGGAATAAAGGCTTGTTGTTGTTATTGTAAATGGGGGGAAGCTCATTCATTTCACCATTCAAGCTACCATTTATCTCACAATTCATAGTCTTATATGTTTAGTTGGTGTTAGGAAATTATATTTTACTCGTAGATGAGTTTTCTAAATATCTCACAAGTTCCACGCGAGTTCATTTAGTGTTCAATTATTGTCACATGATTTTCATTTTATCTTTATTTTTGCAACTTATATTTGTTTTTTTTTGTTCATTTTATCAAGTATAAAGCCTATACAGTCCAAAATATTCCTTTATTTTATTATTTTTTTAGGTTTTGTGTAAGTCAAGATCATCATGAATTTAGCAACCTCCCAATATCTTCATCATATGGGGGGCATTTTCAATAATGCTAAACATTTCCACCATATGTTAAAAAGTGTGCATGATCGGTGTCGTAAGAAACATCGAGTAGAGGATCTTCTATCCCACCACACCAAAAAAAGCATGCATAAGTTTACATGTACCTGTTTTACGTCTGCAATGTTTCCCTACTATGTCAAGAAATACACACAAAACTACTTATATTTGAATTTTTCCTATTATGCTAAGAAAAACATGCGCGAGGTTTACTCACTACATAATGAACATCGCTTATAAGTTTTCCCATTGTGCTAAGAAAAATGTGCACTGGTTTTGCTGCACTGAATTGTTGACCTTGATACTTGTGTTGAGGTCGAGTCAATCGCATACGGTGAGTTTGGAATACAAAACACAGTGACGTCGCATGAAACTCATCCGACGTGAGCTGACTAAAAACCTAAATAGCTGAAATGACCTATGTTTGGTAAATGGATAGTGCCGGGGAAACTGGGGCAGCTTAATTAGCTAAGATCGACGCCTCTATTTATCAGGGTCGTCGATCGACAAAAATTAAAATTTTGTGAGTGTGGATTGAGACGACATTGGTATGGACGATGTAATGTCTAGATCAAGGCACGATCAATCTAAATAAATATTCATTATTAATTTAAAAAATGGGAATTTTTTATTACCTGTTTAAAAAAAGGAAATAAAAATAATAATAAATAAAACATAACTAAATAAACCCTAAATCCCTCATTTGAATCGCATAACTCCCACTCAACTCACACTAGACCTTCTCTCCCTCTAGCTCCCTCTCTCTCTTGCGTGTCAAAGCCCAACGTCGCCAGCCACTCCCACCGTAGCGCCATCGCCACTCCAACTGCCAGTCAAGGTGGACATCGCCCCCCTCGCTTCCTCTCTCTTTTCCTTCTATTTCTTCTTCTTCTTTCTCCTCCTTCCTCCCTTCTCCTTTCTCCTTCTTCCTCCTTTCTTCTTCTTCTTCCTTTTCTCTCCCTTCTTCCTCATTTCTTCTCTTCCTCTTCCTCTTCCTCATCTCCTTCCTCACCTTCTTCCTTCTTCTTCTTTATCTTCCAAAAAACCTAAATATAACCTAACCCTATTTTTTTTATTTCTCTATCAACATACCTCAAACCACCACACCCGCTTCACAAAAATCTCTCCCCACAAGCTCTTACACCTACATAAAAAGTCTCATCCCATTCTACTTTCTCTCTATACCAAGAGAGAGAATACTATTTCTCTCTCTAAATAGAGAAAATTCATTTTTCTGATTCTAGGTTGTCTTCCCTAACTCCCTCTCACTCTCAATCCCTTTATCTCTCTACCTAGATAGAGAAAAAAAATATCCCCCTCTCTTTCTCTCTAAAATTGGAGGGAGATAGAGATTTTCTCTCTCTCTAGCTACTCCTCACAACCACTACCTCCCTACATCATTCCCACAAAACTATAGCCAAATTCCCTCATTCCCTCTCTTTCTCTCTCTCTAAAAAGAGAGATTTCACCCTCTTTCTCTCTCTAGTCACTCCATTTCACTAAAAAACATTTCTATATAAATAAATAAATTATACTAATAAAAAATATTTGTGCATCGCAGGTGTCGCTACCGTTGTTGCCATCGTCTCGACTCTGCCACTGTGAACTTTGAGGTATAACCCCAACCTGACACTAGTATTATTTTATGGATTATAGCGTGTGAAATTGAGTACCTGTGACTGCCTTTCTTGGCAGGCAAGGAAATACTGTGATGCATGGAAAATCTAGGTACCTATAACAACCTTTCTTGGCAGGAGGAAAAATTTAAATGAATAAGATTATAAATACCCACAACCACCTTTCTTGGTAGGCAGGGAAATACTACCTTGCATGAAGTTACAAGTATCTGTAATTGTCTTTTTTAGCAGACGGTGAAAGATTGTTGCTTCATAAACAGTTATATGAAGATTCGTAATTGCCTTTCTTTGCAGGTGGGAATTGAAGATTTTGGTGGCAGAATTAGCCAACATCGACCATGCACGTCTTTCTTACGTGATGGGATGACTTAGCACACCCCGATACAACCCTCGATGGGGGGGGGGGGGGTAACGTCAAAGTATTGTCTAAATTTACACCAAAATGAAGGACTTATATAAAATTTAGTGAAACTAAAACCTAATCTAGCTCCTAAGTCAACATTAAATAAAAAATATACTAAATCCTAAGTTGCAAATATTAAAAAGTAAAAATGAATGAAAACCAAAATGCAATAAAATATGACTTATAGTGCACTTGTAGAAAAACTGGTTGCTCGCCAACAAGCAAGAATGTGAACTAAAACATCCCCTCTTTAGCCCCTAACTCGTGCACACTCAAATTCCTTAGTAGCACCCTTTCTTTGCAAGCTGAAATGCATGAAAATGAGCTAAGTCAAATGGGCTTCCTATTTATAATATAAGAATTGATTCAACTGCAAGACCTGTTGAGCCAAAGTCTAAATGCAAAATGACAAGGGGAGAAGACTTGTACGTGCCCCGTGACATACCAAATCACCAAAATGGGGTGTCACCTACGAGCCCCTAGTTATTTAATGCGTGTGTACTAAAGACATACAATCACATTATATCAATACATTAAGTGGCATGTACGTGTACTGCCAAACATGCATGTGCGCTATACAAGCGCACTAATTAGCAAGTATGCATACCATCAAGCATGCAAATGCATCAATAATCATGCAGACAAGCAAATGCATCATATATGCATATGAGCAAACATACAAATGCATCATGCATGCACGCTAAGTAAAATGCAAATGCCTCGTACAAAGTGAACTAAAATATGTGCAAGCATGTCGCACAAGTACATTATGACACTTGCAAGTGTGTTGCGTGAGTGCACCGTGAAACATATAGATGCGCTGTGAAAATGCATTGAAATTTATGCATATACATTGTACAAGCACATTATAAGACATGCATGTGTGCCATGCTAGTGCATTATTCAACATGCAAATACATCATGCATGCACCATGCAACATACAAAAATATCATGCAATTACATTAAGTAGTGTGCAAATGCATATGCAACCATACAAGTACACATACCAACATAAAAAGTGCATATACCACTGTGTTAAATGCATATATACTATATGATATATAATATATTATGCAAAATGCATTGGAAAAATATATATCTGCATGGGCCCCAAAAAATGCAATAAATACACAAGCGTGACATATGAGGATGATGCGCATACTAAAAAAGATTAAATTGGCTTTAAATTTATCGCCCTGAAAAGTGTGCAAACATATTAAACAAATGCACTATCATGCATACATATCACTTAAAATTATATTTAAATTACTTGTATGTGCTCCAACAAGTGCGTTACACTCCTAAACCCTCGCCTGAGAATGCTATGCTGGTTAAAAGTTAACCTAAGTTCAAGTTCAATCATTCTTGAATAGACTGAAGTCGACACAAATTGAACCGTTGAACAAATACACAATCATAACATCGACTGAAATATCTTATTTTATGCGTTCATTTTTGTTGACGAATATTTTCATATCGACTCGACCCCGATTGAGCCCGACTGGACTCGATTGATTCGATCGGCCGCAAAAAGATACTACTAAATTATGGCCACGACCAGAGCCCATATGTTCTCCAATGTCTCTAAATCCTTGAGTGAGAAATGAATTAGGATAATTGATAGGGCATAAATCCCTTTGTTAGCTAAAGTGGGCTGAAATCTATCTCTTTAGGCAAACATTCACCCCAAGTCTACAAGATATTCTTGGACGACGTAACCCATGGCTCCTGACAAAGATCCTTCAACCATGTTTTTGGATCGACTACCTCCTCTAACTAAATAGACTAGGGACCATGAAAGCCTGGGGATGACAGAACTATGGGATCTTGATTGGGATTGTCACCATTCCCCCATCACCTGCTTTAAGCATATGGTGACAAACTCAAAACTTAAAAAACACTCAAATCTATTTTTAAAACCCTTAAGTTGTTGCTATAATACATTGGATACTCAATGTCTATAAAACAACTAGCCTTAATCGAAAATGCTATTTATTATTTGGAGGGATAATTAACTATAGGGTTTATGAATATAAGAAACTAGACCTCAGATCATGAAGTCCTCACAAAATGAGGGCGAAATCTCTAGGTAGTATCTGATCTAAAATCTAATATGTCTTCTGAATTTTTACTCGAAATCTAAACTGATTAAAACTCTCCTGTCGATAAAAAAAGAAGCGAAGATGCCTGGGCGAAAATTTTCGAAGCCCATATGAATGCATCACATTTGTGATTTTGAGAGCTTGCAAATTTATACCTTGCGTGAAAGATGACAACTACAATGAAGATGGGAGCACCAATTTTTAATTTCCTTTTCCTTTTTCTTTTTTATCATTATATTGTATTTTTCTCTTTTAAAGAGAGTAGGAGAAAGGGGAGAAAGAGAGATAGAGAGAGAAAGAGAAGAGTAAAAAAGAGAGAGAGTGAGAAAGAGATAGGAAGAGTGAGAAAGAGAGAGAGAGAGAGAGAGAGAGAGAGAAAGAGAGAAAAAGGGTGAAGAAGACTGATGAAGAATGAGAAAGAAAGATAGAGAAATAAAGAGAGAAAAAGAAAAAAATAGAAGGGATTGGGTTATAATAGGCTAGTGACACTACGGCATCAACTTTGAGCATTTGATGGGGTGCGATGACAATTAGGGCTGCAATGTAGGTGTCAACGTGGTGCATTCGAGCTAAGATGGGGGAGATGTTCGGGGTCCTCAATGTTTGGTTCAATGAGAGAGAGAGAGAGAGAGAGAGAGAGAGAGAGAGAGAGATAATGAAAGAGAGATATCAAGAGTGGATGAGTTAGAGTGGGTGAGTACAGTTATGGGAGAATGACTGAGAGAGGGAGATTAAGAGATAAAAGAGACAAAGGGATTAGAAGCATAAGGGTGGGGTATGGGACATGTGGATGTGGTTTATGTATAGGATGTGTGGCCAACAAAGCATGCTATTATTTTTTTCTTTTTTTTTTTGTCAATAGTACTTTCATTGTGAGGATTTCAATTGGTGGATTTCCAAAGATGTTTGAAGTGCCTCTTGAATTCCAAATTCAACCACCCACTTCTTGGCATGCCTTAAAAAACAACAATGTGATTTGAATAAGCATAAAAATAATAACATCTAAACCTATAATAGAGGTTTCAGAATAAAAGGAGGAACACGGTTTTTTAGACGATGAGAATTTTATACTGCACTGTCTATATAATATCAAATTCAAAAGTATGAAAACCTAGTAGCATGCACAACTCTATATTAATTGATCTATGAGATGTCTAACTTGTGTGCTTTAGAGGTACCTTGTAGGTGTTTAGTTAGTAATTATTTTTCTTTATTGTCTCTCTTGAGTTATTTTCCATCATTTATTATGAGAGGCATCTCTTTTCTTTGTTAAGAGTGAATTTACACCAATTTTGAGAATTCGTAAATCATTTATGACTAACCAGTGCCCGTACTTTTAGTTGATCATATCTGCTCATTTCCCATGGACATAGACAAATATTTACTGAAGAGAAAATGATCAAAATAATTAATTGACTCTTTGTGAAGGACCAAAATGGTCATCAAGAACTTAAATGTTGTTTATGAAATTATTATTTAAACAACTTGGTGAAGCAAAGAGATAAGGATCTATTGATAACATCATGTTATGCCAGATGTTGGTGAACTAAACAACTGAGAAGTAAGAATTGTTACCAAATTGATTGCTTAAATGACACACACCTTCTTGTTTCCTCAATATTATGCATAAAATAAGCATTTGGACATGTGCATGCAAAAGCATTTGCATAAAACAAGCAAGCAATTAAAAGATCATGAAGGCATTAAGAAAAAATACCCCCTTAGACCTTCTCTGATTCCTTGAGGACTTAAATCATGATAAAAAGCATCCCAAGTGCACCAACCAAACCAATCTAGCATTCCCGGCATCTGTCTCAGTAGTGAAAAAGGAACAGATTTTATTTCTCTGCTTCATTAAGAGAAAAACTCAAAAAGAATTCATTAACTTTGATTGTAAGAGATTTCATAAATTATGATAATAATAAAAGTTAAAAAATTTGACTAGCCTGTTTATTTTCACGTGGTAAAAAAGTGCCCTTTCTCTCTTGCAATATTCTGCATGATAGTTCAATTTAGGATTAACTTCTTTTAATTACATAAAAACCTCGAAGGATTTGAAAAAGGAGCGAGGATGACTTATTTATGAAGTATATGCTTATGGAAAAGAACAAAGGGGCTTACTTTATCGACTCTTTCACAAGGTCGTAAGGATCTTCCCCATAATTTACAAGAACTGCCTCAAGGAACTTAGATGACTTGACAGAGGGATCCCCTGAGAGGAAATGGTTACTATGTGAGGTATCAACAGTTAAATTATGCATTAAAAAACAATACCTACCAATAGGCAGCATGCACGGTCTGCCTTCAAATCCTTAGCATAAAATTTACTTATAAGAGCATGATCTATAGGGTTGATCTCTACCACTTTCTATGCAAAACTCAAGTTCATTTGAAGAGTTCCCTTGTAAACTGCTCCTAAACTGGCCATCTAACACTGGTAAGAACAAAATGTAGAATGGTAGAGGTTTAGTAGCCTGTGGACTACCATCACCATTAACCTTTGCTTCTAAGAGTAGTAACTGCGTCTCTGTTGGGATATCACTTCCTGATCGCCCTATTCGAGGTATCATCCACCATATCTTAAATCTGAACAAAGAAAGTAGTTTGAAGTCCCTGCATCCAAATCCATAGTGCCATTAGATCTGTCTTATCAAAAGCTCTTCACATCTAAGTCAGTCAAAAAGAGTAAAAGGCAATCTGTACAGGAAACATTTAAACATGCAAGCAAATTGAACTGGCCAAGCATTGTAACTCGTTATACGCAGAAGGCTTCCTCTCCAAAGTCAACTTTTATGAAGAATAGTGAACTTGCATAAACTACAGCGGTATGATACTTTAAGGTTAAGCTTCGTACCAGAGTCAATTTTGATAAAGATAATCAAACATGCATAAGCCACATCTAACTTGCTCAACAAGAAAAAAAGCAACCTGTAAGTCAAGCATTTAAGCATGCAAGCAAAGTAAACAGGCTATGCAATGGAACTCTCTAAACACAGGAAGCTCTCAAAGTCATTTTTCATGAAAATCGTCTAACTTGAAAAAATTAAAGCAGCATTTTGGCTAATTGTGAGGCCTGTCATGTTATAACTTGGCAAAAGAACCTTAGTTGGAATATCAAAAACAGAATGTCCAATATTCTAATCCAAAATCCAAATTACTTTTATACGTTGAATTTGATTTAAGAAGTCCAGAAGCTTCTTCTAATGACAAGAATAAGACACAAAAGAAAAGAATGGCAGAATTTACTATATGCACTTACTAATAATTCATCCACTAATAACACAACGATGTAGAAGGATTTAATAAAATAGTGTTTAGTTGTTTTGTGCCTTCAAAGGGGCATGCATGTTTAGTTTTATTCAAAATAGACTATAACTTGGAATCAAATTGATCATCTTGTAAAGTTAAATCATCATCGACCAACAGAAAAATTGAATTGAATCACATATACTATTCAATTTGTTTTAAATTTAGAATTTGAAACTGCAAAATTTTGCTTTAGTTTAGAACATCCGTTGACATCATTGTTAGTAAAGAGATGAAAATCCTATGTAGAGGACTTATGAATTAGTTGCATGCCCGTTACTAATAATGATACATAAGAAGGAAAATTAAAATTTTGATTTTTAATCCACATGATCCTGATACATATACAAATACTAAAATTGCTGGAAAAAAATTTACAGCACACTAACACCTTATAAGATCACTGACAGTTGTTGCAAGCGTCTAACAACAAAATTAATTCACCAAACTCTTCCAGATGACAACTGAAATGATAAGGCGAGACTGCATACAACTCTAGCTCCTCTGTCTTCACGCACTTTCAAATTGATAGCTTCTATAATTTCCATTGCTGGTGTTAGAGCTCTTAACCTAATGAAATGGGTGTGTTTTCACTCTCCTTTTTTCCATTCGCATGATATCTAAAGTAGGATCATACTAAAGAAAACATTTAATTAAAAGAATCAAACCAAAAAGGAAACTATGAACAATTTGGTTTATTTTATGAGTAGATTCGATTTCAATTTGTGATATTGTCTAATATAGTTGTTTTGGTTTTGTTTAAATTTGTCTAAGAAGCTAAATAAAATCTATTTGAAGCGAACTACTGTAGATTAGGTAATACAAACCATATAATTATAATTAGAAGGGGTGATCTTCAGATTGTAGTTTACAACATCTTTTTCTATTTTAATTTCTTTGCAAAACCAGTTGAAACTGAGCAACCAAATAAAAACAATAAAATTAAAAACAACATAGTAAAAGAAGTCAAAGTATAGTTTATATATTTCATGATGCGGAGCATTGTGCAAGCAGGACGGAACAGCTTAATTTCCTATGCAGGCGGAATAACATACCTAGTTGCTGCTACTTTAGTTAGTTAGTTATGGAGTGTGCCACTTACCATTACACAGTATTATTTTTATTTACACAGCACATCATATACTTTTTAGCTGCTTTACCCTTTTTAGTCTTTTGGCTGGTGTTAGCCTTCTTATGCGGACCTGTAGGAGTTTTCTTCCAGTTTTTTTTGCTAATTTACAAGTTTTAGCTCTGCAACTCTTGCAAGCTTACTGTTCCATTGGTTTTTCTGCATTGCTTGTGCCTCTACCGTAAGATCCTACATCATTTCAAAATCTAAATTGAGAGCAAAGGGGACTGAATTGTGTGTTTCAATTAAATTAAAATTTTTGTTAGATTTATGTTTCAAGATAGATAAAAGGAGAAGGGATAGACCTCTAATTACATGCATGGAAGTTAAAATGATTTGAGAAGAAGAGATTCAACACCTAAGGTAGTTCTCAACACAAAGGATTTGAAAACTCCGATCCAAATAGTTGGGATAATGCTGCTGCTGATGATAATTTAGGCTTCACGAAGATCGATTTGATTATAATTTATAAAATAATTAAAATAAAATTAAGCCGTGCATACCCCTTGCTTTGAGGACCCGAAGCAATTAAAAATACCCTCTCCACAGTAGTCGTATTAGATCAGTTAGTGCTTATAGCAAATTCCTCTTCACATCGACATATAGTTAACCATGAACCCTAAATTCCCCCACAGAAAATTCTGCAAGAATTCACATACGATTTTTCTCCAAAGCATATGCAGCAAATATGGTTTATTCTGACCAGGTTAATACACATTCCTTTCGAAACATGCCGGAAGACAAATACCAATCAAATAAGAGTATTCACCTTCCTCAGGTTGCATCCAAATGAATAAAATTTAAAAACATTTCAGTGGCGACTAAAAGCACTTGAACATAGCAACAAGCATGAAATAGCAAGAATTCAGTCATGGAAACCATCAGAACTTACTTAACAACACCTAGCTTGAAGACATGGCGGCTGCTCGCCTCCGGTGAGACTGCTCCCAAGAACAGCGACTCATTCGAAGAAGGCTTGACCACGACATTCTCTGGCACACTCAAGAGTGCCTCCCTTCCATTGATCCTCAACGCCCCATCTTTTATGAATGCCTTAGTGGCCTGGCTCATGGAATGCTTCCATAGTTCCCGGAATCTCAGGCGCCCGTTGTTCAGGATGATACCATTGGATTTGGATGGCAAAACGAATGCGAGGCTCGGTTTGAGATGGAGTGAGTTAACAGTAGAACAGTTCATTTCCATCAACAAGAGGGACGAAGAATTAACCGGACTTTGAGAATCCCACTTTGAAAGACAGGAATTCTACAGCCTGTCAACAGACAAATGAAAATACAGAAGAATACTGCTTCTAAAATAGTGAAGTAAGCTGCTTTGATTTTTTTTTTTTTCTGAGTTGGATTGGTGTGGAAGGGATTCCATGAGATTGAAAAGCATAGATGAGGCTTCAATCGGAGAAGATTGGGAGATCATGGATAGGGTGGAGAGAAGGGGATGGGGACGATAGGACTGCCAACTGCGGAGTTGGGAGAGAAAACGACAAGAGTGTGATTAGAAGTTGGCTTGCTGTAATTTACGACCCTATAAATTGTTCTTATTTTTAAACGTTTGTGATTATTATTATTATTGTTATTATTTTAAAGTAAGTTTAAGAGATGATAAAATACGTTTAATTAATCATTAGGAAAATAAATTGAATTGTTTAATATTTTAGAAAATATGCTTTAAATATCTAATAAGGGTAGGGTTGTCAAAAAATAGGTTGATTGGTCGGGTTCAGATCCAACTCAGAATCTAGTCAAGTTAAATCCGGCCAATTTAATAAAAAAGTCAAGAAGAGCAACTCGAATTCAACCCGCTAGCAACCTGAATAATTCAAATCAGATCCATTAATCCATTTTAGTTATATTTTTTTAACTAATTAACATAAAGTTTAAGATATTCGATAAAAAATAAGAAGATTATACACAAAAGTAAAAACTTTAAAGAAAAAATATTAAATGGGTCATTTTTCGGATCGCGTCATTTATTGACACCACTGAAAAAGGAATTGTTTGAAAACATTTTTTACTTTAATTTATTATTGTTATTATTATTATTATATATATATATATATATATTTACTTTCTTTCTTGCCTCAAATTCTTGGCCCCAATAATCATGCTTATTACCTTCAATAACAAAATGTTTCTCTCCATTTTTGTGCTCACCATTCTTTTGATGTGTGCTCCTCTAGCTGAGCATGACTTATTTTTAGGAGAAATTATTATGTGCAGATTTCATACATAGCTTTATATTCGGACTCTAATTAAATTAAGACACATAGATTTTTATGACTTGACAATCCGACCCAACCTAGCTATGAAAATTTTGAAATCGTGACAGCCTACTCGTTTTTTATGTTTTTCAAAAAGAAATCCACAAATGCTCCCAAATATTTATGATTTTTGCAGAATAAAAATTTTGATATATGTTGCGAAATAAAAAATGAGGAAGAGACTATGAAGATAAAAACTAATTTGGAGGAGGACATTTCATTCCTTGAGCAGATAATATGCCCATAGGATGCAGAGTCCAAAATGTGATATGCAAATGTCCATAAAGAGAAAGTCTTGAATTGAAAAACCTGCAATCGTGGGGGTCCAAGTGGGCAGCGCCCCGTGGACATTTGCATATCACCTTTAGGACTTTGCAACCTATGAGAATATTATTTGCTCGAAGAATGCAATGTCCTCCTCCAAACCAATCTCCACATTTATCGCATATTTCTCATATTTTTATAAACAGACACCAAAAGTTCTATTCCATAAAAATCCTAAATATTTGAGAGCTTTCGCGAGTTTCTTTTTAAAAACTTCAAAAATGGGTGGGTTGTCATGATTTTAAAATTTTAATCATTGGGTTGGGTCCAATCATCGGGTCTTAAAAATTCATGTGTCTTAATTTAATTGGAGTTCGAATGTAGAGCCATATCCGGAGTCCACACAAAATAATTTCTCCATTTTTTTGTGGCTGCTCTTGTGGCTTCACTTAGTTTTTTTTTTTTTTTTACTTGTAAATTTTTTATGCATGTAACTTCATTTTTTATCAATGGATTGGATTTTTGTCCTCTATTTTGAATTTTTTATGGTCATTTTTGGTGGTGGGAGATGACGTCCCCGACGACATCTATCCCAGCTTTCTCAATAAAGGGGTCTATGCGTTAATTAAGAAAAGAAATTACAAGGTTGTTATAGAGAAAATTCATCTTGCTACTACTCAAAAGAGCTACAAAACAATCCAAAAGAAAACCTTTGAGCTGAGGGTTCTTTATTACAAGCCTCAATAGTCATTTGTATGCGACCTGTAATTTTCATTGTGAATCTCTTGTTCATTTATTTTATTTTGTTCAATTTACATCACAACAAGATTTTTTTTTTTTGCTCATTTAATTAAGTCCAATTTTCTGTTGTTTGAATTTAGTCCGATTCCATGCTATTCAATTTGCAAACTCAGTCCCCTGTGGTTCATTCAAGTTTAGGTCCATTGTATTTTGTTTAAGTTCAGATCCTAGTTTCATTGGAATTTTTGGCAGCCTCGCCACGTCTCCCGTGTTTAGGGGAAACTATAGGAGTCTGAGCCATCCCACCATGCTCTAGAGCATATATGATAAGTGTCGGGCGACACCGCGACCATATTTTTTCAACACCACCATGCTACGAGAGCATGTACAGGTCTACCCATTTCGCCATATGCGTCGCATCGGACTTCCTCCTACCGTGCTATGAGAACTCGTATAGGAGGTTATCCCGCTCGCCGTAAACGCCGAAAATAGGATTTTTTGTTAAATGAGTTATACCTGCGAGCGGATCGGTGGTGACTATGGCGGTGACGAAATGCACAGGGATTTTTCTATTTTTCTCTTTTTTCTCACTTCACATTTTTTTTCTCTTTTTCTTTTTTGAAATTTTCACTTTATTCTTTTTCTTTTTTTCTTTCTCTCTTTTTTTTGCTGCTTCTTTTTTTTAGACTTCTTAAACTAAAATAACAACTAATAATAACTAAGAAAAAATATAATATAATTAATCAAACTAATAACTTATAATAAAATACAATTAATACAACTAAATTATAATATCAACTCATAATAATAACAGTTGATACAACTAATAACTGAAATAAAACAACATATATATATATATATATATATATATATATATATATATATATATATATATATATATATATATATATATATATATATATATATATATATATATACCTAGTTAACTAAAGAAGGTCGGTTAGGAGGCGGCTGACAGAGCTGGGTTTGGCTTGAGGAGTCGAACAATTATTACGTCATCTGATCGGACGTAGAGCTACGTTCGGCCGCCAATAACATGTCGCCAAGTACTCTTTCTCTTTACCGCGCGGCCCGACGACTTGACCCGTAGCGGAACCCGGGAATGCTATGTTCGCAATTTTCTCGGTATTGATCGGTATTTGCTCGGTATTGGAAGGTATTGCTTTGCAAAAACAAGAAATACCGCTCTGTGAAAATCAAAACCATGCAAATACCAAGTTGTACCGAGTTTTTCTACAACTCGGTACAACTTGATATTTGCTCATGATTTGCTTGGTATTGCTAGGGATTTGCTCGGTATTGCTAGGTATTTGCTCGGTATTGCTAGAAAAAACTCGGTACAACTCAGTATTTGCTCAAGATTTACTCGGTATTGCTAGGGATTTGCTCGGTATTGCTAGGTATTTGCTCGGCATTGCTAGAAAAAACTAGGTACAACTCGGTATTTGCTCGGTATTGCTAGGTATTTGAAATATATCCAAAAAGTGATGGAATGTTGTTCGGCTCGTCAAGAATTTAAAAAAACACACCTGCCAGAACCCAAAAAATAGCTGGTCGGGTTGGCGTGGCGAACTTAGAGTAGCATACGTTCACCGGACCGAATAAAAGTTCTGAGGAGTCGGGTTGTGAAGTTCGGCTGCGGTTAGGTGAAATCGATGGGAGAGATCGGGCTGGGTCGGAAGGGATGCGAGATGAAGAAGGGAGGCAGAAGCTGCGAGAGGAAGAAGTCGGTTGCAACAGCGATTGGCTACCGCGAGTGGAAGCCGAAATAGGGCAGATGGGGTTCGGGTGTTCAATGGCTTGCGTGGATGGCGTCGGCTAGGGAGGAGATTTGCGGCCACAGGTAACGATCGGCTGGCTGAGTTTTGGCACTTGTGGCTTGATTCGTGCGGTGTAGAGTCGGATTGGCAGAGAGATGATGCGGGAACAACAGAGGAGGAGGAAGATTGATCGGCTAAAAGCTGTAGGCCGACGGGTTGGGTGCGATTGGATGGAGTTCGGTTTCAGCAGAGGGACGAATAGAGGAGGATATCAGAGATGGACGTTGGTTCTGGGAGTTTGCCTGCGTTTGGGTGGAGATTTTCGGCTGCTTGCGTGAATGGGAGATGGAGGTTGGAAGCTCGCCGGATTTTTGCGCTTGAGGAAGAGAAGCCGAGAGGCTTCGTCTCTGTCGCCTTTTAACAACACGAATGAGAGAAGCGATCGGGTGTGAAGCTCGCGTGAATGGACAGTTTTGGCGCCGTTTGGAAACTTTTGTACAGGTATTAATTTTTTTTCATTATATATATGTATATTTGGATTTGCTTGCAGAGGTCAACACTATGCACATTGACCTAGACTTACTCTAGCCTCCATTACAAACCCCTAAACCTTTTAGATTTCCCTAAAAAACTCCATATCGCATCTCACAAAATTGCCATGATACTTCCAAGTGAATCCGTATGCTTTAAATCTCTCTCCATGCCTTAACCCAAAATGTGTATCCCTAAGAGAGCAGATGGTTATAAGGTTCGCTTGCTCTAAGCTTGGTTGGTCCTCTCTCATTGGTCACACCACAAATGAAATTCATAAAATTATCTTGAGGCCCACTGCAACAATTGGATGCCTTGGATCCACACCTACAAGGCTAGGTCAATTTAGGTGTTGCTGAAAAAATACTTGAGATGAGAGTTACAAGGAACAATATTGTTTGAAGTTATTTTTGATTGGGATATGTGCAGAATGCACTTAGTAGGTTCTACACTTCTACATACATAATGGCAAACCTTTTAGTTCTCCTTTGACTATTAACTTTAAGTTATCATAGCTAAAAACCAAATTTTATATAAAAGGAATAAGTCCATATGAAAAATGTATGCTTCAACTATTTGCAGTCTCATATAAGTTATGATGCATGCATACCTAATTATTACCTAGGCAAAGGGAGTTATAAGTAGGTACACTGAAGCAGATTGCATTGCTCTGCTTAAATCAAGCTATGAGATGGGGATAAAGAGTGTGCTAGATTGTAAAAATCAATACGTTATTCATTTATCAAAAAATATAATTTATCATGTATGGACAACAAACATATGGATTTACTAAATCATACTTACATATAATTTATCAAATTGATATTTATTAAATCTTACCTTCCAACTAAGCATGCTCTTAGTTTTGAACAAAATAAACAAAAAATAAAGCATATTATATTTTCATGCTAGAACACAAGACAAAACAAAATCAATAAAAAAAAAATCCAAATGGCATGAATTCTACACATACAAGGAGTTCCATGGGTACAATTGTCATACTAAGGCATTATTTGGGACAGTTTTCTTATTGCTTTTTAAAACAACTTTTTAGTATACAATTTTTTGAAATTATAAATTTTTGTACTAAAAAGCTGCCTTAAAACACATTAAAAAAGTTGTCTCAAATGAAGCCTAAAGGATATAAAACTACTTCCTGAAAGCTTCTTCAAAAATATTAGCAGTTGTACAAGGTGCCACTAAGGTGCATGCCTTTACTTGATTAGAGCCAAAACACAATTAGAACTCTTAAAATTGAGTAGATGAAACCTTCCCACCAAATTCTCTTCCTGCCTCCACGTCTTTCCCTCAGGACTAAACCAATTTTCCTTATTAAATTTTAATCATTACTTTGAATTTCAATTTTTAGTTTTATTTGATTCATAAATAGAGCATGCTTGCTAGAGTTGAATTTATTTCAATCCGGGATCCCGAATTTGTGATTTTGATGATAATAATTATTATTGATTAAATTTCATTTCTCATATTATTATATATTGCGTATATGTTTTGGTGTGTACTAACATTTCAGAAATATCATGCACCATGCAAGAGAATTCAATGCTCAAATTTGGGTATAAAAAAATAAAAATAAAAAAGGCCCAAATTTGGGTAGAATAGGATAACAAAGAGTCTATAGTCTTTATTTCTTTTATTCTTATATTTCTTGAGTTGTAGTTATGTAAAAGATGTATGACATACTGACGACCGTGCACACACACAAGGGAGTGAGAAAATAATTTTTACATTTTTGAACTAATCATATTGTACGATCAAAATATTACTGTACGATCGGTTGCTTTTGAAACGACATAAAAAAGTTATTTTTTAATTTTTAATTTATATCCGCCAATCAAAATTAAGTGAGTTTTTAAAATTTTAATTTTTGAACTAATCGTATTGTACGATCACATTCGTACAGTATGATATTTGAAAACTTGTTCACTTAAATCCTTATGATTAGTCAATCAAATCAATGATTAATTAATATAAACAATCGTACATTCTGATCGTATTGTACCAATAATGTTCGTCCCGACAATCATCTTAGACGAACCCTTGATTTTTGCTCTAATCATACCGTACGATGTCAATTGTGCAGATGATGGGCAGACATGATTTTGGTCGTCCCATCAATTGTGTTGTACTACAACATATCAATTGAAATAATCGTACTGTACGATCTTCAAATCTTATTGTATGGTCAAGTATACAGATTTTGAATAGTTCATCCAGGGACTGTTCCATTGTATTGTACGGGATCTTATTTTTGAACTAATCGTGATATACAATCATCTATCGTATTGTATGAACAATTACAGGTTGTTTGAAAATTTAGGCTTTTTGGACCCCTTTGAACTTAAGCTCTTTTAATAGACTTTTGGGAAGTCTTTAGCTATTGGGTTTTCTAGAGAGAGAGATTTTGAGAGAGATCTTGGAGAGGGATTTCACATGGTTGCTCCAGCAAGCTTCAGCCTTGTTTCCTCCAAGTGTCTTGCTTGGTTTCTTGGGTAGCTGCGGGAAGAAGAATTTTAGCTCGACGATCGTCGAGATTCTCTGCTTTTACTAGGAGGGTGAAAAAGGATTGATATGTTCTCTACCTTCACCAGGAGGGTAAAAAAGTGGTCAAGATTATCTGTCTTCATCAAGAAGGTGAAAAAGAGGTCAAGGTTCTCTGCCTTCACTTGACCTCTTTTTCATCAAAAGGGTGAAAAAAAGGTCAAAGTTCTCTGCCGCACCGGGTCAGTGAAAAGATTGTAAGAGCTTCTCCGCCAAGCTGTGGGGGCTAAAAGAGAGACATTAAAGGTTTACTGCAATACCCAGAGAGGAGGATTCCAGGGAGTGGACGTAGGTCATTGTTTGACCGGGCCACTATAAAATTCATGTGTGTTCATTCTGATTCTTATTTTCTATATTTTATTTCTTTGCTATTTATTTTTCTAAAAATCGTATGTTGGGAAAGTTATGATTGATGTCATATTGATTTGATTAACTTATTGTCACATTTAGTATAATTATTGTTTCGTTAATTTGATTCCGTATCGGGTGATAACATTGTTCGTTTTTAATTTATTGAAAAATCTCAAAAAGATTATTTTGTGTTAGAAATTTTTTAAAAATCAATTCATTCCTCCCCCTTCTTGGTGTGCCTAGGGACTGCTTAATGAGGCTTAACACTCTCCATTGAACTTTCAGAATTTTTTTGCAACGTGCCCATAGTTTTTTGGTCAACCTCAAGATTTGACAAAACGCCATGCTGTAGTTTTGATTTAGTTTTAATTCATTCTCCACCAAAGAGAAAAAAAAAAGCATTAACTATTTTGAAAATTTGAGAAGTTCGAGGTTGAATGTGAACAAACTACAGTGAAATTTTTAAGAAGCAAGAATGATAATCTAAATAAAGAAATAATGCTTCCACCACTATCTCAAGCAAGAAGTTAAAGTCTAGAAACATGATAATTGAATAAAATGATAAACAAACCTTCAATCCAAAGCAATGAAGCCTACCATACACAAGTGGTACAATTTATTTCCTGAACAAATGCTACCAAACTTACAATATAAACTTTGATAATAAAAAAACTATTTGGATGCCAAATGAATCTGTAAACCCCATGCAATGCTCATGAGTTTGCTTTCACAGCCATGGGACTTCTGACATAGTGAATCCCATCTGACCAGATGAGTACGCCAAATGAATATCCTTTTCTTACCCTTCCTTCAGTAGACTCGAAGTATAACTTAAACTTCTTCTCCTCCCCAATTTCCTTGAATTGCAAGACTTGAGGCTTCACTGAAACCAATATACCTTCCGGAGCTTTGATCCTTGCAGTGTAAGTTCCGGGTGAACCAACGTTCTTCACAGTGCGGGTCACGGTCATTGTCTTCTTGAGGCTAGGAATCGCAAAGGAGGGGTAATTTAAATTCTCCATCACTGTCTTCTTTTTTGAACATTTGTAAGGCTTCCCCAATAACTTCAAACTTTGCGTCGAGTTAAATCCTAAGGCACATAAAAAGTCCATATAATCATCGATACCCAAATCATAGACAAGTCCTGGATCCATGGCATCGTTTGGTTGTATGTGTCCACTTCCATAGGCAAATGGTGTGGCTTTTCTTAGTGTGCCTTGAACTTTCATTGGCTTTCCAATGTTGTCCCTGGTTCTCGCTGTAAACATTATAGTTTAATTAGGTTGTTGAATGGATTGAATTAGATTCTATACTCAAAACCTGCATTGAATCTTAATTTAGATGTCCTCTGACATAAATTCTCATGTGATTCATGCTTAATATGATCAATGTCTAGTTATGTAGGATCTGCTTAGCGCACATTTTTCACTATGTTATCTTTTAGATCTCTATCACACTTCTGTGTGGCTATCACTTTCTCACTATGTTTAAGAAAGTTTTGTGGTGAAAAAACAACTATTTATAACCATATCTGCTATAGTGTGGAAGTTGTAAGAAAGCCGCCAACTTGGAAAAGTATAAAGATTTCTAAAACCTAAACCACTAGAAAATTTACATTTCCCACAATAACCTATAGTTATTTTTAAAAACAACAGCAGCTGCCTCAAGCAAGCCTATAATCTTTCAATTTACTAAAACAATTGGTAAATATAAATTGTAACAGTAATACCTGTTGTCATGATGGCTGATCTAATTGCAGCTGAGCTCCAATGAGGGTAAATTTTTCTAAGGAGTCCTATAATGCCAGCTACATGAGGGCATGACATTGATGTTCCAGACAAGAGCTTAAATGGCCATCGCCTGGAGTCGTACATTGGTTCAGAGACGGGTACAGCTTCAGTGTTGGATGCTAGAACATCAATTCCTGGCGCAGTGATATCTGGCTAATCGAAGTAGCACATTCATTAGTTATAGTGACCCAAATTATGGCTAAAACCAAACAAATAAATGAAACTCTATAGAAGGATATTAAAGATGGTAGACACTTACCTTCAAAACCTGGGGAGTTAAATGATTGGGTCCCCGAGATGAGAATGCCGCCACCATAGGCGCTGGTTTAACTCCTATTACGGTTTTTCCTGGTGAAATTGTTCCTCGAAGAAATCTAGAAGAATAATGCAGATGCTTTTTCAGTATATTTCATTAACGAGCTAAATTCTATGCTGCCAACTAGAATAAAGTTGCAAATCAATTTTGTAACTAGGAGTTAATGCCATTCAGTTATTTCATTAATGAGCCAAGTTCTTTGCCGCCAAAGAGAATAAGGTTGCTTATTAACTTTATAACCAATATTATTGCAGCTCGTCATGATCTGTTAGTTGGGATTTTTGACTATCAACCAAGAGGTCTTGTGTTTGATTGTATATGTGATGCATTTGTGAATTTTCCTTAATTGGCCTAAATGTAAAAAAAAAAATAAAAAAAAAATCAATAGTTACATCAAAAAGTTTTCTTTATTTATTTATTGGGTATTGCATTATTTCCCAATAAAATCTTGTGCATATTCACTATTGTAGTGAACAATGGAGAACATACTCAAGAACTTTTTCTCAAAATAGGAGTACCTAAGGGCTGCATGGAAATAAAAAAAAAACATTGCAAATAGGCGAAACTATGGAGTGATTCACAAAATATTAGTGGACAAAAAAGCCCTATCTACCCATCATCTTAAGCTAATAGACAAGTGCATATATTAGTATATTAGAATAGGAAACTTTATTTCACTTACATCATGGGACTATTCTCCCACTCTAATATCCATCTTAATATAGACCCCTTATATGGGAGTCCTTCAAATTGGCTCTCTTTCTTCTCACTTGGATGTTTTTCTACTCTAAGTGTCATACAACTTGAGTCAACTCAAACACTTAGAGGCTACATGGGAGTAATCTTCTCTTGAATCATGCTTAACCATGGTACAAATAACCAAGACTCGTGGAAATGGAACACATGATCAGGGGCTGGACCAACCTCTCATTTAAGAGTGGGCAAAATTTTTATATAAATTGACTAATATTTAAAAAAATAAAATGAACATATATTTCAATGAAAAAAATATGTAATGAATTATTATTGATAAATTGAGAAATGATTACAAGCTTATCAATCTGTTTTGTATTTTTTTTGATAATAATGAATTACAGCTTAATTGGAAATCAAATCAAACACATTTTTTTTTTCAATATAAGGTACTAGATAATTGTTGAGTCAATCATCACCAATCTTACTACGCAATTAATATTTGTAATTCTTATTACAGAAAATGCTTTCTCCACTATAGTTGTATTAACTGGTAAAATTCATGCTAAAATAATAAGTCTGAAAACCAAAGGATACACATCATTCTTCAAACAACACAGCACAAACCTTATGAATCACTAGTTTGGAGTCAACGAATAAAACAAGCATGAACAATTCAACCAAACCGTTGTTGGGAGTCCCAAAACCCCCATAGAAAAGAAAATCTAAATTATAATTTAATAATTTTTAATCTAAAAAGATAAATGAGAACTAAACAGAATGATTCAATTCAATCTAATTTTTGTCCAGTTCAATTTAAATTCAGAAGAAGATAAATTCCATCTTAACTTTCAATTGACTTGAAATAGAAGTGAGTTTTACTCTTAGCATTGGAAACTAAGAAAATAAAACCTAACTTGAACATATGAAATAGAAAGCAATTTGAAATAGGGGAAAGAAAACCCACTAGGGACACCAAGATCAAAGAAGACGGTGACTCCTGCTTCATAGGACTCCACTTTGTTACCTTCTAAACCCGCTCCCAAACCTCCTTGGTTTTACCTGCTCTATGGGCTACGGAGTCCGCCTTAGCCGTGAGAAAAGCCTCAAGAATTTCAGCCTTTTTCATGAGCTTACTGGTTTTCTCAAGATTAGAAACTGTTTTTTTTTCCTGTGTTGGAGCTAGAGACGATTGTAGGCGCTAGGTGGGAACGACCGAACAAGGCTTTGTGGGGCTGCGGCTTTCTTCATTCAAACCAAAGGCAGCACATTCTTTTTCTCTTATTTTGGCGAAATTGGGTTGTCAGTTTGGGGTGAATTACCTAAAGTATCATTATTATAACTAATATATTGAAATTTTGAGGGTGGGCAATTGCCCATCCTCAAGTATTCCTAGGTCTGCTCCTGCACATTATTCAATTCGAATCATTGACCCTGATATGACTTAGTTAGGTGATAAATGGACATCCATCAACCCAAAAACTTAAGAAGGTGAATAAGGATCGCTATTAATATATTAGAAACTTTAACTCTTGTTTCACTTTGAATGTTTTATTATTCTACACTTTTACATTCATTTTGAACAACTCAAAAAAAGTTCAAGCAAAAGGCGATTTTTCTTACTTGTTGGACTTTACAAAAAACTTGAGACGAAGGCCGATCTTATGACTGATCATTGTAGCTGGAATTATATGAGAAGCAACGTAACCATCATCCATATCATCATCAATGGCATGAATCATACCCACCCCTCCCGCATTGTGAACAAGTAAGCTTTTTACTATCCTGTTAATGCCTCCTCCAAGACAAATGACTATCTTGCCCTTCGCCTTCAAAGGATCGAGAGAACCCAGGCGGCACAACCGTCTGTAATTATATTTTGAAATCAGAAAAAGTTAACGATGCTTACATTCCATAAAAAAAAAGAATTCTTCAATATTATGCTGTACTGTTGACTAATGACATTAAAGTTCTAAATTATGGGCAAAGCTCTGTGGAAAGAAACATATTTTGAAAAGGTAAATGCGCCTAAGATGATTTACAGAGTATTGTGAACATTGTACATGTTGGTTAACACTTCGATTTATAAACTTTCTTTCTAATACAAAAATTTCAAGTTCAAAAATTTTGTATACTAGAAACCTGCTTTATAAGCAGGAAGAAAGCTCTCCCAAATGAAAACTTGGTCTTTCGAGTAAAAAAGAGTAGTTGTCTTTACTTCATAGTTTATTCTTTTTATAATCTGCTAAACATTTACTTCGTTGGGATTAGTTCCAAGTTAAATCGCTATTGTGGCAGCTGAAGAACTACATAGAAAGGTAACTTTTACCCCTAGCATTTCTTCCAATTTAGTCAAAAAAACATTTCTGGAAAATATCCCTTACAAAGAATAGTTATACTTCAAACATATGAAATAAGAGCATGTAAGAGAATATGCAATGTTTTGGCCCAGTCACTGAGAAGAGTTTGCTAAGCTAGACTTTGGGAGTTTTCTTTTGAATCAAATATGCTGAAAAAGATGAAGGATTGCATGAAAAATAACTTACAAGTTTTTTTTTTTTTTGAAGAAATTGATGTAATCAAATCAGCTTCAATTACTCTGAAGATATTTGCATTATATTACCAAGTGTTTGCTACCAGCCTAGAATCCTACCATAAACAAATGCATTAAAGATGAGCTTTGTATTTTACGCGTCATTTCTAGAGACATTGTCAGCCTTGGCGTCAAATGAGTAGATCAAAGGGTAAAGCTTTTTTGATGGCAGACCCCAACCAGTCTTGCTCTTTCCCTACAAAATCAAAAAAAGAATTAGATTATTTGCATTTTCATGCTTCAGCTCATACCTATATATATATATTTATGTGTGCAAGAACTAACAAAAATCTGTCTCTTATTGCTAAGAGTGACAAAGTTGGTGAAATCTCTGTCAAGTGAGCTGGCTGCCACCGTTGTCACCCATGGTGCAGAATTTAGCACTGAGGCCTTATCAGGACCATCATTCCCAGCAGAACAAACCACAGCAATGCCATTTAGCATGGCATGGAAAGACCCTATAGCAATTGAATCATTGAAGTAGTCCAAGGAATGACCACCAACTGAAACTGAGAGCACGTCGACGCCATCGTGGATGGCCTCATCAAAGCCGGCAAGGATGTCGGAAGCGGTGCAACCAAACTCCCAGCAAACTTTATAGGAAGCCACATGAGCTGCAGGTGAGCCACCCTTGGCCGTGCCGCTGGCAAAGCCAAACAAGCTAGCATTGGGCACAAAATTACCGCCTGCGGTGGAGAGGGTGTGTGTTCCATGGCCATGAGTGTCCCTTGTTGTGCCAATACTGACATTGAACGGTATGCCTACCATTGCTTTATAGCCCTTGTCAAAGTATTTTGCACCTATCAGTTTTCTGCATGAATAGAATCATAAAAATTGTTACTTTTCATGCGATATCTGATCAATTTAAGTGATACAAGGTGAATAATACCTGTTGCAGAGAACCCCAGATTTATGGCAGGATCCTTTCCATTTACCTGGGATTTCTCCCATTCCATCGTTAGAAAAACTTGCAGATTCAGGCCACACACCTGCGTCAAAATTTGATTTTAAGTGTGTTAAAGAGAGGGAAATAGGTAGATTGGTGAAGAATGGACTGATTTGTAGGAGAGTTAGATGAAAATAGCTGAAGGTTGAAGATGAAGCAACCTGTGTCAAGATGAGCAATTATTACATCTTTTCCATAATTTGCCTTTGTCCAGATAGAATCTGGAGGAACAATTCCATTTCTCTCGAGCCCAACAAAATCCCAAGTTCTTGTTGTATGTAGTTGCTTGAGCTGGTTTGGGAACACGGATATCACATCTGGGTGTTCTATGGGCAGCGAGCAATTGAAAATTGAAGTTATATCAGATAGAGAGGAGAAAAGAAAAATCATAAAACGACTTTCTTATATATTTCGTACCATGAAAGATTTATTTTCATATTAATTAGATATCTCACATATTAATTACAAATGATGCTCTTTCTCATGATTGAGAAAGTTATTGATACATTATAGTAAACAATAATCGTATAGTGTGAATTAGACAATGGAAGTTTCAATAGATTGTTTTTGTATGTTTAGTAGTTTGCCTTTATAGATAAGAAACCATAAATCAAGAATTCCAATATAGATCTTGTAGCTAGCCTGCATTGGCCTTGTAGTCGATGAAGCGTGTTTTAGCATTATTGGTGATGATACCAACAATAATAATGATCATATAATAATAGTAATAATGAAGTGTGTTAACATTATTGGTGATAAAATCAACAAGTGTTGATGTAGTCAGATAATGATTGTAGGTAAGCAATGGTGGTTAGAGGATTGTAGTGGAGTGATGGTAGTCGGAGAGTAATAGTTGGGAGATGGTGGTTGAATGATTATGGTTGGGAGGACTGTAGTAGGGCAATGATGATTGAGGGATTATAGTGGGGTGATAGTGGTTGAAGAACCATATTGGCACGATGATGGTTAGAAGGGTCATATCAAGATATGGTGATTGGAGGACCTATTCGAGCAATGATAATTAGATGAACAAATTCTAGCGATGGTGGTTGGAGGGCTTTTGTCGGGCGAAAATGATTTGTGGATCATAGTTGAGAACTGTGGTCAAAGAGCTATTGTTGGGTGAAGGTGCTCTATTTGTGGTGGTTCAACAAAAGAGATCCATATGTGTTGGTCTGACAATGACTATGGCATTGGTTCGACAATGGTTGTTGGATGGTGCTCCGATGGAGCTTTGAGACTCTTCAAGCCATCTCTTAAGAGTCCAAGCTACCCTTTATGTAGAGCATGTTAGTTTATTTATAAATTTTGTTAGTGAAATATTCTATAAATAAAGCTAAATCTAGAATAGTCCATCAAATGTCTTTTATTGATTCCCTTGATCATAGACCATTCTTTTAACATTAAATCCTTGATGATGTTGAAATTAGGTGATTTTGGGCTTGTTGATTCTTCTCAATGAGTTGCTAGTTTTGGATATAAGTATAAAACATTTGAAAATTATTTGGTCCTCTAATTAGTAAGTTAAAATTTTAATTATGCTTCACATTCTCATCAAGATGTTCAGTTTAATTATAATTTTTTTTTTTTCAAAATTGAAATTTGTACGATTTTCAATACAACTCGAAATATTCTCAATTTAAATATGCATTAGGGTTCATACTCGATCATATTGATTTCTTGATAGCATAGCAGTTTTATTTGATACAAATCTCTATCAAACAATAAGACTTATGAATATAAATTTCAATATAGGAATGAGTGGAGATCAAATCTTTTCATTAGGGTGTTAATAAATAAACCAACTGGAGAACCCGAAGAGAACCCAACTCAAAAAATCTGGATTTGGGTTGGCCCTTTTGATAAATTGGTCGGGTTTGGATTGTGATTTTTGACCCGTTTAAAAAACTGGTAAGGTTCGTGTTGACCTGCGAACATATTTTTGACCCAAAAATAAATCATTTGATTCTTTTTACTTATGGATATAATCTTTTTATTTTTTATTAAATATCTTAAATTTTATAGTTAATAAGTTATTTTTTAACCTAAATTTATATAATATTTGATATTTGTTTCAAAAACAATTTGATGAATTTATTTTACTGTATATTTACACCCCTCTCACCGCAATACTGTCAAATCTATTGCATTTAGTTGATCTATGTTACATCCTATCTGCTCACTCAAACCCTAAATCAATTGGTGGAGAGTAGCTTTTGTCCAATGTTAAAATTTTTGTACTAAAAAGCTGCTTTATGAAACAATAAGAAAACCGACCCAAAGGAATCTTAAGCCTCACTTTATCTGAATACAAAAGTATTTAAAAGATGATACTACAAATCACATGTTATAAAACAAATAAAAAGTATGGCATTTCAAGCTTAATGACTTCTAATTATAATAACTTTTATTTTAATTTTAAAATATTTTCATCGAAATATTAGACTTTTTTCAAAGATGAGGAATGCTCAAGTTGATGAGCGATTTTACACGTAGAGACATAATGTGAAATGAGTGTATACCTATGGCAAATAAGATTGGAGAGAATCATTGATGGCCCAATTAGAAGAGTAGTTATATTAGATCGAACCTATGTTAAGAAAGATAAATGTAAACCTAAAAAAATTGATTAGAAAATATCAAAAATGATATTTTTTTTATTTATTTTTAAATGAGAATTTGACTTTAACTGAGCACAATGGAGAAAAAGGATTTCTTGCAATGACTCACTTGAGATCTGCGCAGCCTGTTCCTCATCTAGATATGCAGCAAAACCATTGATGTGTTTGGTAAAAGAGTGGACGATAGCTTGTTGAGCCTTCTCCTTGCTGTTCAAGATAAATATGAACTGATATTACTTCACATCTCGAAAGCAACAAAAATTATTAGATGATGCTGCATAAATCTAATTTGAAAAGGGTATTGATTACCTTTCAAAGAAGTATCCCAAGAATTCCTTATGGAAATTAGTTGCTCGGTTGAAATCTTCTGCTGCTGCATCTTTTCCATGATAATGCCCACCAAGATACACAATGTAAACCTTTAATTATGACAATATGTTATTAAGGTTAACTCTTCATAAACCTCTTTCAAACCTTTAATTATGACAATATGTTATTAAGGTTAACTCTTCATAAACCTCTTTCACAATATTATTATATGACAATGATTTATTCTATTTTTGTTGTCATGAATGCATATAGATATCACCAAATCTTATAAGTTTTTTTGTATAAATTTATGTTTTTATTATATCTAGTTCATCATCTTTGTGCGTTGTGTTCGTTACTATTAACCTAACAATTGGTATTCAAACTTTGACTAAGCTAAGAAAATTATGAACAATGAAAGACAGAGAGGTCAAACTCAATAAATTTGATGGTTGAAATTGATTTCAATGACTAGAAGGTACAAATAGAAGATTATTTTTACTGTGGAAGTCCTTTAAAAGGTTAAAGCATTATACCATTAATCAAGGTGAGTGATAGTTAATGGACAAAAAAAATTTTAAAAGTTATTCATATGTGCTTTACCAGGAACTTTGTCTCCAATATTCTCAATAAAAATATCATAATTAGCATGATGAAGGTATTATCAAACCTTTGCAAGAATCCCTTTGTTGTGAATAAGGTATATTTAGGCATATGTTTTTTAATTTCAAAAAGTTTGAAGGAACTTTTTATGAATGACACATCATTGAGTTTGATCATACATTAGTTATGCAATGTGGATATCATCATTAATGATAAATTTTATTCTTATAGTATACTTTTATCACTCCCTAAAAGTTCATATGATGTAGTAACAATTGTTTGTAGCTATTATGGATCAAATGAATTAAATCAAATTGTTGTTAATGATCTCATCCTTAATAAAGCATATGATAGTATATATATATATATATATATATATATATATATATATATATATGTAAGTCCTTAATCTTTTGCCTTGAATATTGATAACAATAGTATGCTTCAAAATAAAAGGAATCACTAAGGCAATGAGATTGTACATATGGATATACATCAACACTATCAATCTATTATATCACCTTCATTGAAAATAACACTAGAAACATATGTGTTTATTTTACTAAAAAAAGTATAGCTTATAATAACAAAAAAATAACATTACTAGCTATGATACCAATAATTTTGGCTAAATATTTTTAGATGTTGAAACAATTAATTTCAATGAAATTATGTGGAAAGAGATGTCTTAACCTCTCTTTGAGAATTAATTGTGAGGCATCCTAACTTAGGTTTTGACTTTTATCTCTTTACCTATTTTGTGGGACTGATAATATTCTTTTAGAGTATGTCTTAATACCCTAGCTTAATTAATCAAACTCATAGGAGAGTTTTGAAGATCATCCTAGGATCATACTAGGGTTTAAGACTTATATTAAATTGATCAAAGACATATTTTAACCTTATTTTACCAACCCAAGATAAAATTTTTACTTTATACTTTGCCTAAAAAAACATCACCCTTAATGGGACTATTGTAATCTTAATATACTCTTCCTTTGGATGATCCCTTTTTAGTCCTAATTAGTCATTTTTTGTCAAATTTTTTGAAGACATCTTCTTTATGCTTTTTGATGACTTGTCTTAAGAATCTTGCGTCTTAATAACTTCTAATGACCGAAAATCATCACTTCTTAAAGACTTGTATGAAGATGCTATTGTCTCAATAACTAATCATGATAATTCATGTCTTCTTAATGACCATATTAAGTCATCTTTAGTTGACTACTTTTCCTCTTGAGAAGTTGCCACATTGATAACTTGTCTCAAGTGCTTCCCTTTTCCATTTGAGTTCTCTCAAGTGCTTGAATCTCAATAACCACCCTAAAGCAATTAAATCCTCATGTTTTGGAAAATTTGGCCAATTCCCTTTTTTATTAAGAAGTTACTTTGAGAAAGACTCGCCATGATAACTGGCCTCTTGGTTAAGAGTTCTTCAAAGGTCTTGGCACTTGGTAACCTCGTAAATTGGTATGAGATATAACTAAAAGAAAGAAAGAAAAAATAGAAAATATAGTTTTGACTTTGTTTGAATAAATCTTAGTGTAACAAAGCTAAATAAACATGGAATGTAGGAATCTTATTTCTACTTTAATTAAGCAATTCACTCACTTTTATTTAGTGCAAGTCCAATGCATCTCTCTCTTAGGTTGATGTACTTTTTCTTTCATCTTTCTCAATACTTATAGTTGGGTGAGCACCATGGAAATAAAAAGCGAAAAAGATTAGATTAAGTTATAAGGCAAAACCAGACTAAATTTGTCCCTAATGAACTCTCAAAATGGTTGACATTCGATGGGTACATAAAAATGATAAAGCTACACATGCTGGCCCATCCCAAAAAAGTACTAAAATGCTTGAACTGATAATTTTCTTCTTTTATAATCAAATTAGCACATACTTTCCTTAATGAAAGCCCATAGAAGGGTTCCCCAACTTGGCAAATTGCATCATCACTAGCCCTTACTATTCTTACAAACTATTTGCAAAGAATGGGAGGTTAGCCCTTATTATTGTGGTCAAACTTGGCCAATTTATTTCTTTCTTAAGAAGTTATCACCTTGGTAGCTTACCCCTTGAATTTTCCCTCTTTCTTTGAGTTCTCATGAGAACTCTCATCCTTGCAACCTTCTTAGAGATATCATCTTTTATCATTTTAATTTTTTCCTTACATATTTAGAGTTATTAACTACAAATTTATATTTTGATATTTTCCTCTATATTTCTAAGGAGTACAATAAATGATATGGGCCAATGCTATAGCCTCCTACTATATGGGCCAACTATAGAGCCTCCTACTCAATGGGCCAAATAAAAGAGCTTGGGCTAACATTCTTAGTCATGAGTGTTCTTAGGCATCACACTTGAGATATAATTAGTATTCTTAGCATCACAGTTGTCTATAGGAAATCAGAAAACTTGAACCCCACTCCTCCTTTCTAAAATTAAATAAATAAATCTTATTTTTTCTCCTTCACCATTCAGGAAAGAAATATCTAGAACATTCTTTTAATTTATTTATTTATTTATTTTTTTTGCATAAGGCTCTCTTGAAGGAAAAATTATTACGTGCGGCTTTCGGACGTGCCACATCACTGAATGCATAATTTATTGGATAACGTGGCGTGCCCGAATTTGTCTCCGTACGTGTCTGGACACCACACAGAACAAACTCTCTTCTTGAAGCCCATATTAGGTCTAGCAATAACAAAATGATCAAAATGAATTTGAGTCTAACAATCATACGATAAAAGTCTAAAGATCAAAATGAATTTTTATGTATTTTTTATTTTGATATGAAATAAAACATATTTGATATCTTATAAATGTATTATCTTTATTTTTATTTAATATTTAATAAGTTAGATTTATGGAATAGTAGCAATAGTCACCAATGGAGTAGTGGTAGTAGTTGGCTAGATGCATGATGGCAACAACTTTGGTGGGATAACTAGTTGTTCGTGATAATTATTTTTAGAAATAATCAAAATATTTCATAGTTATTTTATGCTTTTAAGAAAATAAAAAATATTAAAAAATATATACTAAATAAACCCTTTAGCTATCCAACCATAAGAAATTCTTACAAAATAAATGAATATATAGAACAAAAGATGAGTAAAATATAAGCAAAATGTACAAAGTAAGACTCGAAATTAAAGTCCTTTAATAAAAGGAAGAAATTGACTTCCTTAAATTTAGTCATCTAATACTTACCTTGTTGCTCGCAAAGACAGGCAAAAGCAGGCAAGCAGAGATGAGGAAAGTGAGTAAAGCAGAAGGAGCTCTCATCATCTTGATCTCCATTTCCTCTCTCCCACTTTCTGGGAATCGAAACCTTCTCACCATTCAGATGTACAACAGATAAGTAGCAATAAATAACTGAATAATAAGTAATTAGTGTAATTTAAAGCTCATGAGATGAAAAAATTATTACGTGTCTTCAGGCCAATCTGAATGGACCACGTCACCTAATAAACAGTTCATTGGTTGACATGGCGTGTCCGGATTGACCTCCGGACGTGTCCGAACTTCACACGTAATAATCTCTCCATGAGATGATACTGATTTCATGTGAAACATTTGTGATCGTTATAAAAGATGGAAATAGAATTTCCTTTTTAAAAATTTTGAATATAAAAAGCACTTCATTTTTGTTACTATTATGGATTTTAAGTATTGAGTTGTTAAAAATATTCATAAATTAAATTTTACTTTCTTATATTAAGCGATTCTTTATCATTTTTCTTCTTTTTTCTCATTCTTTTTATCATTTTATTATAATAATGGCTAGAATTGTTAACATTTACTATTTTTCAAAATGAATGATTCTGCTCGAACTCGTAGAATAAAGCTTGAGCTCAAACTCAAACTTTATTAAGTAATCAAGCTCAAACTCAAGCCTGAGATGGCTCATGCTCGGTTCGACACGTTGACACCCATAACTACAATATCTCATTAAGAAAAAACAAACAGACAAATAAGAGAGAAAGACAATATTATAGTCATATAAAGTATTAGCAGACAACTCACTGTGGAGACTGTGGAAGAGGTGACCGGAGTAAGCGAGAGAGAAAGACAAAGAGATCAGCAAAGTTCCTGTGGATAGTGTAGGAGAGGATCAATGGCTCGAATACGAAGAGCAAGTGATGGCAAGGTTTTATGATGATTGAATTCAAATATCCTTCAGTGGATTATCTTTATCCCGAAAAAGTTTGGAGATTAGATTATTTATATTGGGGATATTAGTTCAAAAAAGCGTAATAAAAGGGATAAAAACTACAATTTTCTTTTTTTATTCAAGCAATGAATAGAAATATTAGAAACAAATTTATTTATTTTTAGAAAAATTTAGCTTTATATATCTCAGAATACGCGTAATTGGTCAAATATTCATATTGTTTTTTTTTTGGATAAACATGATTGTTAGCTCATTTTATTTTGGACCAAAATGCCTCTGTTATATAAAAATATAACCCATAACTTATAAAGGAGGGATGATTCCTTCTAATATTACGAAATTATTATGTGCGGACATCGGATACCGTCATAAATTTACAAGCATTTGCCTTAATGCACTTTGGTTATAAATTTATCTTTATTTTTTTAATTATAACATAATATTCAAGTGAATCAATTTTTTTGTATCATATAATTTTTTTTATAATAATAATTCTAACAAAAAAATTTAAAACAATCGGTCATAAGCTCAATTGAGAGCATTTTAAAATCGATAATTTCTGTCCCCACAAGAAAAAAGTGATTATTTGTGCTTGCATTTATTGTTTTAGGTAAGGTAAATATATTATATTATTATTGAGGTGTAAAGCTATGACTAAGCTAATCTTATTAAGGAGATGTTAGTATGTTAGATTGAGGTTTTACTATTGTATATATTAATGTAATAAGAGAAAAGTTTATTAATATATTATTAGAGTTGTATATGTGTTGGAAGTTAGTAATTCTATGTGTTAAAAGATGTTGGTCCATAATGTAAGATTATATTGTAGAGAGCTTTCAAAAAAAAAAAAAAAAAAAAAAAAAAAAAAAAAAAAAAAAAAAAAAATATATATATATATATATATATATATATATATATATATATATATATATATATATTAGATATTAATTTTAAAATAAAAAAAATGCAACAATTGATTATAATGTTCCTATTAAAATTAATAGTTAGCAACATATCTTCAATTGTTTGCATATGTATCATTTATTTACAAATTTAAGATACTTTCCAACACAGAATAAACACAAATTGTGCTTTTAATTGGAATGAAAAAAAAAAGTTTCTATATATCTAACTATTAAAATGAAATGAAAAATAAATGACAAAAAAAAAAAACAATCTATTTATGTTATTGATCCCATAAACCAATTTCAACACGGCGAACCTTCTCTTTCTTCTATGGTTCATAAAATCATTCAATGCTGCTTCTCTCCACTTTCACTTTCAAAAAAGAAAACAAAAGGAAACCCCACAAATTATAGGTGAAGGGTTGTTAAAACCCCTTGGACTTTATATTTATTGGACTTCTAACATAATGTTTGTTACAATCAGACCATTGAAGCAGGCCAAAAACATAATCTTTTGCAACTTTAACATCTATTGGCGCCAAGCTAAGTTTAGAAGTGTTTTCCTCGCCAACCTCATTAAATGTGAGCCTTGTTGGCTTCACCTTCACCATTGTCCCGACTGGGCTCGTATGCGTGCCACATATGTTCATGGTGTGCCCACATTCTTCAATTTTTGAGTGATAGTGATTGAGTCTTCGAGGATGGGAATTGTGATTAAAGGATATTTGAGATCAACCAAAGATGGAGCTTTGGATGGGCATTTGTATGTCTTAAAGGTGAAGATTTGGGTAGAGTTGTAGCTGAGGGCACAAAGGAAGTTAGTTAGTGACAATAAGGTTATATACAAGATTTGGCCCCAGTTCCATGGCTTGGTTGGGTTGAACATGACCTAACCCATAGCTAAAAGGGTTAGTTTTGTCAAAGTTGCATTCTTGATTGGATCGACCATGTTATCTCGTACTCTCATTGCACATTCAATAACAGGATGTTCACATAAGTCATTTAGAATGTCACAAAGATATATAGTAGGTCTTACTTAACAACTTATTAGTGCCTTCAATTATAACACATAAGAGTCCACTGTTATGAATGCATCAATATAGGACTCATGATTTTCTTTCTTTTTTTTTTTTTAAGAAAAAAAATATAGTAAATTGAAATATCACAAGTGGTTATAATTGCTGATTTAATAGCAGAAGGGCTTCAAATCGAATGAACAACTTTGAGAAGGTCGACAATGCTAGTAATATGAGGGCAACACATGGATGTACCAGATATTGAGTTAAAAGGGAATCACCATTTATCGGAATCAAGACCAGAAGGTGAGGTTGCTAAACTAAAAGCAATGTTAACACTCATTCCTTGAGCAGTAATATCAGAATAAAAATAAGAGCAAAATGTTAGGATATGAAGATGTTGTTGTTGGGAAATCTTGAGTAGGAAGAAGCTTCTTGATCTTTCTTGGATGAGAGGGAGAAGGAGAGAAGGGAAAGAGAGGTTTTGGAGGAAAGCAAAACTCAACTTTATTTAATTTTTCCCATCAAACATATACAAGCCACCCCTATTTATAGTAAAATAATTAGGGGCAAAATAATCAAACCAAAACTAAACATTTAAATATAGATCAAATATCTACAATCTCCAACTTAATATAGATTTATAATGTCTAAAAGGAAGAAAAAAAATCGAAAAAGATATCTCCTTGCTTCTTTTTATGGACCTAGAGTTGCCTCCATCAAGAATTATGTACAAGAAATGACCAATTGCTTGAACCAGTGTAGCCCTTGGCCTCTGATACACCCATCCAGCTAGCGGTTCTAAGATGAGGCTCCACCCTTTCAATCACAACCTTGAAGCTTGCAAAGCATCATGTGTGCCCTGTATAGTGTCCACCCACACCATATGCAACACCCGCCTATGCCCTGCACATCACCCACGATCCGCACGTCCGACATCCATCCTAATCCAGTTTCATTCCTCTTCATCACGCACCCGTGCGTGCTCTGATCAACATCCCTGATCTCATTTCCATTGGTCACCTCATGTCTTCTTTCTCTATCCCACTCGTCACCCTCGATCGTCATGGCCCGTCCACGCGATCCGATGCACGAACAATGCCTGTATGACCCTACAAAACTCTCACTGAATGCTCATTTGAAATCCCTACAGCCCAACCACGCCAGATCCTATGTGAACTACACTTGGCCTTGCTTTATGCATGGTTTGACTCCATCCTCCATTGCAGTCCCACGTACCAACGTGCCCATGCGTGTAGCCTCCTGCAGAGTCCCCCTTGTCTTCCTCTTCGAACCTATTTATGAAGACCTGCAATGGGTTAGAAGAGAAACATAATAGAAGCAAGAAGAAGATGAACAGTGGCTGTGCTACATATTTTTGAATTCTCCAGTTACACTATATGTAGAGGTGAGAGTGAGATGTAATGAGTATAGTCTGTTGCAAGCTGTTATTCTCAGTCTGAATAGAGTGGTGGAATGTTGCCAACTGATAGGGTGCAGAGCCGGATTTTGTCACGTGAGGTAGGTGCACCACTTGCTCCACTTGTGTCCTTACAGCCCCCCGCAAGTTGAGGATTCAATGGTTGAATGCTCAACTGGTTACGTAGCTGGGTAAAGCGGGAGGAGGAGAGTGGTTAGGTAAGAATGTCCTTGTGGTTTCTAGGAGGTGTCGATGTTTTCTTTCAGTGGCGCCGTTTTGCTCAGGAGTGTGAGGGTAGGAGATCTGATGAGTGATGCCGTTGTTGTGAAGATAGGATTGAAAGTGTTGGTTGGTATATTCCCCCCCTCCATCAGAGCGGAAAGTATGAATTCGACTGTTGAATTTGTTCTGAATTAGATTATGGAAGTTTTTAAAGTGCTGTAGAGTTTCAACTTTAGTGAACATGAGGTAGATCTAAGTATACCGGGTGTTATCATCCATAAAAAGTACATAGTAACGATAACCAGTTTTTGAAGGAACGGGGGAAGGACCCCAGACGTCAGAATGTATTAATTCAAACGGATTAGTTACACGGGCTACTTGTGACTCTTGGCCACATTACATGATATGCATATACTAAGGGAGGTAGGAATACATAAAGAAGGAAATGCTTTGGATAGAAGCTGCTGGGTCCTGAGGTGGGGATGCCCAAGCCGAGCATGCCAAAGAGCCGGTGTTGGAGAGGTGGAATGAAGAGCTCGAATGCTGCTGGGGGAGGTTGTGGTGGAGGTAGGAACAGAGTAGATCCCATCACGGCATTGTCCACGGATGAGGATTTTGTTGTCCAGAAGGTCCTTGATGATGAATCCAGTGGAATTGAAAGAAATAGAGCAGTTATTATCACGAGTTAATTTGTGAATTGAGAGGAGGTTGTGAGAGAGAAGGGGAACGTGAAGGAGTTTGTGTAGATAAAGCTTACGGGTTGAGTCTGGTAAGGGCAGGAGGCCTTGACCAGTGTGATGAATGGGTAGGGAGCTCCGTTGGCAGTTGAGATGGTGTCGGAACCGGAGTACTGGCTGGAGTGTAGCAGGTTGGTAGCGTCTGGCGTGAGATGAGCAGTGGCCCCTGAATCCAGCACCCACTCGCTGGACGGGTTTGATGGTGGTCTGGTGAAGAGTGCAATGGGAGTGGAATTTGAAGCATTGTAGGAAGAATTGTAATGGTGCAAGCACCCGGAAGCGACATGACCGGATTTGCCACAAATTTGGCAGACAGGACGCGGAGACTTGCCGGGCAGTCGAAACGGGGAGGTATTTTGTCTGAAGGGAGCTCCCCTGCCCCTGGAGCCTCGAGCAGAGGATCAACCACGAGATGTGTTGTTGCGAGTTGCATACAGAGCCGCGCTGTCATTGACGGGAGTGAGCTCCCGATTAATCTCAGATTGTTGATGTATTTCTTCGCTGCATAGTTGAGTGTAGAGGACGTCTAGACTCACGGGCAGTTGACTAGTGCGGATAGACATTTTAAAAGGATTATAAGAGGGAGGCAATCCATTTAGGATGTGTAGAAGAATCTCCTCTGGATCGAGAATGTAGCCAGCTACAGCGATGTTGTCGACCAGGGATTTGATCTTGGCAAGGTACTGAACCATGGATAGATCCCGCATCTGAACGTGATAGAGCTCGTTTTTGAGCTGAATCACGCGCGAATGGTTGGTAGGCTGGAGACGGAGCTCAAGGGTGGACCAGATTTCACAGGCGAACTTGAGCGGGAGAATGTAAGGTAGCATTGAAGGTGAGATGGTGGATAGGAGAGCGGAGACCAAGTTTTGTTCGACAAGGTTTCAGAGGCGATACTCGGTGGAGGTGGTTCCGGCATGTGGAGGAGCGGGTTTGACAATGCTGCCTGATAAATAGCCTTCATAGCCGTTGGTTGTGAATAGCTGGTGTATCCGGTGCCGCCAAATCGGGTAGTTTTCACTGGTGAGTTGGTTAGGAATGAGAAGCTTCAAGTTCGTCATAAGAAACTTGAGGGAGGCGGGTATGGGAATCTCGGCTGTTGCTGCAGGTGAAGCGGGTTCAGGCCGCGAGGCCAGGAGGAGGATGGAGCTGCGGCGGAGGAAGATTCTTGTTCGGTCATGGCTCTGATACCATGAAGACCTGCAATTGGTTAGAAGAGAAACATAGTAGAAGCAAGAAGAAGATGAACAGTGGCTGTGATACATATTTTTGAATTCTCCGGTTACACTATATGTAGAGGTGAGAGTGAGATGTAATGAGTATAGTCTGTTGCAAGCCGTTATTCTCAGTTTGAGCAGAGTGGTGGAATGTTGCCAACTGACGGGGTGCAGAGCCGGATTTTGTCACGTGAGGTAGGTGCACCACTTGCTCCACTTGTGTCCTTACAATTTATGCGCTAGCATGACCCACACTCATCATTGCGAGTTTAGCCCACCTAAGTCCCACGCGGCAAGTCCGCTTCACTCCTGCCTTCGCGCCTTATAACTAGCATGCGACTTATTCGGTTCCCCATGCTATAACTCACAATCACAAGCCCTCGTCTTTGCTTGCTTTCTCCCGAAACCTGTCATCCGCCTCCCACATGCGGACCATCCTGCATGCAGAACTAAAACCAACCTACATGTGGCCAAGACTTGCAAAGCATAACCTGACTCTGGCTGGTCTCTACTTGAGACCTCCCGACAGCCTCCTCTCTCTTTCTGGACTACAAGAACCTTCATCCTTTCTTGAGATCATCTCCACCAGTATTCTCTATTAAAAAATTGCGCAATAAGAGGCGCGCCTCTGCACAATTCTGTCCAAAAGCGCCTCGAGGCGCACGCAATTTGGACGCTGATTGAGGCGTACGCCTCACCCTGTGTGAGGCGCGCCTCAATTGCGCAATTATGGGTGAGGCGTATGCCTCATCCAAATGGTCCCACCTACTTAAACATGCTTGGTACATGCTCGGTACCGCTCAATACATGCTCGGTACCGCTCAGTACATGCTCGGTACCGAGCTGTACATGCTCGGTACTGAGCTGTACATGCTCGGTACTGCTAGGTACATGCTCGATACCGAACCAGTACCGCTCGGTACTGAGCGGTACATGCTCGGTATTGAGCGGTACATGCTCGGTACTGAGCGATACATGCTCGGTACTGAGTTGTACATGCTTGGTATGCTCGGTATTGAGCATATACAACAAACAGAATTTCAAAATTACTCTTATAATATAATTTTGTTCCGGTAGCGCTGCCCCCGGAAAGCTCTGCAGGGGCGCTGCCCCTTGACCCCACGACCTGACCGGGCAGGTTGAACCCCGCCAGGGGGCAGTGCCCCCGTGGACCCCCGGCAGACTGGTATATTTTTGTATTCATATTTTTTTATTATTGGTAGTACAAATAATTGTTAAAATATGTCATATTGTTAGTATGATTGCATTCATAGATACAATTGGAGATGAAGATTCCCTTTAAGAAATGCAATCATATGATACAAATAATTGTTAAAATATGTCATATTGTTAGTATGATTGCATTCATAGTGATTGGATATGATTGCATTTTATATATTTTTTGTACTTTGGGAGTTTTGTTAAAGTAATATTTTGTGATTTTATACTTTGGGACATGATTTTATTGCATTTACTGTCTTACTTTCCACTATTTTCATATATCATTTAGATGTTTTTATTGTAAGATACAATATTGCTATTATTTTCCTACTAAAACCCTTAATTTTTCATTTACGCAATTCTGTGTCCGTGAGGCTTACGCCTCGCCTCACGGACGAAAACCGCCTCGAGGCTTATTTACGCAATTTTAAACCTTGCCAGTATTTGATACCACTTGTTGGGAAATCTTGAGGAGGAAGAAGCTTGTTGATCTTTCTTGGATGATAGGGGAAAGGAGAGAAGGGAGAGAGGGGTTTTAGAGGAAAAAAACTCAGTTTTATTCAATTTTCCCTATCAAATACATACCAGCCACCCCTACTTATAATAATGCATTAGAGAGGCAACATAGTAAAATCGAAATTAAACATTTGAATCTAGATCAAATATCAACAGTTGGTTATAGCAACCAAATCATACTGAGATGTAACAAAACCAATTAAAATGCGTTGCATTTTTTTGAGGGTGTAGGCCACATCTGATACGTGAAACACTCTTATTGTGTTAATATTATGTACTCACTTTCATGATTTCAGGAGTGATGGTGTTGGGGCCCTAAGATAAAAATACAGCCATAACTGGAGCTGGCTTTGTGTCAAGTGTTGAATCTTGATTAGGTTGTTAAATCTAAGCTAATGTCCCAAGGCTAATCAAGAGGTGTGTGTGTGTGGGGGGGGGGGTGAATTTGTAATTTTAAAAATTACTCTTGGATTTTAAAATTGAAAATCTTTAAAGATTTGAAGCAAGTTAATTTATAATATTTAAAAATAAAATTTTTAACCACTGAATAAAAACTTGCATTAAATAAAATGCGAAAATTTAAACGACACAAAGATTTATAGTGGTTCGGTCAAACACGACCTACATCCACTCCCTGAAGACTCCCTCTTCAGGTATTGCACTATTACTAAAAGTGACTCTTATTTTGCCCTCACAGCAAGGCGAAGAAGCCTTTACAAAACTCTCTTCCACCAATCCTTGGTGCGGCTGAGAACTGACGTCCTTTCACCCCCTTCAAGTGTCGGTAGAGTGTCGTTAGAGAACCGTCGTCTTTTCACACCCTCCAAGTACTGGTATAG
This sequence comes from Dendrobium nobile, assembly GCA_022539455.1. Lineage (NCBI taxonomy): Eukaryota > Viridiplantae > Streptophyta > Magnoliopsida > Asparagales > Orchidaceae > Dendrobium > Dendrobium nobile. The sequence continues at coordinate 68,220,928 of CM039736.1, read as the reverse complement.
AACTGTCGTCCTTTCACACCCTCCATGTGTTGGCAGAGAACCATCGGCTGTTTACACTCTCCAAGTGTCGGCAGAGAATCAGATCTTCTTCAAAGATCTTCTCACGAGCAATCTAGAAAGACAAGAGGAAGAGTGATAACCATAATTACAAAGAGATCTTTACATTTGAGTAACCTTGTGAACCCTTCACACTCCACTTGCAAGAAATCTCTCTCAAACACTCTCTCCTTCAATTGTCATTGAAAAAGCATGAAGACAAGATTTTTTTTCACGTCAGTTTTAGTGGACATTTTATACAAAAGACACGAAAAATCATCTAGAAAATTGAAATTTTCAATTTTGAACGTACACGATCGTATAGTACGATCGAATTTCGTACGTACGAATAGTTCAAAAACTGTTGCGTACGAACCTATTGTGAATCAGTACGAATTCATTTCGTACACGATCATCATCCGGTACGAACCGAGTTCATCCAAGACGAACAATTAAAAAATTTTCAAATTTCGTCTGTACGAAAAGGAATCCCAATATTTCATACTCTGGATGATGTACGTACGATGACGTCATCGTCTGATACGACTAGTTATGAAAATTTTCAAATTTCGGCTGAACGAAACATCGAGACGAAATGGGACCTCACAATTTCGTACTCTGGAAGGCATGTACGAACTATACTTAGAAAAAAATTTTTGAGCGAGAACGGACCTGTCAATTTCATACTCTAGAAGGCATGTACGAACTGTGTTTGTACAGTATGATCCATACATAGAAAAATTCATTTTATTCGTTCAAGAACCTGTCCATTTCGTACTCTGGAAGGCAAGTACGAACTGTGTTCGTACAGTACGATCCATACTTATAAAATTATTTTTACGCGACCTGAAACCTGTCCATTTCGTTCTCATAAAAGTCATTTACGAACTGTGTTCATACAGTACGATTTATACTTAAAAAATTTTTCATTTCTGTTTATATGACTACTTGTCGGGGAAAATAACTGAACAAATCGTCCCGTACAAAGTAAATTCATACAGTACGATCAGATTTAAAAATTCAAGTTTTAATATCTCATCATGTGTGTGTGCGCTCAGTTACTCAATTACAATCACACTCTCAGACTCAATAAAATGGAAAATACAGACTTCAATTACAATAAATTCTAAAGTGATCTTGATTTGAAATCTTTAACAATCTGGAGTATAATTTCCCTGAAATATTAGTACACACAAAAGCAAAATAATTCTTCCAAAATATTTTAGGAGAAATAATAATTAAAGAAATAATATTTGAAATCATAAAAAACATACAAGTTACAAGAATATCAAACATACAAAAACTAAATAGCAACTATCTCAACATCAAGCTCAATGATGGGATGGGTAATGAAACATTTTGGTAATCTATAAATATAAACAGCCATCACAATCGGTCCATAAATTTTTTGGTTTGAGAAAATGTTTTGTAACAGCTTCATATGAGAACATTCAGCCCCAATGTATCTCAAATTTTAAAAATTTGCTAAAAAAGTATAAATATGCAAATAAATATTTTTTTTAATTTAAAAACAAAACAATTTAAATAAGCAAAAAAATATTTATATGCAAAGTTAAAACTAAAGCTATCACATGAAAGTACATGCATGATAATTAGGGGTGTCAATTCGGGTCAGCGGGTCGGGTTCGGGTCGAACCCGAAACTGACCCGGCACTGTTCGGTTCAACCCGAACTCGACTCGTTTTTAAAAACGGGTCAGGTTTCCGGACCCGAACTCGACCCGATTCGGGTCCGGGTCAACCCGACCCGACACGAATGACCCAAAATTGACCTAAAATTGCTAATTTTCGGATAAAAAATCGGGAAAATATTCGATTTTCAGGTCAAAATCGGGTCAATCTCACGTTTTTGGGTCAAATATGAGTTTTTGTGTCACTTTCGGGTCAATTTCGGGTTGCTGGGTCAACCGAACTCGACCCGATTTTTAAAACGAGTTGATTTGTTCAACCCGAACCCGACCCGTTTCGGGTTCGGGTTGACCCGAACCCGGATTTTTCCTGATCGGGTTCGGGTCGTGTCAAAAATTGACACCCCTAATGATAATGCATAATAATAAAAAAATTAAAATGCAAAGTGATAGAAGTGCATATAATATTATCATGAAAGAACAAGTCATGTTATGTAAGCCTTTAAACTATTTCAAGTTGTATTTTAACATTTTTAATCCATATCAAGAGAAGAAATGATGTAAAATAAAATTTAGATGAAAGAAAGGATAGAAGGAGAAAATGAAAGAGATAGGAAATCACAGAGAGGAAAAAATAAATTGTAAAGCAGAGAGAGAACTACATTTCAGTATGTTGATCTTCATTAACACAAATAGTGAATACAATGGACAATGGTAGTTTTATATAGAAAGCAAAATAAAAGGTGATGTAGAAACTTCCACTAGATGAGCGGTTGAGATGCATCATCAGTTGGTTAGTAGAGCAGGAGGAGCTGAGCAGTGATAAGAAGATATGATATGCACTCTCAGATCTTTACAAGTCGGCTCAACTATTCATATGCACTGCTCTACTACTTCTGAGCTTCAGCAGTAGACGGTTTCCTGAGACATCAGATTTCTATGCTGTGCATCTTGACCGTCTGTCTCCAACTAAACGTTATAGGGATAGAATGTTATAGCTGCATAAATATGCATCATTTCACTACTGTAATTAGAGAAGAATTAATGAATTGTTTCTTGAAAGAACTTCTCTTATCTTTCTGCTTTCTGCTTTACTTTCTCTGCATCAACCTTTGATTCCTGTAACAGCTTCTGATTCAAGAAGAAAATTCATTTTCTAATTCATATATAACATTATGCATTTCATAATTCTATTTTACATATTTTTAAAAGAAAGGCTGGTTTCACCCCTACTCATGAGTTCAAATTCTGCATTAGATTTTGATGATCACAAACTATATTGAAGAATTAGAATTGATTATTTCAAATTGAGTGTGTGTAAGAAATAAAAATACTATAAGGTTAAAATATGCACAAGAAGTTAAGCTTTATATACTAGAGAAATACATAATCTTTTATTTGTAAGAGCAACTCAAAATATAAATATTAAAGTCATTCTAAGGCAAGCATCGCAGACTCTAAAAATTTGGCCCAGGCCTCCCCGTTAATTTTATGAGTTTAAAGTTTAAACGGATTAAGTTTTTGGATAAATTTTGGGAAGACAGATTGGGATTGTAGATAAGAAACTACCTAGAGATTTCACCCTCATTTTGAGGAAAAATTATTGCGTCCTCCCACCTGACGTAGAGATACGTCATCCCACCGCTAAAATCGCGCTAAAAAATGAGAAATACAGAGCAAATACCGAGCAATACCAAACAATAATGAGGAATATCATCATGTGAATACCAATACCAAGTTATACCGAGCTATACCGAGCAATACAAAGAAATACCTTGTTTTTCCTAGAAAAAACTCGGTATTGCTCGGTATAGCTCGGTATAACTCGGTATTGGTCTTCACATGATGATATTCTTCGTTATTACTAAATAATAGCTAGCAATACCGAGCAAAAACCGAATTTTTTAGCGGTGGGAGGACGTATCTCTACGTCAGGTGAGAGGACGCAATAATTTTTCCATTTTGAGAGGACTTTATGGTATGAGTTCTGATTTCCTATAGGCATAAGCCCATGTAGTTAATCATCCCTCTTAATAATGAGAGAGAACTTTTGATTAAGACTAATCATCAATTAAATACATAGAAAGTATGTGTTATCTAGCATATTGTATCAGCATGAGTTTGAATATTTGAGAATTGGATATTTAAAATTAAAAATACGACATCTTGCACTTAAAGAGGATGGTGGGGGAATGAATGATAGACACGATTAAGATCCCATAGTTCCATCTTTCCGGGCCATCATGGTCCCTAGTCCACTTAGTCAGAGGAGATAGTCGACCCAACCTGACAGAAGGATCCTTATCGGTAGCCATGAGTTTCTTCTTCCAAGGGTACCTTGTCGAATTAGGATGTGTATTTGCGCCTTAGATAACAGAGGGATTTGTGCCCTATCGATTATATCTCATTAATTCATATCTCAAGAAGTTAATACCATTGGAGGGTATACGGGCTCTGGCCATGACTATAATTTGATGGTGCCATTTGGGAGCAAACCACCCGATTCAGAGGACCACGGTCATTTACTTGCGGTGACATTTAGCGACAAATCGCCGGTTAGAGGACACAAGTCACATCCTTACTGGTAGAAGATTATTTGAGAAAGAATCCTAGTGATATTCTAGACCAGACACAAGCTCTATGAGAGCATAAGTTATTTTCATATTTGTCAACATCGACAAACTGTTGTGTACACAACATCAGACTACTTGGGTTCTGGTGCAAAGCATCGGGGAACTCAGGTACACAACATCGGACATTACAAGGAAAAAAATTTCGTGTAATGCTCGTTGTTGTGTACCCTAGTGCCCAACACCTCAGCATTGTGCACCAAAGCGCCCCGATGCTGTTAACCCGAGCACCCCAAAGGTGTCACTAACGGTGTCTATTTGATTCTTAAATAGACTTGCCTGCCATAGTTGAACTTTGTTTTAAGGTGTCGGTAACTTTTTGATCACCCTCAAGATTTGACAGAGGTCGTGCTGTAGTTCTGATTTAATTTTAACTCGTTTTCCACCACCACCACCACTAACAAAAAAAAGTAAGCATAATGTATTTTGAGAGTTTGAGAAGTTCACATTAAGTTCAAAGATTTGTTGATTTTTTTCATCCGTCAAACGGTAAAATCTAGTAAAGTTTGTCATTCTATACCATATATACATATATGTAATGAAATTAAACTTCATTAAACCCACAAGCAAGTTTCCAGGTTGAATGTGAACAAACTACAGTGAAATTCTTGAAAAAACACAAATGATAATCTAAAAAAAGACATAAAGCTTCCACCACTATCTCAAACAAGAAGTTAAAGCCTATAAACATGATAATTGAATAAAATGATAAACAAGCTTTCAATCCAATGCAATGAAGCCTACCATACACAAGTGGTGCAATTTATTTCCTGAACAAATGCTACTAAACTTACAACATAAACTTTGATAATAAAAAAACTATTTGGATACCAAAAGCTCATGAGTTTGCTTTGACAGCCATGGGACTTCTGACATAGTGCTTCCCATCTGACCAAATGAGTACGCCAAATGAATATCCTTTTCCTACCCTTCCTTCAGTAGACTCAAAGTGTACCTTAAACTCCTTCTCCTCCCCAATCTCCTTGAATTGCAAGACTTGAGGCTCCACTGAAACCAATATACCTTCAGGAGCTTTGATCCTCGCAGTGTAAGTTCCGGGTGAACCAACGTTCTTCACAGTGCGAGTAACGGTCATCGTCTTGTTGAGGCTAGGAATCGCAAAGGAGGGGTAATTCAAATTCTCCATCAGCGTCTTCTTTATAGGACATTTGTAAGGCTTCCCTAATAACTTCTCGAGTTGCGTCGAGTTATATCCTAAAGCACATAAAAAGTCCATATAATCATCAATGCCCAAATCATAGACAAGTCCTGGATCCATGGCATCGTTTGGTTGTATGTATCCACTTCCATAGGCAAATGGTGTGGCTGTTCTTCGTGTTCGTTCAACTTTGATTGGCTCTCCATTGTTGTCCCTGGTTCTCGCTGTCAACATTATAGTTTAGTTAGGTTTTTGAATGGATTGGGTTAGATTCTATACTTAAAATCTGCATTGAATCTTAGGCTTCGTTTGGGATGGTTTTTTTACTGCTTCTTGAAGCAGCTTTTTAGTATAAAAATTAAAAATTTTGTACTAAAAAGATGCTTCAAGAAACTGTAAAAAAGCAATCCCAAACGAAGCTTTAATTTGGGTGTCCTCTGACATAAATTCTCTTGTGATTCATGCTTAATATGATTAGTGTCCAGACTTATGTAGAATCTGCTTAGGGCACATTTTTCACTATGTTATATTTTAATTATCTATCACACTTCTATGTTTAAGAAAATTTTGCAGTAAAAAGCAACTTTCTATAATCATGTCTGCTAGTGTGGCAGTTGTAAGAAAGCCGCCAACTTGGAAAATAATAAAAATTTCTAATACCTAAACAACTTCTCTAAAAGTTACTCTTCCCATAACAACTTTATAGCTATTTTTACAAACAACAAGGCTATAATCTTTCAAATTACTAAAACAAATGGTAAATATAAATTGTAGCAGTAATACCTGTTGTCATGATGGCTGATCTAATTGCAGCTGGGCTCCAATCAGGGTAAATTTTTCTGAGTAGTCCTACGATGCCGGCTACATGAGGACATGACATTGATGTTCCAGACAAGAGGTTAAATGGCCATCGCCTGGTGTCGTATTTTGATGGAGAGATGGGTGCAGCTTCAGTGTAGGATGCTAGAACATTAACTCCTGGTGCAGAGATATCTGGCTAAACACAGTAGCGCATTCACTAGTTATAGTGAGCCAAATTAATGGCTATTTAAGAAAATGGCAGTACAAAGATTAAACAAATACATGAAACTCTATAGAAGGATATCAAAGATGGTAAACAAGTACCTTCAAAACCTGGGGAGTTATATGATTGGGTCCCCGAGATGAGAAATCCGCCACTGTAGGCGCTGGTTTAACTCCTATTACAGTTTTTCCAGCTGAAATTGTTCCTCGAAGCAATCTAGAAGAATAATGCAGATGCTTTTCAGTACACAAAAAGATGGAATTGTCTCTGATACGACTTGTTAGGTGAGTGGAATACCAGAAACTTAACTCTTGTTTCACTTTGAATGTGGGATTATTCTACACTTATAGATTCATTTTGAACAACTCAAAAAAAAGTTCAAGGAAAATGAGAGATTGTTCTTACTTGCTGGAATTCAAATAAGACTGGAGACGAAGACCGTCCTTATGACTGATCATTGTAGCTGGGATGATATAAGGGTCAGCAACCAATTCATCTACACCATCAACATCATTGACATGAATCATACCCGCACCTCCTGCACCGTGAACAGCTAAGGCTTTTCCTAACCTGTCAATGCTTCCTCGAAGACAAATGACTATCTTTCCCTTCACCTTCAAAGGATTGAGAGCACCCCGGTGACATAACCGTCTGTAATTATATTTTGAAATCAGAAAAAGTTAATGATGCATACATTCCATAAGAAAAGAGATTATTCAATATTATGTTGTACTGTTGACTAATGACATCAAAGTTCTAATTATGGGCAAAGTTCTGTGGGAAGAAGCATATTTTGAAGAGGTAAATGCGCCTAAGAAGCTTCACAGAGTTTTGTGAACATTATGCATGTCTGTTAACACTTCGATATAACTTGAATGAATTTCCTGTAATGACTATGTTATAGGATTGTTTTCATGAAAGAAAACCATTTGGAAATGGATAAAATCAAATTAAGATGCATGAATCAATAAAAATCTGCTCAAAGTATGACGATGCAATAATATATTTTCAGAATTTGGAAAAGACTAGAGTGCTGAATGTTTTTTTTGAGAGGATTCATCTATATGAACAACTTGAACCATAACAAAACCCAGGTGGTTACCATCCCTTAGATCACTAAGATAGTTCGACCCCACAAATAAATGCAGGAATGATGAATTTTTCAAGTTCAACTAGCTCTGAAGCACTGGACATTGCTGAAAGATTGATGGAAAATAATAGAAAACAAGGAGCTTTAGTCTTTCCATTCAAAAAGAGTAGTTGCCTTTATTTCATAGTTGATTCTCTTTATAGTCTGCAAAACATTTACTTATTTGGGATTAGTTCTAAGCTAAATCGTTATTGTGGCAGCTGAAGTGCTATGCGTTGAATCTTATTGTGTTGATCAATTGGGTTGTTCTGTTGCTTCAAACCTCAAGTTTGTCGTGCTTGCTGGGGGGTTGGGCCTCGACACTGCACACCTGCGCGCCCCAACGATGCATACATGCGCGCCGTGGCGTCGAATGATAGAGAGCGGAGCCCCGCAACGGTCTAGATACGATGCCGCAGTGGATCAAGACAGAGGTTCAAGCACCGTAGCACTCCAAACTAGCGCCGCAACGTTGCGAGACGGATTGAACCATTTTCTTTTTGTTTTTTCTCATGGGTTGTGTCCCTTGGTGGATATAACTTGCTTTCTCTTGTATTTCCTGAGTGTAAACATTGAGAATGGTGTATGTGAGAAGAGAAGCAATGAGAAAGTGAGAGAGAAGAGAGATCTTTATTTATTTCTCCTAATTTTCATAGTAAATTTCTTAGTGTGCTGTATCTCTGTGGTTTTTTTTTTTCTAATTTGAGTTTTTTTTTCCACATTAAATCCTGGTGTCCTTTACTTTCCGCTGCTTTTACTTTCTTGATTGTTTTTTCATTGTGGTGTTTACTTCTCCTCATCTCCAACATGAAGAACTCCATAGCAAGGTAACTTTCACCCCTAGCATTTCTTACGATTTAACCAAAATAGCAACAACAACACAACAACCTCAAGCCTTTGTCCCACTACGTGGGGTCGGCTACATGAATCCTTTTTCTCCTTGTGCCATGTTAAAAGTCAAATTATCATTTAAATCTAATAAAGAAAGATAATTTCTAATATTTTCTAACCAAGTCTTTTAGGTCATTACCAAGTGTTTGTTACCAGCCTAGAATCCTAACTTATCAGTCATTTTATTTTGAAGAAATTGATGCATTATAATGTAATCGAATCTGATTTAATTACTTTGAAGATATTTTGTTTACATTACCAAGTGCTTGTTAGCAGCCTAGAATCCTAACCTAAACAGATACATTAAAGATGAGAATTGTATCTTACGCTTTATGTATAGAGACATTGTCAGCCTTGGCGTCAAATGAGTTGATCAAAGGATAAAGCTTTTTTGATGGCAGTTCCCAAACAGTCCTGCTTTTTCCCTACAAAACCACAAAAAGAATTAGTATATTTGCATTTTCATGCATCAGTTCATATATATATATTTATGTGGGCAAGAACTAACCAAAATCTGCTTCTTATTGCTAAGAGTGACAATGTTGGTGAAATCTCTGTCAAGTGAGCTGGCTGCCACCGTTGTCACCCATGGTGCAGAATTTTCAACTAAGCCATTAAAAGGACCATTATTCCCAGCAGAACAAACCACAGCAATGCCATTTAGCATAGCGTGGAAAGACGCCACAGCAATTGCATCGCTGAAGTAGTCGAAGGAAAAACCACCAAGCGAAACTGAGAGCACGTCGACGCCATCATGGATGGCCTCATCAAAGGCAGCCAGGATGTCGGAATCAGTGCAACCCAAGGGCCAGCAAACTTTATAGGAAGCCACATGAGCTGCAGGTGAGCCACCCTTGGCCGTGCCATTGGCAAAGCCAAACAAGCTAGCATTGGGCACAAAATTACCGCCTGCTGTGGAGAGGGTGTGTGTTCCATGGCCATCAGTGTCCCTTGTTGTGCCATTGGGCGTTATGCCTACTACTGATTTATAGCCCTTGTTAAAGTATTTTGCACCTATCAGTTTTCTGCATGAATAGAACATTAGAAACTGGCAGAATCTGAGAATCATAAAAATGTTACTTTTCATGCAATATCTGTTCAATTTAAGTGATAAAAGGTGAATAATACCTGTTGCAGACAACCCCAGATTTATGACAGGATCCTTTCCATTTACCTGGGATTTCTCCCATTCCATCGTCAGAAAAACTTGCAGATTCAGGCCACACACCTGCATCAAAATTTGATTTTTAAGTGTGTTAAAAAGAGAGAAATAGGTAAGTTTAGGGTTTATGGACTGATTTGTTGGTAAATGAACAAAGAGAGTTAGATGAAAATAGCTGAAGGTTGAAGATGAAGCAACCTGTGTCAAGATGAGCAATTATTACATCTTTTCCATAATTTGCCTTTGTCCAGATAGAATCTGGAGGAACGATTCCAATTCTCTCCAGCCCAACAAAATCCCAAGTTCTTGTTGTATGCAGTTGCTTGAGCTGGTTTGGGAACACGGATATCACATCTGGGTGTTCTATGGACAGCGAACAATTGAAAATTGAAGTTATATCAGAGAGAAGAAAAGAAAAATCATAAAACGACTTTCCTACAAAATTGATGCCATGAAAGATTTATTTTCATATTTTATTACATTCTCACATTTAAATCTTGTCTATTTATAAATTAATATTCATATATTTTTTTAACTATTAAATTCATATATTTGCCCACATCACAATCTAATCTTTAAGAATTTGATGAAACCAAATATATGTTGGGGCTTTCTTGTGAATTTTAATTTTTCGTGTGAGAATTTAAAAATTCAAAATAATAAAATATTGATTTTATAAATAAATACAAATTTGAATATTATGTTTGTTATTTTTTTTTTTCAACATTAGATCTCCTTTGGATTCATGTGATGATTGTTTAAAAGTTTTATGTTAGTTGTTCACTACTTAATGTAACCTTCTATTTTTTTATCCAAAACTTAGGACTCGACAAATGTCTGATAAGATTAGAGAGAATTATCTTAGATTTTTTGGTCACATAAAACATCATCTGTCCGATGTCCAGATCGGGAGAGTGAATGTATTTGAACTAACCTATATTGGAAATGTGGGGGTAGACTTAAAAAAACTTGGCTAGAAAGTATTGAAAATGACATTTTTTTTACATTTAAATGAGAATTTGACAATTAATAGAGTACAATGGAGAAAAAGGATTAATGTAACAGATCACCCCATATAGTGGGATAATGGCTTGTTGTTGTTGTTGTAGATCTTTGTTTTTGTTGCATGCCATAATATTCATGTCGGTATAAAGAATATTTTAGCATTATATGAAATCAAGTACTTACAGAGATAAAAGAAGAGTCAGAAGAGACATTAGAATTTTTATGTGAAAATCCCAAAAAAAGAGAAACCACCAAGGCTTAGCTCAATTGAAATAAATCTACGAGTGTACGTCATCAATTACAAATGATGCTTTTTCTCACAATTGGGGAAGATGCACTACAGTAGACAAAGACTCTATAGAGTGAATTCCATAGTGAAAGTTGGAGGTTGAAAGAGTCACATGACTATGAAATTGTCTTCAAGTAATTGTTCGTTGTATGTTTAGTAGTTTTCCTTTCTAGATAAAGATAAAAAAACAAGAAGTCTAATATAAATTTTGGTGCTGACATTGAGTGTAGACAACCTGCATCGATATCATAATCAATAAAGTGTGTTAACTTTATTAGTGATGATAAGCGATGAAATCAATAGGTGTTGATGTGGTCAGATGAGAATGATTAGGTGATTGAAGTCAAACAATGATGGTTAGAGGATCATAGTTGAGTGATAGTGATTAGATGACAATAGTTGGTAGATGGTAGTCGAATGATCATAGTTACTTGACGGTATTTAGAAGATCGTAGTCGGATGATGGTGATCAAGGGTTCATAATCAAGTGACAATGGTTGAGATACCATAGTTAGGTGATTGTATTTAATGAACCGTAGTCAGACGATAATGATAAAAAGTTTATAGTTAGGTAATGATGGTCGAATGATCGTAGTTGGACAATCGTAGTAAAATGATAGTGGTTAAAAGATCATATGGGGACCAAAGTCGAGCAATGAAGGTCGAGGACCACGTCAGAGGACTATAATTGAATATGGTTTAAGGACTAAAATTGAGTCAATATGGTTGGGAGACTATAGTTGGGCAATAGTGGTTGAAGAATAGCAGAGGGATGATGGGGGTTGAAGAACCATATTGGAGCACTGATGGTCAAAGGACCGTATTCAAGCTATGGTAGTTAGAGGACCTATTTGAGCAATGATAGTCAGAGGATTGTTTTGGAACATGGTAATTGGAGGACTCTTGTTAGGTGATGATAAGAGGATCATAATTGGGCAATGGTGGCCAGAGGATTGTTATGGGGTGATGGTGGTTCAACAATGGAGCTCGGATGGTGACGGTCTAATGTTGACCTATGCAGTGAATAAAAAAAAAATCAAAATAAAATCAAACCTCGTATCCGTTGAATCCGCGAATCCCGCCCAAAAATCCTGCGTACCTGCTCTGCTCCGCGATCGCTTCCGGATTTCTCGATCGCATCCCGGCCAGCGTCGTTAAAACGAGATGGAAAACCCTTCATTCAGGCTGCTTCGCTTCTCCCACAACACGCAGAGATCCCGACTCCTTCCTCCCTGCCCGCGGCTAGCTCCACCGAACCCAATCGGAAGCTCCGACTCTTTCCCGCAAGCTCCCGTCTGCGAATAGGTGTTCCGACCCAGTCCTCCACTAAGCCGAAACTCCTCTTCCATTCGCTAGATGCTGCAGCCGACCCAACCGAGACGTTCTGCTTCTCCGACCAAACCTCTTATACACGAACCCATACAAACCTCCACACCCCAACAAACCGAGGTTCTTCAACACCGATTCCCCCTTCAATCTCCCATAGCCGACCTTCTCCATTCAAAGTCTCACCCGACTCCTGTAGTCGGACTTTGAAGTCGGAATCCCTACAACCAGTCGCTCAAACCACAAACTCATCGAGCCGCCTCCTCCTGCCCTGTCCGATCCATCCATAGCCGACGCCTCTTCCTGCGAGCCTACCTCCATATCCCTCTTCTTCACTACTGAAGCTGACCCGACCCTCATCCGATCTCTCCTCCCCATTGCCGACCTAGCCGAAGTCTCTTCCTCCTCTGCCCTAGCCGACCACTGTGCCGACTCCCCATAGCAAGCCGACTTCAACCTCACGCAGACGCCAATAGTGAGGTTGTATGGAGGATTAAGTTAGTATTAATGTTAATAATAGTTATTATTATTAACATTAATAATGTCATTTATAAGCAGTTATTATTATTATTATTATTATTATTATTATTAAATAGTTATTATTGTGATTATCTATTATGATCATATTATATATATAAAGGTGTATGTGTGAAAGAGAGAGAGAGAAGGGTAAAAAAAAAGAAAATAAAAAGAAACAAGAAAAAGAGAAAAAAATTCAAAGGAAAAAAGGAAAAAAGAAAAAGGAAAAATAAAGGAAAAATAAAAAATTGCGGAGAGAAGAAATTTTTGTATCATTTTATGTATTTTGTGATTTATGTAATTTTGCAAACTCTGAGAAAACTCGTTCTGACACTTGCGACGCTCGTGACGAGGCAGACAATCTCCTAAAGCCCTGTTTTTTATGTTTGCGGCGCACCGAGGGACCCCTTATGCATGCTTTTCTTAGTGTGGTGGGAGAGAACTTGGTGCTGCGATTACAGCGAGGCATGCAAGCCTTGTGCGCATGGCTTTACACTTAGATAGAATACAAAACGATCGAGTATATACATAAAAAGGTCAGAGTAGATCTAGTGGCATATAAGATTAGAGAAAGTCACCATAGATGATTCGGTCACATAAAACGTCAGGCTTTTAATGACACAGCTATGAGAGCAAATATATTAGACCTTACCTAAGTTAAGAAAGGTTGAGGTAGGCCTACAAAACTGATTAAAATTATTAGAAATGATCTTTTTTATCAGATTTAAATGATATTTTGATTCTTAATAGAACACAATAGAGAAAAATGATTCATATAGCCGACCCCACGTAGTGCGATAAATGCTTGATGTTGTTGTTATTGTATTAGACATTTTCATTCATTTATGTGACAAAAATCAAAAGAAAAATTATATATATCTTGTAATGACTCACTTGAGATCTGGGCAACCTGCTCCTCATCTAGATATGCAGCAAAGGCATTGATGTGTTTGGTAAAAGAGTAGACGATAGCTTGTTGTGCCTTCTCCTTGCTGTTCAAGATAAATATGAACTAATATTACTTCACATCTCGAAAGCAACAAAAATTATTAGATGCTGCTGCATAAATCTAATTTGAAAAGGGTATTGATTACCTTTCAAAGAAGTATCCCAAGAATTCCTTATGGAAATTAGTTGCTCGGTTGAAATCTTCTGCTGTTGCATCTTTTCCATGATTGTGCCCACCAAGATACACAATGTAAACCTTTGATTATGACAATATGTTATTAAGGACATATTTGTAATGCAGGATGCACTATGAAAGGCTAAATATTATATGCATGTTCTCTCAAAAATAAGTGACAAACATAAAATTTTATATTTATTCTTATCTCTAACATTATATCAAATATGATATCTTCACACACTGCCTTTTTCAAAGATTCATGAATGATTGTATTTGTGGAGGTCATGAATGTATATGGATATCACCAAATTACATAATTTTTGTGTTTTTATTACATATAATTTCTCATCTTTGCGTATTGTGTTCGTTACTATTAACCTAACAATTTGTATTGGAACTTTGATTAAGCAAAAAAATTACGAACAATGAAAGACATACAGGTTAAGATCAATAAATTAGATGGTTGAAATTGCTTTTAGTGACTAGAAGATACAAATGAAAGATTATTTTTACAAGGAAGTCCTTTGAAAGGTCAAAGCATTCTACTATTAATCAAGATGGAGTGATAGTTAACGGACAAAAAAAATACTCGAAGTTACTCATATGTGCTTTATCAAGAACGATGTCTTCAATATTCTTAATGAAATGATCATAATTAGCATGATGAAGGTATTATCAAACCTTACAATTAAACTTTTATTATGAATAAGGTATATTTATGCCACTACAGAAAAACACCTTGTTTCTAGCGAATCAACCGAATTCGCCGGTAACAATGGAAATATGTCGAAAATTTCTATTTTTCGGCAAATTTCAAGCGAAAACTATTCAGCGGTAATTCACGCGTTGGAAAATTGAAAAAGATTATAGTAAGTTATAAGGTAGTAATCAAGCTAAATTAGTCCTCAATGAATTCTCAAATTGACTGATGTTCAATGGGTACAGACCAGTAACAAAGTTACATAAGCCAGCCAATCCTAGAAAGTCCTAAAAATGATTTCATTGATTTGTGATATGCTATACAATATTGTGGGCGATGCCTTTTAGAATGTTAGAATAGAAGCTTATGTTGGTGATGATTTCATATTAGTTACTTTTCTTGTGCTCTCACCATAATGAGTAGCCTCATTTTACTACTTATAAGAAATAACTAGAGATGAACTACTTTTTCTTATATTTTATTACATTCCATATAAAAATTTCCTCAAATCTAGGTGTTTTTATGATGATTAGAATACTCATTACATTAAACTTTCTATCTCAAATCTATCCACAAATTAGTAAAGTTTCTAAAATAATAAAAATTATATGACCAATCTCTTAGTCAAATTTTCAAATTAAATGAACATTCATGATCTTTTTCTTAGTTGAGCATTTGGATGTTGGCAAAGTTCACTGTGATAATTATTTTTTAAAATATTCAAAATATTTCATAGTTATTTTAAGTGCTTAAGAAAACAAAAATGTTAAAAAACACACAAATTTCTTTAAATAAATAAATAAATAAATAACTAAAATTGATCCTTAGCTATCCAACCATAAGAAATCCTTACAAAATAAATGAAATAGACCCTTACCTATCCAACCATAAGAAATCCTTACAAAATAAATGAATGTATAGGACAAAAGATGAGCCAAATAGAAGCAAAATGTACAAAAGTAAGTCTAGCAATAAAAGTCTTTTATTAAAAAGAATAAATTGACTTCACTTTTATTTTCTTTCCTTTAACTCAATAAAGAACTAAATAATTACATTTTTATCTTTGAAAATTTGCTCGTTACTATTCACCCAATAATTCTAATTGTATTTCCTACAAGAACTACCATATATTTTATAAGGAAAACATGAAAATTTTTAATCTCAATAATTTGATTAAACTTTGATCATAATTAATATTAGAATTTTTATTTGATTTAAGAAAAATATAATATTGAATTTTTATGAATTGCATGAATTTTAAAATAAAATTTAAATTTATCCTAATTAGAAATTTAATAAAAATATCTTTATCTAAAATTTTTTCACTCAAAATTCTTTATGTTCTAACCATACATTTAACTTTGCATTATCTCCTCCTTTCTTCACATTTTTGACTTCTTGCACTATTTCATTTTCATAGACCAAAAAATAATGTTAAAAATATTCTATATAGAATTAGAAATAATTGAACTAATTAAATTTAAGGAATATAGAATATTTTTAAAATTATTTTTTGGGCTATGAAAATAAAATATTGCAAGAAGTCGAAAATGTGAGGAAAGGAGATAATACAAAGTTAGATGTATGGTTAGAACATAAAGAATTTTGAGTGAAAAAATTTAGATAAAGATATTCTTATTAAATTTCTAATTAGGATAATTTAAAATTTATGCAATTCATAAAAATTCAATGTTACATTTTTTCTTAAATTGAATAAAAATTCTAATATTACTTATGATCAAAGTTTAATCAAATTATTGAGATTAAAAATTTTCATGTTTCCCTTATATATATATATATATATATATATATATATATATATATATATATATATATATATATATATATATATATATATATATATATATATATATATTAGATGAAGAAGATACAATATGTTTTAATGAAGGGGCTATCGGGTTTGAAATAAAAAGACTGTAAAATATTTCAAATATAGGGGTTTTGAGAATATCGATGTTTCGTTTGATGTAAAACAAATGTAGTATAAAATTTTAATGTATTTGAAATTTATCTTATTATACTTCAATTTTGCTGTATTTGAAATTCATTTGACGAATTTTAAATACACCATAAATTCATCATTATTGACACCACCAAAAAAATATGTTAAAAATATATTTAAGAAAAAAAAAATTATTAAAGTGTGCTTTGAATCATCATCCACAGCCGACTAATCATGAAAAATGAAACTGAGAGTAATATAAGTCATAACAAAATGAAAAAAAAAATGATAATCTTTTTTTTTTTTTTTTTTGAAACTTAATATTTTCTTATTCTTGAGAGTTAGAAAACTTCTTTCATTGAAAGGAGAAAAAAAATAATAAAAAGACATTTTAACCAATTAGGCTTCACGTATTAATCACAAGCTCCAAACTGATTAAACCTCTATATGATTTCTGAACTGAAACTTGGATCAGAAGCTTCTTTTATTTCTAATATGAAAAACCATCGAGCTCTATATGATTTCTAAGCTGAAACTTGAATGGAAAAGTAGCAGAAATGTTAAAGGGATTTCAATGAGATTAAAGCTCAGAAAATGGAACAGTTAATATTCCTCTAATACTTACCTTGTTGCTCGCAAAGACAGGCAAGAGCAGGAAAGCAGAGATGAGGAAAGTGAGCAAAACAGAAGGAGCTCTCATCATCTTGATCTCCATTTCTTCTCTCACACTTTCTGGGATTCGAGACCTTCTCTACAGGCAGGGAGATATATCAGAACAGATCGATGCATATATACAGCAGGCGATAAATGACTGAATAACAAGTAATTAGTGCAATTTAAAGCTCATGAGATGATACTGATTTTCATTGTGAGCGTTATAGAAGATGGAAATAGAAGTTGTTAGGAATTGGAGAAATTGTATGCGACAGGCTGCATTCAGCGAGTAGATTGCGGCCATTTGTAAGTAATATTGACTGCTTTTGTGCTGTAAAATGGGTCCTCTTAACAGAATTAATTGAAATATTCGCGTCCAGATTAAGTAATAGCTTGCTTTAAAAGCCCGTTTTAATTTTATTGATGACTTTCAATATAAGGCTTCGTTTGGGACAGCTTTTGACACTACGTATTTATTGCTTTTGATAAATTTTTGTACTAAAAAGTTGCTGCAAAAAGTAGTAAGAAAGATGTCCCGAACGAAGGCTAAATAATAAGTATTTGAATTACTTATGCATTGTATTTGAATTATTCTGGAGTTATTTGGATGAGCATAAATTAAATGAATGAATTATTTTTTTTATTTGATTTGAAATAGTAAGATATTATATATATGTTTATGATAAAACAAGATCTATTGATACCATGCATCTGACATAATAGTCCAGAGTTTTGATTCATCGAACGGGTGTAAGTCAAATCCAAGGGTTCATAGGATCAATACAAGTCATCTTTAGTCCGGCCAAAGTGTGCTATGTTGATTATAAAGTTGATTATTGTGTCATCATTAAAAATATGAATATAAAATACACTTTAGATATATTAACATTCAGTATTTCAAGTACAAAATTATTAAAATATTTATAAATTACATCTCATTTTCTTATAATAAATTATTCTTCACTATTTTCTTCTAATTTCTTATTATTTAATCATTTTATTATAATAATTGCATGAATCATAAGCATTCTCTCTTTTTCAAAATAAACAGATCTGCTCAAATTCTTAAAATAAAGCTCGAGCTTTAGTTCAAACACGATTAATTAGTCAAGCTCAAACTCAAGCCTATGCATGGCGACCAAAGCTTGGCTCGACCCGTTGACACCCGAACTACAAATATCCCATTAAGACAAAAACAAACAAACAAACATGAGAGAAAGACAATATTATAGTCATATAAAGTATTAGCGGACAACTTACTGTGGAGACTGTGGAAGAGATGAACGGAGTCAGCCAGAGAGAAAGACGAAAAAGATCGGCAAAGTTCCTGTGGATAGTGTAGGAGAGGATCGGATCAATGGCTCGAATAGGAAGAGGAAGTCATGGCAAGGTTTGATGATGATCGAATTCAAATATACTTCAGTAAATTATTTTTTATCCCAAAAAAGTTTGAAGAGGAGTTTATTTATATAAGGGGTATTAGTTTAAAAAAGCGTAATAAAAGGGATAAAAACTACAATTTTCTTTTTTTATTCAAGCAATGAATAGAAATATTTGAAACAAATTTATTTATTTTTAGGAAAATTTAGCTTTATTTATCTCATAATACCCGTAATTGGTCAAATATTCATATTATTTGTTTTCTTGGATAAGCATGCAGTCAGCTCATTTTGGAACGAGGACTTCTGTTAATAAAAATATACTGTCATAAGTTATAGCAATTTGAGGGTTATTGTGTGAACACTCAGGTTTTGTTTGGGACGACTTTCTTAGTATTTTGTGAAGCAGATTTTTAGTATAAAAATCTCTTGAAAACAATAAAAAATCAATAATATAAAGCTATCCCAAAGCTTTGTTTGAGACTTTCTTATTTTTTTTTAAATTAGCTTTTTAGTACGATTTTTTTTGTACTAAAAAATTGATTTAAGAAGCACTAAGTAAGCTGCCTCAAATGAAGCCTAGGCTTCATTTGAGACAACTTTTTTACTGCGTTCTAAACCAATTCTTTAATACAAAGTTTTTTATTCAAAAAATTTTATAATAAAAGACAGTAAGAAAATCGTCCCAAACTAAAACAAATTGTCAAATTGAGAACGGCTGATCAAATTTGTTTGAGCCTTATCAAGTGGGAGGTTTTCATAAACAGACTTAGAAATATCAATATATGGCCAACGCACTTTGTTTTTTCTGCTGTAGTATTGTTGTTTCAGCTTTAGATTTTTTTTTTAACCATTGTCAAACGAATAGACGTTATCTTTCCACTTAAATTAGTCATTGGCGTGCAACTCTTTTTTATATTTTGATCGGAAGTTTTGACTATAAATTAATAGATTTTGAATTTAAATTTTATATATGTAATATCTACATGAGTTTATCTTAATTGATTTAAATGTCTAAAAGAAAAAGTCATTACAATTGATTTAAAACTAAACAAATAGAAAAATTAGATTAGTGGTTGTAAATGGATAATTTAGAGGTGTAAGTGAGTCATGTCGACTCGTGAGCCGGCTTGGAACCGGCTCATTAAATGGTTCGTGAGCCTAATTTGATGAGCTTACAAGCCAAGTTTGAGCTAGCATTGACTCAACTCTTTAGCTTGCAAGCCGGCTCATTTTGAAAAATGGTAATTTAAAATTCACTTAAAATATATTAAATTCAAGATATGAAGGACAAAATTATTAAAAATGTTTTAGATTTCTATGTCACTTTCTTATATTAGAGAAATTGTTCTGTGCGGACACACACCGGACATTCCAAAGGAGAATAAGAACGAGCCACTTCACCCGGAACATAGTCGCGGTACACAGCAAACGGGTGACGTGACGGGTTCTGATTCGCTTCCGGACAGCGTCCGTATCTACACATAATAATTTCACCTTATATTAAGTTATAATTTATTGTTTTCCTTCAAATTTCTCATTTTTTTATCATTTTATTATAATAATTGCTTAAATTAGAATCATTTTCTTTCTTTGATAGTAAACAAGATAGCTCGTGAGTTAGCTCGAACTCGTTAAATAAAGCGCGAGCTCGAGCTCAAACTCAATTAATTAATTAAGCTTAAGCTCAAGGTCAAGTCAAGTCAAGGATGACACAAGCTCAGCTCATCTCGTTTGCACCCCTTGGATAATTCATCTGGACATAGTTGATCATATGAATATGATAATTGAAATATTTACAGTTATCTATTGCTTGTATTTATAAGGCCATCTGAATGTGATTATCGTTAATATTTGATTTTTAGTAAAAAAATCACGGCATAGTTAGTTGTTAGTGCTTATTGTATTGTAATTTAGTATAAACATAATTTGATCAATTAATGTAGGTTCGGAATCAATAAATATAGAATTTATTTGGTCTAATAAAGGATGAAATTTCATAAGAGAAGAAAATGACTTTATTTTGTCTAATAAAGGATGAAAATTCACAAGAAATATGAGGATAGATTTCAAATTTATTATATTTATTTTAAAATAAATGCAAAATAAATTTATTCTGAATATTCCTATATTGCACACATTTTAAAGCAATTTTTGATGTCTTAAATTTAGAAGCATTTGCCTTAACGCACTACATAATTATCAGATTTATTTGTATTTTAGGGTGGCTACTTTAGTAAATTTATAAGCTTTTGTCTTAATGAACTTTGGCTATAAATTTACCTTTAATTTTTTTTAATTATAACATAATATTCAAGTGAATTAAAATGTTTTTATCATTTAAATTTGTTTATCATAACAATTCTAACAAAAAAAAAAAATTAAAACTACCAGTCCCAAGCTCAATTTAAAAAAAAATTGTGAGTACTTTAAAATTGATTATTTGTGCCCCACAAAAAAAAATTTATTTGTAATTCCTTGCATTGCTTTTAGGTAAGGAAAATATATAATTGAGTAAAGTTATAACCAAGCTAATCTTAGACTTCGTTTGAGATAGCTTTCTTACTGCGTCTTAAAACAGTTTTCTAGCAAAAAAATTTTAAATTTTTGTATTAAAAAGTTTATTTAAGAAGTAATAAGAAAGTCGTCCCGAACGAAGACTTGTTAATGAGATGTTAGTGTGTTATATTTATGTTTTACTATTTTATATATTAAGAGAAAAGTATATTAAGATAGTATTAGAGTTGATCTTATTGATGAATTATTATAAGTAATATAATAAATGATTAACCTAAGTTTTATATTTCATTATGATATAAGCACTCTAGCTTTTATATTAAATAATGAATAAAAACAAATTCGTTGGAGTAAAATGGAAGACCATAATGATAATGGATAGATTATTGATGCCAAAATTCATGGTAACAATAGTTAGCTATAGAGGCATTAAGGATGGTTCAAAGGACTTGAGGGAATCATTGGACCTATAATCATGATGTAATTTGCAAGTATTGTTGCCCAAGTTAGATTCACAAAGTAAATAGTAATGTTTAAATTAAAGCAAATAAATATTTAAAAGTTATTTCAAAGTATGAGACCCTTACTATTTAAGGGAAAGGTAGAACGAGTAGTTGGTACTAAGGTTTGGTTGCTCCATGTAGCAATATTCTTGATAGAATATTGGCATGCCTTTAGTATATGAATGTTCCTCATGGAATATTGTATTAAGGTGAGGCTAAAGGTGGTGGATATGTTAATAAATAGAAAGGTTTAAGGGAAGAGAGAATTCAATTAATTTTTGAGTTAAGTTTATTAATGTATTTAAAGATTAGCTTTATAAGAAAGAATTCAATTAAGATCATGCAATTTCAATATTCAAAAACACTTAAATTTCTAAAAATTTGTATGTAATCAAAGGGATTAAATAAACCTTCTAATAGAGTTTTTGTGAATTTTGGGAAAGATAATGAAAATATTATTTCAAAGTTTTATAAATAGAGTCTCTTATTTTACATGAATGAATATCTAAAGTAAGAGATAGCTTAAATATTTAAAGAATCCTAAAGCTAATTTTCTCGATAATTGCTATTGAACATGCTATCAATATCAATATTGACACCCACCGACACCAATAAGGTCATTACCCACCGTCACTAAAAATATTGTTTCTTGTCATTGATAGTAAGGCTAGTGTATGTAGACAATACAAATACTAATGCATGCATGCCATCACAAATAAGGCCTATGCATATCGTTCACATCAATGCATTTCATCATCTACAACAATGCTATTGTATGTTTCCTTTACCAACACTAATTCACGCTATCGACAATAAGGTTAAAGCACATCAGCAACCTGAAATGTTGATGTATATTATTACCAATAAGGTCGATATATGCATGCTATATATTAACTCTAAGTTAGTCATTGCCAATAAGGTTATTGCATGATGTTGATATCAACCCTAGTCTCCATCATCACAAATAAGGCTAGTGTACACCCTTGAAACTAATGCTGATGTCTGTCATTGTCAAGGAGGCCAAGGCCCTCCATAACCATTAAAGTAAATGCCTGACATTGCAACCAGACTGATGCACGCCATAAAAACTAATGTTAATACATGCTTTCAATCTCAACACTTTCTATCTCCTACAAAATTGTCATTTATCATTGTCGTCAATGTAATTCCCAATAATGACTTCAATAATGCCAACATCTGCAATTGACATCATAACCTATACTCGTCTTCTTAGTATCTAATCTCTCCTCCTTTAACGAGAATGATCAAATTGATCACATATAATCTCTTAAAGATAACTTTAACTGCTTAATACTCTTTTAACTTCCACCATTAAAGCCATCATTTATAGTTCATGTTTGTTGCACTTTAATTATGTCTTCAACAATTGTGGAGAACATCATTTATAACATACAATACAAACTAATAGAATCATTTCAATTTGGCAAAGCTCCATAATTTTCTCCTTATGTTTCAATGCAAGAAATATTTTGTTTTCTATAAACTACTCTCAACTCATCTTATTTGTGTGTAAAATTTTCATACAATATAATGATTTTAAATTCTTGCTGTAATTCCTTGACTAATGTTCTATCATGCATGCAACAAAGATGAAAGATATTTTACTTGTAAGCTCTTTGATAAATGTATTTTAAAAAGGATATTATAATGAGTTTTTACGTAGAGGTAAATAGATGATGATTTTCATGCAATGAAGAAGTATTATGCACAATTTAAGATTTCTTATCATATAAGTTAGATTATTATTATTATTATTATTATTATTATTTTGCTTTGTAGGTCGATATTATTTAAAAAACATTTTCTTTTAATTTTTTGTCTATTTATGTCAGTTTAGAAAGTCAAAAATCTTATTTTGTTTTATTTTAATAGATTTTTTATTTGCCAACCCTTTCTTAAAATTTGTTTCCATCACTATTTATGTAGACCATTCCCATACTAATAATCCCATGCATATTTTATGAATAAATTATTTTCAAATTTTAGGATGCTTTTCAACACAACATAAACAATAATTGTGCTATTAATTGGAATGAAAAAGAAAAGCTTCTATTTATTTAACTGTTCACATGAAATGAAAAGTAAATGACAAAAAACAATTTATTTCTATTATTGATCCCATAAACCAATTTCAGCATGATGAACCTTCCCTTTCTTCTATGATTCATAAAATCATCACATGCTGCTTCTTTCCACTTCTACTATCAGAAAGAAAATAAAAAGAAAACCCCACAAATTATAGCTGAAGAGTGATTAAAACCCCTTAGACTTTACAATTATGGGACTTCTAACATAATGTTTGTTGCCATCAGACCATTGAAGGAAGCCAAAAACATAATCTTTTGCAATATAATCATCTATTGGCGTCAAGGTAAGTTTAAAAGTTTTCTCCTCGCCAACCTCTTTAAATGTGAGCCTTGTTGGCGTTACCTTTACCGTTATCCCAACTGGGCTTCGTATGCGTGCCACATATGTTCCTGGTGTGCCGACATTTTTCAACTTTCGAGTGATGGTAATCGAATCTTCGAGGTTGGGAATTGTGATTGAAGGATAGTTAAGATCAACCAAAGCTGGAGCTTTTGATGGGCATTTGTATGTCTTGAAGGTGGATATTTGAGTAGAGTTGTAGCCGAGAGCACAAAGGAAGTTCAAGTAGTCATTGGCTGTAAGGTCATATACAAGACCCGGGTCCATGGCTCGGTTGGGTCGAACATGTCCTGACCCATAGCCAAAAGGGTTGGCTTTGCCCAAAGATGCATTCTTGATTGGTTCGACCATGTTATCTCGTACTCTTGCTGTACATTCATTAACATGATGTTCACATTGTCATTTAGAAAGTCACAAAGATATATAGTAAGTTCTGCTTAAGAGCAAATTGATGCATTTATAATAACACATAAGAGTCATCAATATAGGACTCACTAATTCTTTTTAATGAAGAAAAACATAGTACATTAACATCTCACCAGTGGTCATGATTGATGATTTGATAGCAGAAGGGCTCCAGTTCGGATGAGCAGCTTTGAGAAGGCCGACAATGCCAGAAATGTGAGGGCAAGACATGGATGTACCAGAATCTGAGTTAAAGGGGAATCGACGTTTGTCGAAATCAAGACCAGATGGTGAGGTTGCTAAACTGTAAGCAGCTATAACACTCACTCCTGGAGCTGTTATATCAGGCTAAAAAAAAAAAAAGAGCAACATGTTAGAATATGAAGACGTTGCTGACAACATGCAACAACAGAATCATATTTAGATGAAAGAAAATCAATTGAAATGTGTCACATGTCTTTTGAGGGTGTCGACCACACCTGATATGAAAATCACTCATGTTGCTTTAAGATCGTTTACTCACCTTCAGGATTTCAGGAGTGATGGTGTTGGGGCCCTGAGATGAAAATGCAGCCATAACTGGTGCTGGCTTTGTGCCAAGCTCAGTGATGGGACGGGTAATGGAACCCTTTGGTGACCTATAAATATAAACAACCATTACAATTAGTGCTTATCGTTTTTGAAATTTTTTGTTTAACAAAATGTTTGAAATTGCTTCATTTGAGAACATTTCAGCCCTAATGTATTTCAAATATTTAAAAATTTTGCAAAAATGTATAAATTTGCAAATAAATGTATTTATTAAAAAAAATACTATTTATATAAACAAAAAAAATATTTACATGCAAAATTAATATTGAAGATATTACATGAAATTCATACATGATAATGCATAATAATTGAATAATTCAAATGCAACATGATAGAAGTGTATATAATAATATTATAAATAATCATGAGATTATTATAAATAAAAGAAGAAATCATGTTATATAAGCCTTTGAACTATTTCAAATTGTATTTTAACATTCTTAATCCATATTAAGAGAAGAAATAAAATAAAATAAAATGTCCAAACTATGAAATATTTACTTGGTAGACTTGATGTAGGAAAGAAGCTTGAGGCCGTCGGAGTAGGTGATATGGGTGGCCGGAAGGACGTGAGCGTCGGCGATGGTCTCATCTCCGGTTAAGATATCATTGGTTAAAACCATACCAGCGCCGCCGGCTAACTTGACCGCCTCGCCCTTCTCCACCCTCCCAAATACCCCTCTAGTACACACCACAATTTTCCCCTTCACCTTCTTCTTGTCCAAACTTCCAATCTGGCACAAATCTCTGCAAAATTTTTCATCATTCGTAAGAAAATATATAGTTACATGTGCCAGAAAAGATGGATGCAATGTGGTAATCTCAAATTTGAAACTTACGCATCATCAATGGAAGCATTGGGTGTTGCAGCGTCAAGAGAACGAATAAAACGGTACAGTTTGTTCGTCGGTAGGCTCTCGCTGGAAAGGCTCTGCCCCTCAACTTGAAGCTTATGGTTGAAGACGACATAAGAAGGGAACTCCCTATCCATGGTACTAGCTCCAACGGTCATCATCCATGGCGACACGTTCGACACCGTACCCGCCTCAGGCCCCGAGTTACCCGCCGACGTAACAACCGCAATCCCATTATTGACGGCATGGAAAGCCCCGACGGCCATCACATCATCGAAATAGTCCGTGTCGGCGCCGCCGAGGGAGACGGAGAGAACATCGACGCCGTCTTTAATAGCGGCTTCGAAGCCGGCGAGAATGTCGGCGTCGAAGCACTCGCTTCCGTTGACGGGGGGCCAACAAACCTTGTAGGCGACGACGCGGGCTCGAGGAGAGCCGCCCTTGGCCGTGCCGTTGCCATAGCCTTGAACGTTGGCGCCGGGCACAAAGTTGCCGCCGGCAGTGGAGAGAGTGTGGGTGCCGTGGCCGTCGGTGTCACGGGGGCTGTTGAAGGTTGAGTTTAGTGGGCCGACGACGGCTGCGTAGCCCTTGTTGAAGTATCGAGCGCCAATGAGCTTCCTGTGCACAATACATTCAAGAGATTACTTTGGGAAAAACTCCCATCGAAATATTCTGATCTGAATCTTGTTCTTGAAGAGTTTAAATTTCATTGATTTACTAAGAGATTCGTGTAATATGAGCATACTAACTTTAGTTAGGGTCTATTTAAGATAACTTTTTTAATTATTTTGCTAAATTTTGTTGGGACATTTAGGCCATTTAAGGCAAACACACACACACAACGCATACACAAGGACTCGAACCTTGGACCTCTTAGTTGGAAGCCTAAGCTCTCAACCAATAGGCCAAGGAGAGTTGTGTATTTTTTTTTTAGTTGGAACCTTGGACCTCTGTACATTCATTAACATGATGTTCACATTGTTTGGAATTTTAACAATAAAGCCAAGCCTTCCTCAATAAAATCAACAATACGAACATCCAAGAAACAGTGCAAATCATCGTTTACGACGACCACGCCCCCAAAACTTCCCCCGATTTGCATTGGAAGAACGAACAAGGGAAAAATCATTATCCGACTCAGAAGATTCAGAATAAACCTCCTCCTCCGACGAATCATTCAACCAACTGTTCTGTTCCCTAATATCTTTACCCGAATGCTTCCCCACCCAATCAGCCATTACACGAGTATCAACCGCTTTAACAGGAATCTCAACTACACTGTTCCCTTCCTCAGCAATCAACGACGGGCACAAAACCTCCAACCCACTCGGCTCCACACCAGCAAGCATGTCATCCCCAGCACCACCTTCCTCGATCTCTATCACCTTAACAGCCCCAATAGAATTCAAATCATGAGAAGGTAAACTATCAGAAATATCAACATTCATATTATCCTTATTAACTTCCGTCACGACAGCAATTGCCGAAGACTCTAAAATCACTCCCTGCCTAACACCCCCATCCAACACGGGAATGAAAGGTAAAGCAACAGGAGATAATAAGGATTTATCTGCAATCAAAGGCACACCGTTACCCAAATTCAACTCCACAGAACCATCCAAATTGTCCTGTGACAAGCCAATAACGGTAGCACAACCCACGGGATCAATCGAAAGCCGATTCTTTCCCATAGAATTAACTTCATCAACATTAACCACATCAGCATTTACACCCTTAATGTCATTCACACCATCTAACTGAGCAATAATTTCCATAGGGCGTTCCTTAACAGAATGAAAAACCGGAATAGTATCCGAACTACACTTACCAGAAATATGCCCCAATTTTTTACAAACACCACAAAAATGAGGAAAATCATCAAAAACCACCTCTTGAGCATACCCTAATAAATCAGATCCTAGCCAAACTTGTTTAGGATAATTTTTGGTAATATCGATTTCTACTAAAACACGGGCAATCGAGGGACGAGAGCCAACCGACGTAGCTTCGTCGATTTTCAGAGGTTTACCAAATAATTCCCCCAGTCCAAAAAGAATCCTCGGAGCAAAAAAATGCGGTCGGAGATGAGGAAACGAAATCCATATCGGTATATATATAATTATGATGTCAGTATATAATTTTACAACATTGGATAATGCCTTTCTAATTTAGAAATTTTACATAAGATTCAAAAATTAGGTTTATGTCCTTCCCTAAAATTTAGGGGTTGAAATCAAATTAAGCCTAAGTCGGATTAGATATCCTAGAGTGATCTATTCAACAATACATTAGTCCTACGACTAGTGAATTCTAGCCTAAAATTGGCTTCTACATTGAACGTACAAAAATCGATCAAAATTGTCAACTGAATCATATAACCAATGAATCAATCAGTTCTAATAAAGATCAATTTCTAGCCCTCTAATTTTGATCAAATGACTATAATAAAAGATTCAATCGTTCAATCAAGTTCGAATATTCTATTATTTATGTTTTTATAACTTCAAAATTAAATATTGTTACTATTCGCAGCTAAATAACATATAAATTATCCTAACATTACATCCCAAAATTTGATTTAGAATTATGTTTAAAATTAATGAGTGCCCTAATTTATAATATTAGATATTGTATTAATAAAAATATTTTTCATCACATTATGACTATAATATCATTTGAATTACTTTAAAATAATTTTATTATTTATTATATCGCCTAATTAGATATACAAATCTAAAGTTTTAACCTATTAATTCCTATTAATTTAATGTTCCATTCAATATTAAAAGTGTTTTACAACTTTTTTTTTTTAATTAATTAATTTATTTTACTGCAATGTATGTACAGAAGCATCATAAATCTATTTTTATTAATAGATCCAGTCTAATACAATTAATCTGTCAGATTTTCAAAATTGTACAAACCCTAATAGATCCAAAGTCAACCCTATTAAAAATATAATAATTGCCAGAAGTTGATTGGCCTCGAATTGAGGATATTCACGTTGGATCTTGCTCTGTACGAAGCAATTAATGGAAAACTATGCGATTGGGAATTTAATGTAATATTGGCTTTCTATGGTAAACATTTAATAATTCGTCAGCAAATTAAAAAAAAAAAATCATTTTTTTAGAATTGATCCTTAACTTTTTTTTCAACTATCAAAATAGTTTATTACTATATAAAAATATTAATTTTGAGTCTATTTGTGACAATTTTGTTACTATGTTTTAACCTATTTTTAATACACAAAAATTTTGAATTAAAATTTTTATATATAAAAAAATTATTTTAAAAATAGTAAGAAAATCATCTCAAACAAAACTTTAGTGCATTAACTCTTTAAATAAGGACAAAATTAATATATGGGTGAAATAATTTAGATCATGAATATTTAAAAAAAATCAAAGGATAAATAATCAAAAATCATTTTAATTCTTTATAAAAATCAGGGATCATTTTGATCATTATCTCATCAATAATAACAAAAATTAATTACAAATGGAGCATGAGATATAAAAATCAGGAAGAATATTATGTTTTCCAAATCAATATTTTTAAACAATAAAACAAATAATTTTATTTTAAAGATTATTTTTATCCTATATTATCCGGCCTTCCTTTTATACCCTATTATACATACATATAATGTGCTAAATTATAAAAAAAAATTATTTTATAACAATGACATAGCACTATTATGAATCATTTCACATACATAAGCTTTATGCTCATTATTATTATTATTATTATTATTATTATTATTATTATTATTATTATTATTATTAAACATTTCACATATCCTATTATGAAACATTTTCCCTTTTCAGGGTTTTTCACCTAAAAATCCTGGTGTTCTTTTATATTCTGTTTGTGTGTGCTACATATTTGTACAACGCTCAGAAGAAAATTTTTTAACTCTACCGCCGCGTATATTCTAGCCCGCAACAATTATTATTGTCATATTAGAGGATTCGAACAAACTTGAGAAAGGGAGAATTCGTGGACCGACAGACTCTATGAAAGAAAGTTGAGAGTCAAGAGCCAAAAAAAAAAAAAAATCTAAAAGAATAAGTTGGTGGAAATTGCTCTTGATGCAGGACCATACTAAAAACCAAAAAAATAAAAAAGCAAAGATAAATACATTACCAAATTAAATATATTATCCATTCAAAATGGTGGTAGGTTCTATTACAATATAATTGAAGTCTTCGCTCTTTCTACACAATTACATATACTATTTGTTAGGAGTATGGCTGTTGTTAAAGAACTTATGAGATTCTGAAGACAAGCAGACGTGAATTATTATGATTTATTACTATATAAATGTTTATTAATGAGCAAATTGGCACGATGTTTCTTAAATAAACCATTAATTAATTAGTCCAAGATAAGATGGCTTTTTGCTAATCATAGCTGTGGTTTGTATAATTATCAATTGAATAAAATAATAATTTGTTTAAAATTTATTTATGATTGCCAACCAAAACTGATTAGAGAAGAAAACCAAAAGGGTCGATTAAATATTAAAAATATTATCATTGAAATTTCATCAAAATGTGACTAAGGTTTTGTTTGAGATATTTTTTTAATTATTTTGATTTTTAAGATCCAAATTATTATTTTTGTTTGACCATTATTTTTATACTTGAAAGTTGTTTTTACACCGGCTAAAAAAAATTACCTTTTCTATAGAAAATTTACAAAGCAATAAAAAAGCTATTTTAAACGGAGCATGATATAAGAAAAATGGTTATTAACAAAATAATGCATATTTTAAAGATTATTTTAATTTTTTGTGGTTAAAAAACTATTTTTTGACCCACGAAAGTGCTTTTAAAAGCAAAAATAAAAAATTTAGGATTGATTTGGAATGACTTTCTCACAACTTCTTAAAACATTTTTTTAGTATAAAAATTTTAATTTTTATATTAAAAAATTATTTTAAGAAGTAGTTAGATAGCCATCTCAAATGAAGCTTGGGACGGCTTTTTTATTGCTTTCTAAAACGGAGTTTTAGTACAATTTTTTTTATTTTTTAACTAAAACTCCGTTTTAGAAAGCAATAAAAAAGCCGTCCCAAACGAAGCCTTAGTCTTCATTAGAAACAACTTTTACGATTTTTTAAAGCAAATTTTTAGGATAAATTTTTTTGAAATAAAATCTAAAGCAAAATATTGAAAATAAGTTAAATTTTTTGAAATAACTCAAAACAAAAGAGGGGTGGGTATTGGAACCTGTTGCAGGAGAACTTCTGGTTACTGTCATTCTGGCATATTCCCCTCCATTTAGAAGGAATGGGTCCCATATCATCATCCCTGAAGCTCTTAGCCTCTGGCCAGACACCTGTACAAATCCAACACCAAAAAGGAATAAAAAAACAAGGAAGTGATGGTGATTTGACAATGATCAAAATGGCATTGGGAGCAATAGAGGAAAGAGGGGGCCGAAGAGAGCAATTGGAGAAGGCAGAGGGGACCATGCTACAGTTTCTAAGACAGTATGTCTAAATGCATTTTATTTTTGGAACGGGATATTTATCCGTTGTCATTATCTCATTATTCTCGAAAGGGTGCTTGGCGGTGGGACTATAATGCCCGTCTGATCTAGAAGAGATACTCATCCTAGAAACTTAAGAGGTGCTGCTGCTTGAGAGGAATTCAATACGGATTGGAGGGTTCCCAATGGTACTCGTCCACCTACCATGCTAAGCATTCGTGGGTAGTGTATCTATTCACTAAATCATTACAGTTTCAATATTTTAAAAGAAGTATTTATTTAAAAAAAGTTGAATATTTTAAAATACTTTTTTCATTCAAATGGGCTGATGTGCAATATAATCATAATTTAAGGGTCTATTTGAAATAATTATTTTGTTATTTTACTTTATACACAATAACTGCAATTTTTTATACTTCTTAGTATTTTTTAAAAAAATTTGAAATTAAAAAAACTTTTTTTACAATCAAAATGATCAAATTTTTTTCTCATAGCAACTTCACAATCAATATTATAAAAATATTAGCATTCTCAAAAAGATCCTAGAGGTTCGTTTGTGTCGGCTGTAGTTTTTTATAAAGATGATTTTAAAGTCGTTATAGGAAAAATAAAATTTTTAAGTCGTAAAAATTAGTTTCCTTGCACAAAAATCTCTTCATAGCAATAAAAAAATAATAACCAAATAGGAACATTAATTGCGGTCTATAAAGAAAAACAACAATAAAGTTATCCGAAATAAATCTTAAATTTTATGTTGAGATCATCAATACAATTGAAATTACACAAAATATAATAGAAAACATCAACAAATGTCAATAACAACAATCAAAGAGTAGAACAACTTTAATAACGAAAGGTCAAAGAGAATACCAATTCTCACCAAAATAATAGAGAAATCCTAATAAATGCCAAGTCAATTTTAAAGATCGGAGTTTCTATATTTTAGTGCTTGCGAAAGGCCTTAACCTAACGTCATTAACCTCTCATTTATATTGTTAGGATTTGAAGT
The DNA here is from genome assembly GCA_022539455.1 of Dendrobium nobile. Taxonomy (NCBI): domain Eukaryota; kingdom Viridiplantae; phylum Streptophyta; class Magnoliopsida; order Asparagales; family Orchidaceae; genus Dendrobium; species Dendrobium nobile. Next base: position 68,188,462 of record CM039736.1, on the reverse strand, counting down.
TTAATGTTAGAAGCTTCTGAAAGGACGTCAGTAAGTGGGGATGTTGAAACGATCCAACTCAACGTTTGAGGTTCATGGAATTTGTTAATTTTTTTATTAAAAAATTTGCTTTAGAAAATAGTAAAAAATTGTCACAGACGAAATGTTAGGCTTCATATTTCAGATAATTTTCTTATTACTTTGCAAAATAATTTCTAGCATAAAAATTCAAACGAAGCCGAAACCTAAACTTTAATACATGTTACAAATAAACTTTCTAAAATTAGATTTGATCGAGAATTTGGGAAGTTACAATTCTCGTCTTGATTTATTAGTTGAGATCTCTGACTACCAACTAACAAGTTTTGTATTCAAAGCTTACGTATGTGATGTGTATTCATTATTTTGCAGGATGCTAGCTAAGTAAAAAACTTTTATCAAAATAATTTGATCAAGGCTTTAAACATAAAATTTAGCACATGGATGCTAAATACTCAAAATTTAAAAATCTAAAAAAAATGCAATGAACCAATTTTTATTTAAGAGTCTATTTTGGACAGCTTTCTTGTTGCTGTTTTTCATTATTTTTTCAACTTTCTTTTTTTGATAAAAAACTATTTTTTGTAATCAAAATAGTTAAATTAGGCTTTGTTTAAAAATTACTTTATTATTTTCTGGTACTAAAATAAAAAGGTTTGTATTAAAAAATTACTTTAATAAACAGTAAAAACCGTTCAAAATAAAATCTTGGTTCTCTTAAAAAATTGTGCAACTAACTTTATAGAATGCTAAGACCGCCTCAAATAGATCCTAAATGTCTTCCATATGTTTGTTTGAATGCCTCTAAATTGCTGATGAGATTATTGGCTATGAAATTCAAACTAGTAACGCAAGAAAAGCCAGCTTTGACCTTCCCACCCAATGAGTGGATACCGCAATGGCCACCAAACCAAATTAGAATAACAATCACATATTTTTTGTCAGTGATGCTTCCTAATTCTGTGCAAGTCAAAGATTTAGACGCGTATAACTTGTAAAGTTCCCCTTTTTCTTCTATCTTTTTTTCTTTTCAAAATTTTCTATAATGAGTACTTTTAATATACCAAAAAGGTTAACGAAGAGAAGATTCATATCATACCAGTATCAAGATTAGCGATAATTACATCCTCTCCAAATCTAGCTTTTGTCCACAGTGATTTCTTAGGGACTCTGCCATTTCTCTCCAGGCCAAGGAACTGCCATGAACGGGTTGTGTGAAGCTTGCGTCCTCTATTCTCAAAGACAGAAACAACGCTTGGATTCTCTGTAAAAGATACAATTGAAAATCTTTAATCTTGATAGAATAAAACAAATGGAAGGAGATGGGGAAATGTGGAAGAAAAAGGAAATTTGTCTCACTTGAGATCTCCACAGCGTCTTCCTCCTCGAGGATTGCAGCGAAGCCATTCATGTACCTTGTGTAGGAATAGAAAATTGCTTCCTTGGCCCTCTCCTTGCTGCATTAATGACAAATCCTCCAATACTTTTAACCAAACATTCCAAACAAAAAAAAGAGGAAATTTTAAAAGCATTATATCTTAGCGATCCTGTACCTTTGGAGGTATGATTCTAAGAGTTCATAGTGGGATTCTCTGACCGTTTGATCCGCATGAGAAGCTATTTCTTCAGCAGAGTTGGATTGGGCTCCAAGGTAAACAATATAGGACTGCAACAAAAAGAGGAACGGAGGAGAAATGAATCACAGATTCGCTGTGAAAGCTTTGAAAAGATGAGATTTTTTGACGGAAAAGTTGAAAACAGCAATAAATGCGAACCTTTTGAGCAGCAAAAGCCGGGCATTGAAGAAAATAGAAGGCTGTGATGATAAGAAACGGCAGAAAACTCGCTGTTTTCTGGATCATCTTCATCTTTGCTGTTCTTTCTCTTCGGCTGAAGCGGAAGAGAATGGCCTGCTTCTCCTTTGTTTATAGAATGGTGAAGGCTCCAATTGGAGAAGTTGAATCAATTACGGCTCAATGAGAGATTTTAAAAACGGTATTGATAATATAATTAAATTTAGTTTTGTTTTTATAAAGGAAAAAAAATCCCTTAGCATTTCCTTTCCCGGCCGGCGATTAATTTGTCTTTAATTGCTAATATGAAATTGACTTAATTGTTTACAGTTACCGGCTTGAAGCGGCATATATAGCCAAACCTTGGACGCTGGGGTCTGGCATTAAAAGGGACCGATAAATTGACCAGGACATCCCATTGGCTCATTCTACACATTCATACGTAGGTGGGATCCACGTTGAACCAAAAATAGTTCATGATTATTTATTTCACCATTATGAAGCCTATTTTAGCCTTTTGGGAGATTTCTATAATTCACTCAATATCTAAAAAAATATAATATTTGAGCATTTGATTTTTTTTGGGGGGATATTATTGAAAAAATGATAATAAATGGACTAACTTATTATTTAGTTACATATATGTTCTTATATATTTGTTGCGCTTTGGAATATTCGCTATGATAGAGAGTGATATAGTTTAGCGTCTTAGTTTTGTATGAAGATCCAATACATAAACAAATAAGAGAGTATGGTTATAAAATTTATAAGGGCAAATTTTAAGACTAAGCATGATTATAAATTGTATTAAGAGCTTAAGCATATTTTAAAAAAAATTTAAAAATAGGCAAAGTCGCCCGTTTGACGGGCGACTTACTAGTCTAGTCAGCATTCAAAAAAATTTTAATTTTTTTTAATAAAAATAATAAAATTATTGTAGCAAGTCGACCGTTAAACAGGCGACTTGCTACAGTAATTTTATTATTTTTATTAAAAAATTATTTCAAAAATTCTTAATTTTTAGAAATTTACCACATTCTTTATCTAAAAGTAGAATTTACTACATTCTGTTAATTCAGATTTAGTAAATCTTGAGAGAATTACTATCTGAAAACTTTTTGGCATGAAAAATGTTAAAACTTGCTAAATTCTGATACATTCTTTAGCTATTTGTTTCAGCATTTATGGTTTGCGAGAGGAAGAAATCCTTAACTTTATTAATTTCTGTAAAGGATGGAATTTAGCAAAGAGGAGTTGTTGGAGGCGTTTGGCTAGCCACAATGAGCGGCGCAGAAAGAGCTCTTCTGAGTCTCAGGGAGGAGGCTCAAGCCGCTGCATGCAGGCAGATCAAGGTGGGAAGGTGCCGATAAGCCTCCCTGGAAATCAAAATTACCAGCATTTTCTGAAATAAATTAATTATATAAATAATATTTTACTGACTTGCTACAGTAATTTTATTTTATTTTTTTAAAATATTTTAATTTTTTTTAATGCTGACTAGACTAGTAAGTCGCCCGTTTAACGGACGACTTTACCTATTTTTAATTTTAAGACTAAGCATGATGTGTCATTGGATTTTTCTTTCCGAGAAGTTCAGTTCGACTATAAGTTTGCTTAAATCGGAGTTTGGATGGTCCCAGATTTAATTTTGGAAGCTTTCAATTCAAATTTGTCCCGATATTTGTGCCCGATCAAGATAAATTTTTGATGGAATATCAATATTATATAAAGAAATTTTTATATTTACTTAAGTATGATTTAAGTGTTTAGATTAAATGAAAACCATGCTTAAAATTGTGTATTTTAATTTAAATGTCTAAACCTAAACTTTAATACCCATTACTAATAAACTTTCTAAAATTAAATTTGATCGAGTATTTGGGGAAATTATAAAGCTTGTCTTGAATTATTAGTTCAGATCTTTGGCTGCCAACCAACAAGTTTTAGGTTCGAAGCTTACGTATGTGATATGTATTTGAATTTATCTTTATTGACTCAAAAGTCTACAAAAAAGTACTTGAAAAATTTTGCTCCTTTTAATTGGACCGTGCTTTACCATACTAACCTACTCATTTCAACCCAAATGGATATTGGTGATCATTGATCAACTATCCTAAAAAAGTTTTTTACTTTCTAATTTTAATAATTTTTATTCATTAATTTGCTGGAATTGCCAATTAAAAAACTTTTATCAAAATAATTTGATCAAGGCTTTTAACATAAAATTTAGTAGATGGGTGCTAAATACTCAAAAGTTAAAAATCATAAAAAAATTTCAATGAACCAATTTTTATTTATGAGTATATTTTGGATAGCTTTCTTGTTGTTGTTTTCTCATTGCTTTCAAAATTTTTTTTGATAAAAACTATTTTTTGTACTCAAAATAAGTAAATTAGGCTTTGTTTGGGACGACTTTCTTACTGTTTTTTAAAGTAGTTTTCTAGTATAAAAATTAAAAGTTTTGTACTAAAAAATTACTTTCTGAAGCAATAAAAACCGTCCCAAATGAAGCCTTACTTTTTCCAAGTAACTGGACAACTTACTTTATAATATGCTACGGCCGTCTCAAATAGATCCTAAAGTAAAATCATAAAAAATTAGTAGATAGGTTCTAAATATTCAAAAGTTAAAAATTATAAAAAAAAAAATTAAAAAATTTCAATGAACCAATTCTTATTTATGAGTCTATTTTGGAACTTTCTCGTTTTTGTTTTTGTTTTCTCATTGTTTTCAGAATTAAAAAAAAAACTATTTTTTGTACTCAAATTAAGTAAATTAGACGTTGTTTGGGATGACTTTGTTACTATTTCTTAAAGTAATTTTCTAGTACAAAAATTAAAAGTTTTGTACTAAAAAATTACTTTGAGAAGCAATAAAAACCATCCCAAATGAAGCCTTAATTTCCCAAGTTACTGTACAACTAACATTATAAAATGCTACAACCATCTCAAAGCTTATGTAAATCCTTTCTAGTATACAAATTCAAACTAAGCCTAAACCTAGACTTTAATACCCATTACTAATAAACTTTCTAAAATTAAGTTTGATCGAGTATTTGGGAAATTATAAAGCTTGTCTTGATTTATTAGTTGAGATTTTTGGCTACCAACTAACAAGTTCTGCGTTCGAAGCTTATGTATGTGATGTGTATTTGATCTTACCTTTATTGACTCAAAAGTCTACAAAAAAGTAATTGGAAATTTTTTTTCCTTTTAATTGGTCAGTGCTTGACCATACTAACTCATTTCAACCCAAATGGATATTGGTGATCATCGAGATTGTTACAACTTAGTTTCATAATTATATTTTTATTTCATGTGTATATCAAAGGTGCCCCTAACCCGTGGGTAATCTATCACACAAATCATATGATAAACTAAATATAAAAAGCACAGTAATGAAATAAACATCACACAAATCATAATAAATCAAATCAATCAACACACGTGCCACATGGAAGTGCATCACATCACAGAAATAGAAAAGTAAAATACCGACCTAACTTAGAGCTAGAAGTGGTGTCCTAGAAAATCTATGTGCGTGTAGTAGGCTTGTATGGCTTTGGATGGGTCATATCTTGTGTAGTTAATTCAAGTTGCTTTGTGTTAACATTTGTTGAAAGCTAGAATGTAAAATTTGATTAAGATTTAAGTAATAATGAATTAGGATTCATTTTAGTTAATTTAGTTGTTTGATTCATTTAATGCTTAAAACAATATTCTTTAAAGTTTAAGTTGCATTAACAGATTTTAGAAGGTCCGGGGTTAGCCTATCCACTAAGTTAAGGAGGTTCAAAAGATCACTATTAGAAATAGGCTAGATTTAGGAGTTCTAATATTTTAATTAAATATTAGATCTTACAAGGAGTAATTAGACTTTGAGTTTGCTGGATTTGGAGTTTTCTAAGCAAAGTTATAAATTTTAGAAGTTTCTGGCCATAGTTAATGAACTACAGTTGACCAAAGAGTTAACTTTTTAATTTAGGCTGGTTTTTGAAAAACTAATATTTTTTATAAATACTAAATTTTAATTAGATTTGAATGCCTTTTATTTTGCCAATTTGGAATTTCTATAATTAATTATGATTTTTCAAAGTTGGGGCAATTAATGAATTATTAAAAATTGTTTAATGAAGGGCATTTTAGGAGTTTTGGTTCAAATCAGCTCCAAACTACTTGGAATCACCCCCAAAGATCATATATGACCTAAAGAGAAGTTTCCAAGTGTTTGAAGAAAATTTGAAATTTTTAATCATATAATTTAACTAAAAAGGTAATTTTTAATCAAAATTAAATTAAGGTTTAAATTGAGGTCCAATAAAGATGCATTTAATTTTCTAAGATTAAGGGTTAAATTTTGAAGAGTTTGATAAATTATGGGTAATTTATGATTTAAAATAAATTTATTAAATTTTTTTGAAGTTATCGGAGCTTAATTAAGGGTTAAATTAGGATTTATTAATTAAGGGGTTTAAAGTCTCCTAAAAATTCCTAAAAATTTTTTGAGAGATTTAGGATATCACTAAGTTTAAGTTTTTAAAGTTTCATGTCAATCGACAATATATCTTAGCTCCTAAAAATTTTCTAAGTTTGTTAGACGGATCCTTAATTATTATCCTCAGGGTGTCGTTACATCTAGTATATTTAAATCAAGTTTAAAACTAATGGTAACATACCAGGAAATGCAATAAATACATAACACATCATGTTCTTAGTTCTAGGAGGGCCTAAGCTAAGTGCTCGTGCGTCCTATATATGAAAAAAATGATTAAATAAGTAATTAAACACTCTTAACGATGTAATTAGCGAATGATTCAAATCCAATCACTCACTAATCCACCCCCCCAAATAATTGCTATTAAATACATAGCCTATATTCAAAATTTTATAATGTGGATCTCCCAAAATAGGGAATTTAATATATATATATATATATAAGTTTAAAAAAAGATATAATTAAAATAATTCAATGTTCATATTCATGGAAGATCTACTAGTCATCCAAAAGTAGATTTAAAAATAAATTTTAATTTAAAGATAATTAGTATATTAATTATTTAAATAATAAATAAATAGTTAAAATAATTAAATAGCAGAAAAAAGTTTATAAAAATTAATTTTTAGGATATGAAAATAATTTTAAATGAGGATAAATAAATTTTTTAAAAAATTAAGGTATAATAGTTAATTTTTTTTATTTAAAATTAATTAGTTATGAATTATTGAAGTTTAATGTATTTAAAAAGTATTTTAAAATAATTTAAAATAATAAATATAAAAAAAATTATTAAATTAAAATAAATTAAACATTAAAATTTTTGAAATTTAAAATAATTCAAAAAAATAAATTTTATTAATTTTACAAAATAATTATATTTTTCAATTTAATTAATTATTAAGCATTTAAGTAATTAAATAATTAAGAACAATACTTAAAATAGGGAATATTTATTAATTTAAAAAGCAAATAAATAAAGATACTCTCTGATTTTAAAATAATTTAATAAAATTAATTTTTATGAATGATGGAAATTAGTTAATTAATTATTAATTAATAATTTAAATAATTAATTAATTAAGAACTATTTAAAATAATAATAGTAATATAATTTTAAAATTAAATAATTAAAAGAAATTTTTCTAATTTTTTAAAATAAATAAATAAATAAATAATTATCATTATTATTTAAAAAACAAATAATTATTAACACTAATTTAATATTTAAAAGGTCAAGTATTTTAGAATTATTTAAATAATACTAAATATATCATAATAAATTTAATTTAAAATTAATACATTTTATAATAATTATTTAATTATTTAAAACATACTAATATGAAAATATTTAATTTTTTTCCAAAATATTTAATATTATATTAATTTAAATAATAATTAAACATTTAAAATATGATTTTTAAGATAATTTAAAATATATAATATATTTTAGAATAATTTTATTTTAAATAAAAGAAAATAAAACTCTGAAACATATGATATATAATATATATTTTTGTGACTTTTAAAATATTTTTAAAGTCTTGATAATTAAAATACAATTAAAATTAATAAAAAAACTTAATTTTAAAACTAATTATTAGTGGGCTCACACATGGCAAGGCATGATTGGTTTCCAGAACTGCAGCCAATCATTGCTTCGCGATGTGATGATTGCGTTGTTGGTGATGATTGCTGTAAACGAGATACGGGCCTGCCAATTCAAATAGGAGGTCGAATGAGATCGCAAAATGACACAATCTCAACCGTTGATCGTAAGATCAACGATCCATATCCTGTACCCTTATAATCAGGCGTAAACCGACACCCTAAAATATTGTTTGGAGTTTTCTCTCGATCGGATGGATGAAATCAAACAAAATTTTAAACTTAAACTAAGTACATTAACAAAAATCATGGGGGGTGCTTTTCACGGTCTAAAACACGCAGTATGGAAAGTTAATTAAGTCTATTTATTCTAGTCTAGGGTATTGATTTTACCTCAATCTAATGAATGGATTCGAGAGATCTCAATACGGTTGAGCTTGTAGATTGTCCTAATTCAATTTTCTAGTTGAAATCGAGCCTTGATACTCCTTGGATTGAAGGGAAATTGCCTTGGAACACTTCAAGCCCCGGGTCCCCAGAAACTCATCGCCGCAGGTGCTTGATGGGGGGGTTTGACTTGGGAATAGTAGAGGAGGTCTAGGGGAACTAGGGGTGTAAACGAGTCGAGTCGAGTATTAGCCTTATCAAGCCTGGCTCGTTTGATACTTAATGAGCTCGAGCTCGAGCTCGAGCTCGAATTCGAGCTCGATTAATGGGCTTGAGATCGACTCGTTTATAAATTATCAAGCTCGAGCTCGACTCGAAAGCTCGAGCTCGTTTAAAAAGCACGAGCTCGATATCGAGCTCATTTAGAAAGCTCGAACTCAACTTTTAAATCTTTTAATTGGCAAGAGTCTTTAATTTTAAGCCAAATTTTTTTTTTTAGAATTCTTTTTCTTCTAATACTTAATTAAAATTTGTTTTCAACAATAAAAAAATAACTTAAATAATCATAAAACATCTAGAACTTTAACTATTAATTTCTTTAAAAAAATGTAAGTTGTAGACGAATCAATGTATTATGAGCAATCATATTTCTTTAAAAAAATTTATTTAAAAATTTGATCAATATCAACTTATCAACTGAAATTTTTATATGGTTAAGTACTATAAAAACTTGAAAAATATAGTAATAGAACATTCAATAATATAAAAATTTGACCCAATTGCATTTCATATCATCATTACAAAAAAAGCAATTGGAATCATACAACGGCACCACGGCTTTAAAAAAAGATATAGAAAACTCAAACAGCCACCACGGCACCACCTAATCTTCAATAAAATAACAAGGTGATCTGTTAAAAAAAAAGATCAGAAAACCCTCACTTTTCTGCTAGAGGATAACAAGGTGTGTTTTTTTTTTTTTAAATTTCAGGCTTTCAGCTAAGTTTTTTTATCAGAATATCTAAACAAAAATCATCCAAAGAAAAAGAAAATCCACTCATCCATACATCCATCAATTCATGTATAAAAAAATTCAAGAGAAGGCATGAAGTTTGCTGTTTCTAGAACAAATAAGCTCAAGCCTCACCGCTGATTTGAGAAAATCTACAAGAAAAAAAAGAAAAATCTACAGAGATTGAGAAAACAACACAAAACCCTCACTTTGCTGATTTGAGAAATCAACATAGAAAGAAAGAGGAAAGAGATGAACTAAATAAAGAAGAGGAGAAAGTAAAACCAGTAAAAGAAAGACGAAAATACCAAAGGGAAAAATTACCTTCCGTCGGCTCACCGCTGAATCACGTGAGAGAAGGTCTTTGAGTTGCTGAGTCGCTCTGTGCCTCTGTCTCGAATCTCGTCTTGTATGAGAGGATGAGGGCGCTGCTTCGAGTCTTCAACCGAGGGAGAAGAGAGACGGGGAGTCGGGGACGGGGGTTTCACGATGCGGCTAGGGCAGAGAATGCGGAAGTGCGGAGGCGAAATATGTTACGAAATGCGGCGGCTTTGGGTTTTTTTAGCCGTATCAAAATATATTATGTAATAAGGTTTTGATATTCTAAAAAAAATATTATAAATATAATATATATAAAATAATCGAGTAGCTTGATAAGATTTCGAGTCGAGTCGGGTTGAGCTCGAACTCGAGCTCGTTAATCATTCGAGCTCGATTGTAGGCTCGAGCTCGAGCTCGAAGCTCGATAAGCTCGGCTCGCGAGCTCGTTAACGAGTCGAGTTCGAGTCGGCTCGACTCACTTACACCCCTAAGGGGAACTCTCACAGTATGTCTCATAGCTTGGGAGTACTTGAAGAGAGATAAATAGCAAAAAGCTCCTTAGAATCCCTAATTTCCTCTATTTAAAGGCCCAAGCTTTTGACCAATGGTCTAGATTGAATCTAGGGCTAATTTGGAGGGAAATCAAGCTTAGTGAGATGTGATTTGCTCTAAGGATCAATAGGAAAGAATTTGAATGCATTAATGGGTCTTAATTTGACTTAAATAAGTGAATTTTTGACCTAATTAAGGCTTGGGTTGGTCAACCTGGTCAATTAAGTCTAATAGGTAAGGGGGTTGAGCCTAGGAGCTATGGAAGTGATTTGAATTTGATTTGGGCTCCTTAGGGCTTAATGGGTCAACCTGGTCAACCTAGTTGACCTGGGGCTAGGGTCTGGGCCTAATAGATTGGGTTTGACCTACTGAGTCCAAGGGAGGCGAGACTTGAGCCAAGAAGGTCTTGGGATGGATTTCAAACTGAATGGAGAGGAATTTGGGTCAACCTAGGTTGACCTAGTCAATCAGGTTGACTTAGGGCCTGGGTCTGGGCCCAGCAGACTTGGTTTGACCCACTAAACATAAGAGATGTGGTCTTGGGGCTTGGCTTGGTCAATTTGACCAAGTAAACCCCTTTAATCTAAGGGTGAAGGGAAAATAAGGTCAACAACGGTGCTACTGACTGCCCAAGTGTGTATGACAGCTGTTGTGGTGCTGAACTATGGGTTAGTGTCCTTATCTTCTGGCTCAAAAGTCATTGTAGAGTATATTTATTTAGTTTATGTCCTTAAATTTCTTTTGAATGTTCGGTTATTTTTCTCATAACTATGATGCTTTTGGGAAAAAAATAGAATTATGAAATTTGATCAAGATAAATCTTCACTTTGGAAAATTCTTATGGAATAGTGAAAAATATTGACAAGACATTCAAATTTGATTAAGAGAAATTTTAAAAATATTAAAGTCTACTTAATCTTCATTTGGGACAACTTTCTTATTGCTAGAAAGTCACCCCAAACGAAGCCTTATCACTTAGAATTTTCTCATTTGAAATTGGTAGTTGTTGGAGTACTATTGTACTGGAATCATGAATGCAAATAAGTATGTGTTGATGTGTATTGTAGTGATGATTTCAATGTGAAGATTCTCTACCAGTCCTTTTGCTTTTATTTGGAATTTTAAAAATGTTGACGGAGTGCATGGGAGAGAATCTGGAAGAAAGTATAGTTTCTTTATGTTATTCTTTACTGCTGCTTCCAGTTAGTTTCTTGTAAGATAGTTTTAACTATAAAAGATTCAGAATATCGTTGAGCAAAGTATATTAAAAATTTTAATCATTAGTTCTCTTTCAATAATTTGAGGCTAATTATAGGAAACCAATGTATAGAGATCTAAGCATTCTTGACTCGTTTGTTTCTTTTAAATATATTAGTTATTAAATATAATTAAATATCAGTATTTATAATTATTCGGGCCCTCAACATCACCCGGGCTTACTTATCGACAATGAAAACAATCATATATGAGTGAGAGACAGCATGAACATTAGCATGAGTAAATTAATCCTCCTCAATATAATCCAAGCCTTTCTAGGCATTTCAATTCGCCAAATGCAGGCTTACTGTAGAGCTCATTCATCAGACGAAGTTGAAGAAACGACACCCCGCTCAATACAGCTATCCACAAAAGGAGAAAAATAATGAGGGACCTATCTGACCTTATTATCCATAGCAGTCTTCGCAGGACCCTGACTCTTAGGAACCAAGGGGGCACCTTCGCTATGGGATAATGAGGCACACTCACTAGATCGTGGTGGCACAAAGAATTTGTGTAGTATAGGCATAAAGCGATTATTAGTATGTAGTGGACCACCATCATTAGGGGAGGGAGTAACAGAAGATCATTGATGAGATTCCTCAACTTTTATTCACACATTTGATATGAAAAAGATTGTTAGATAGTAGCTAACATCGGATGTCTACCTCCTCATCTGAGCTATTATTAATAACTAAGAACACTTATGTATCATGTACCTATGAAAGATAGGGAGCAATTGTAATCAACAAAACTTAGGGCTAGTGAGGGATCTGAACGTTGAAAAACATTAATCATTTCATCATTAGAAGAGTCGAACACAACAGTCATAGAAGAAGTATAAAGATGTGAGGAAAGAGGAATTCAAGTGTCAAAGTTTCTCATGGGGCAAGCCAACTCTTTACCTCTACCCCGCCATCCCCTGCCTCTACTAGGGGAAACATCATGTCTAACTGCAAACTAAAAGGAAGATCAACAAGATCTCTAGTGGAAATCTGCCTCAATATTAACATATAATGGATCTTGTACTAGTTGTTAAATAGAGCCTTACACAAGTGTCTGTGTAGGACCCTATATAATATTAGTATGCATCACTAGTGATTGGGCAGTAGGAGGTCTAGGAGCCTTTTGAGGTATATAATGCTCGACATCATCATAGATAGAGGCATCGTGTGAGGAAAGAGGATGAGTACCCTAGAAATGAAATACTCCACATCAGTTCTCATATATTTCAAGCATTGGTGCAAGGTATAGGACATCATTCCATATTCATGAATTTAAGGCATTCCTAAGAGAGCTTTGTATGAGGCATCTGTTTCAATAATATGAAACTTTACCTAAGTCAGGAAATCTCCAAACTTCAAAGGCAAGATAATATACCCTAAAGCACGTTGACCTTGGTCATTAAAACCTTTCAATATAATCTTATCACATGTAAGTTTTAAATGATCAAGGGATAGACTCTTTAAAGTTTTATAACTCAGGATGATGATTGAAGCTTCAGGGTCAATGAAGATCCTGTTCAACTCATGACCATTTACTTCAATAGTGACATATAAGGCACATTTGTGCTCAAAAGTCCCTAAGAGAATATCTCAATCTCAAAAGGTAATAAATGGTTTCTCTCTCAAGTAGCATGCATCTCCAACATATTTAGAAGCAAAGAAAGTTTGATAAGATTTTAGCTTCAGTATTGCTTTTACCAGAATCTCTCTCAAGTCGGAAGAAATTATAAGAGCATCGTAGCACTAAGAAGGGAAGGAATTTTTTTTAAGTGAGCCAAAACATTGTAATCAAATTCTAGTTGAGAGCCTTTTTTATTCTCCCTAGACTGCTCTTCAAAAGGAGGGATATGATCATCCTGGTGGGTAATAATAGTTTTATCTTTTTTTTAGTGTTCTCATCCGTCCTAGGTGGAAGGACTTTTTCTGAATATAAGTGAACTTCATGTATTGAGTCAGCACCAAATAGAGATTCATTTGGCTCAGTGGTGATGACTTATGTTGGCTCTAAGAAAAGTGATTGGAGTGGGTTCTCGAACTCATCTCCTGAATCAATATAACAATCACCATTTCGAATGGTAAACATAGGCTCTTCCTCACATTTAGACTCATCATCACATTAAAGATCATTAATATTACTAGAAATATGCAACACATGAGAAGAACAAGTGTTAGTAAAACTAGAGCTAGAAGGAACAAAAGACCAAAAGTAGCCAAAATCATCTTCTTCCATTAATTCATCATCAGTCGAAAGGAGAACAGAGTCCTTCAGCATAAGTGCTGGAAGGGGTCTCGTCTTCTCCTCTGAAGTAATAACAAATTTTTTTTCTTTCATACATTTTTCTATTATATGAAAAAAAGAAATATGTTTAGTAGGCACTACAACAAAAGAATGAAAATAAGCTGGCGAAGAAATTGGGCTGGTAATTATCAACTTGGCCTGAGAAGGCCTCCTCTGAACTGCCTCTGAACTTTGAACTGCCTGTTTGATCATACTATTTGTTTTATGAGAGAGTGCTAGCTACCACTCTCTCTTAGAACCATAGGGTGATCTACTACCACTGCTCTGACCATCACTCTGAGTGTCAATCTAGCTAGAACCAGAGATAAGCTGAACAATCTGAGTAACCTTGCTATGAGCTTTAACAAATCATTATCTTGTTGATGAATCTTTCTACTAGCCATGAGTCTCTTAACCCCATCCTTGAACACATAATAGTCTTTAATAACATGTCCAATATGTCTATGGAATGGACAATATAATGGATGATCTATCTGCTATTGTTCGTTGGGAATATCAAAATATTTTTCTTAATAAATAATTTAAATATCTTCTTCACACTCTCCCTCTTAAAGGGATATTTCTTGCTAAACTTCTCCTGAAAGTACTGCTGACTCTCTTGAGTCTTATGGAAGGGACTAGATTGTGCTGCTGATTGCCTAAGTGTGTATGATAGTTGCTGTGGTGCTAAACTAACCATGGGCTTCGTGTCCTTATCTTGTGGCTCAAAAGTCATAGTAGGGTATATTTATTTAGTTTTTATCCTTGAATTTCTTTTGAATGTTCGGTTATATTTCTTATAACTATGATGATTTAAAAAAAATAAATAGAATTATGAAATTTGATCAAGATAAAATTTCACGTAGGAAAATTCTTATGAAATTATAAAAAATATTGGCTAGACATTCAAATTTGATCAAAAGAATTTTAAAAATATTCAAGTCTACTTAGGCTTCATTTTGGGATGACTTTCTTACTGCTGTTACGAAATTAGAAAGTTTCCCCAAATGAAGACTTATCAATTAGAATTTTCTCATTTGAAATTGTTAGTTGTTGGAGCACTATTATACTGGAAATGTGAATGCGAATATATATGTGTTGATGCTTACTATGGTGATGATTTCAATGAGAAGATACCCTATCAATCCTTTTATTTTTATTTGGAATTTTAAAAGTTGATGCTTTCTCTTTCCTTTTGGGATTGACGAAGTGCATGTGAGAGAATCTTGAAGAAAGTATAGTTTCTTTATGTTATTCTTTGATGCTGCTTCCAATTAGTTTCTTGTAAGATAGTTTTCACTATGAAAGATTCTGACAACCGTCGAGCAAAGTATATCAAAAACTCTAACCGTGAGTTATTTTTCAATAATTTGAGGCTAATTGCAGGAAACCAATGCACAGAGATCTCTACATTCTTGACTCATATGTTTTTTTTTTTAAATTTATTAGTTATTGAATATAATTAAATATTAATATTTATAATTATTCAAGCCCTCAACATCACCCGGGTCTTCCTCATCGGCAAGGGAAACAACTGGATATGAGTGAGAGATAACACAAATATTGGCATGAGTAAATTGATCCTCCATAATATAACCCAAGACTTTGGGTTTGAGGTATCTCAGTTCAACAAATGCGAGCTTACTATAGAGCTCGTTCATCGGACCAAGTCGAAGGAATGACACCCTGCTCAAAACAACTATCCATAAAAGGGGAAAAATAACGAGGGACCTATGTGACCCTATTATCCATAGCGGTCTCCATAGGACCCTGACTCTCAGGACCCTGTCTCTTAGGACCCAGTCGGGCACCTACGCTATGGGATAATAAGGTACACACACTATATCGTGGTGGCATAAAGAATTTGTGTAGTGTAAGCACATAGCAATTATTAGTTTGTAGTGGACCACCAATACTTGGGGAGGGAGTAAGAGAAGATCATTGATGAGATTCCTCAACTCTTATCCCATACATCTGATGTAAAAGAGATTGTTGGCTACTAGTCTGACGTTAGATGTCTACCTCCTTGTATGAGTTACTACCAACAATTAAGCCACCTTCAGGTATCATGTACCTACAAAAGGTAGGGAACAAATTATAATAAGTGAAACTCTAGGCTGTTGAAGGAACTAAATGACGAGGAACATCAATCATCTCATCATCAAAAGAGTCAGACTCGACAGTCAAATAAAAAGAGTAAAGATGCAAGGGAGGAAGAATTCGTGTGTCAATATTTTTTGCGGGGCGAGCTGACTCTCTACCTCTACCTCTATCGAGCCATCCCCTACCTCTACTAAGAGAACATCATGCCCAACTACAAACTAAAAGGAAGACCTAATAGGATCAGTAGCAACAATATTTATCTCAATACTAACCTATGATGGAACCTATACTAATGGTTGTATAGGGCCCTGTGCAAGTAACTGCATAGGACCTTATATAATACTAATATGTATCATTGGTGACTGGGTAGTGGGAGGTCTACGAGCCTTTCAAGGTATATAATGCTCGACATCATCATAGATAGAGACATCATTCACAATAAAAGGCTGAGTATCTATAAGAATGAAATACTCCACATCATTTCTCATTTACTTCATGCATTAGTGTAAGGTAGAGGTAACCATTCTATATTTATGAATCCAAAGTCTTCCTAAGAGAGCCTTGTATGAGATATCTGCTTCAATAACATGAAATTTGCCTAAGTTAGAAAACCTCAAAAATTCAAAGATTATGATAGACCCTAAATGGCATTAGCCTTGGTCATTGAAGCCTTTCAACATAATCTTATCATAAGTAAGCTTGAAATGATTGAGGGAGAGACTCTTTAAAGTTTCATAACTCAGGATGTTGACTGAAGCTCCCTGGTCAATGAGGATCCTGTTCAACTCATAACTATTGAATTCAGTTGTGGCATATAAGAGATAATTATGCTCGGAAGTCCCTAAGAGGAAATCTCGATCTAAAAAGGTAATATATATTATCTCTCGCAAATAAAGCTTGATAAGATTCTAGCCCAATAGCACATTTACCAGAGTATCTCTTAAGTCAGAAAACATTATAAGACCATCATAAACACTAAGAAGGGAATATATTTTTCTTAGATGAGTCAACACATTATAATCAACCTCCAGTTGATGGCCTTTTTCTTTCTCCCTAGACTGCTCTTAGAAAGATGGGATATGATCATTCTACTTGATAACAGTAGTTTTATCTTTTTTTTAATGTTCTTAACCGTTCTAGGTGGAAGGATTTTCCCTAAACATAAGTAAACTTTCTGTATTGAGTCAGCCCCAATAGGAGATTCATTTGGCTAAGTGGTGATGACTTATGTTGGATCTAAGAAAAGTGACTGGAGTAGATTCTCAAACTCGTCTCTTGAATCTATGTAACAACCACCATTTGGAATAGTAAATATAGGCTCTTTCTTACACTTATATTCATCATCATATGAAGGATCTTTAACATTACTAGAAACATGCAACACATGAGAAGAACGAGTGCCAAAAAAAGATAGAGCTAGAAGGAAAAAAAGACTAAAAGTAGCCATAATAATCTTCTTCCATTAATTCATCATCAGTCGAAGGGAGAACGAAGTCCTTCAACATAAGTGCTAGAAGGAGTCGTGTCTTCCCCTCTGAAGTTATAATATTTTTTTCTCTTTCATATATTTTTCTATTACATGAAGAAAAATAAATGTGCTAAGTAGATACTATAATAGAAAAAGAAAATATATTAGTGAAGTAATTGGGCTAGTAATTGTTGACTTGGCCTGAGAAGACCTCATCTTAAATGCCTCTGAACTCTGAACTGCCTATCTGATCATACTCTTTGTCTTACGAGAGAGTGCTTAATGCCACTCTCCCTCAGAATCATGGGATGATCTACTACACTGCTCTGACCATCACTTTAACTGTCAATCTAGCTGAAACATAAGATCATCTGAATAATCTGAGTAACGTTGCTCTAGGGTTATACCAAGTTATTGTCTTGTAGATAAATCTTCCCACTGGCTATGAGTCTCTCAACTATATCCTTGAACATATAATAGTCTTCAGTAACATGCATAATATGTTTATAGAATAGATAATAGAGTGGATGATTTGTCTTCCTCTCTTCTTCTACCATATTATTTATTGGGAATGTCAAAATATTTTTTTAATAAGGAATTTAAATATCTCTTCACACTCTCCCTCTTAAAGGGGTATTCCTTGCTAAGCTTATACTAAAGGTACTGTTGACTTTCTGGAGTCCTATAGAAGGATCTAGACTATGCTGCTGACTGCCCAGGTGTTTATGACGACTATTATAATGCTGAACTAACCATGGGCTTCGTGTCCTTACCTTGTGGCTCAAAATTCATTATAGGGTATATTTGTTTAGTTTCTGTCCTTGAATTTCTTTTGAATGTTCAGTTATTTTTCTCATAATTATGATGATTTTGAAAAATAAATAAATAAATAGAATTATGAAATTTGATCAAGATAAATTTTCACTTTGAAAAATTCTTATGAATTTGTGAAAAATATCGACCAGACATTCAAATTTGATCAAGAGAAATTTAAAAAAATATTAAAGTCTATTTAGACTTCATTTGGGACAACTTTCTTACTGCTGTTATGAAACAAGAAAGTCACCCCAAATGAAGCCTTATCACTTAGAACTTTTTTATTTGAAATTGGTAGTTGTTGGAGTACTATTGTACTGGAAATGTGAATGCAAATATGTATGTGTTAATGCTTATTGTAGTGATGATTTCAATGTGAAGATTCTCTATCGGTCCTTTTACTTTTATTTGGAATTTAAAAGTTGATGCTTTCTCATTGCTTCTGGGATTGACAGAGTGCATGTGAGATAATCCTGGAAATAGTATTGTTTCTTTATGTTATTCTTTCATGTTTCTTCCAGTTAGTTTCTTGTAAGCTAATTTTAACTATGAAAGATTCAAAAAACCGTCAAGCAAAGTATATCAAAAACTCTAACCATTAGTTCTCTTTCAATACTTTCAGGCTAATTACAGGAAATCAATACATAGAGATCTCTTCATTCTTGACTCATTTGTTTCTTTTAAATTTATTAGTTATTAAATATAATTAAATATTAACATTTATAATTATTTAAGCCCTCAACATTATATGGGTCTTCCCTATCAGCAAGGAAAACAACCATATATGAGTGAGAGATATCACGAACATTAGTATGAGTAAATTGATTCTCCTTAATATAACCCAAGTCTTTTTTGGGTGTTAGGCATATCAGTTCGCCAAATGCGGGCTTATTATAAAGCGCATTCATCGAACTATGTTGAAGGAACGACACCTCATTCAATACATCTATCCATAAAAGGGGAAAGTAATGAGGGACCTGTGTGACTCTATTATCAATAGCAGTCTCCGCATGAACCTGACTCTCAGGAACTAGTGGGGCACCTAGCTATGGGATAATGAGGCACACTCACTAGACCGTGTAGGCATAAAGAATTTGTGCTGTATAAGCACAAAGTGATTGTTAGTTTTAAGTGGACCACAATCACCAAGTGAGGGAGTAATAGAAGATCATTGATGAGATTCCTCAACTTTTATCCTGCACATCTAATCGGAAAGAGATTGTTGGCTAGTAGTCTGACGTCAGATATCTACTTCCTTGTCTAAGCTAATACCAACAACTAAGCCACCCTTATATATCATGTACTTATGAAAGATAGGGAGCAAACTATAATCATTAAAACTTAGGGCTGGTGAGGGAACTGAACGATGAGGAATGTCAATCATCTCATCATCAGAAGAGTCAAACTCGACGATCAAAGAGGAAGTATAAAGATGTAAGGGAAGAGGAATTCAAGTTTTAAAGTTTCTTGCAGAGCAAGCCGACTCTCTATCTCTACACCGCCATCCCCTACCTCTACTAGGGGGAACATCACGTCTAACTGTAAAGTGAAAGGAAGATCAAATAGGATATGCAGTGGAAACATCTACCTCAATACTAATATGTGATGGATACTATACTAGTGGTTTGTATAGGGCCCTGTACAAGTGACTGTGTAGGAACCTATATAATACTAGTATGTATCACTGATGATTGGGCAATGGGAGGTCTATAAGCCTTTTGAGGTATATAATGCTCGGCATCATCATAGATAGAGACCTCGTGCAGGAAAAAAGGTTGAGTATCTCTATGAATGAAATATTCCTCATCATTTCTCAAATACTTCATGCATTGATGCAAGGTAGAGGGTACCATTCTATAATCATAAATTTAAGGCCTTCCTAAGAGAGCCTTGTACGAGGTATCTACTTCAATAACATGAAACTTTACATCAGTTAGGAAACCTTCAAACTTCAAAGGCGAGATAATATACCCTAGAGCACGCTGGCCTTAGTCATTAAAGTCTTTCAACATAATCTTATTAGAGGTAAGCTTTAAATGATCGAGAGAGAGTCTTTTTATAGTTTCATAACTTAAGATGATGATTGAAGCTCCTTGGTTAATGAGGACTGTGTTCAACTCATAATTATCAACTTCAATAGTGACATATAAGGGACAATTATGCTCAAAAGTCCCTAAGAGAATATGTAGAGCTAAAAAGGTAATACCTAATATCTCTCTCAAATAGCATACATCCCCAATAGATTTAGAAGCAAAGAAAGCTTGATAAGATTCTAGCTCCAACAGCGCTTTTATTAGAGTCTCTCTCCATATAGAAGATATTATAAGAGAATCATATATATTAAGAAGGGAATGTATTTTTCTTAGTTAAGCAAATACATTGTAATCAACCTCCAACTGAGGGTCATTTCCTTTCTCCCTAGATTACTCTTAGGAAGAATGTATACGATCATCATGCTAGATAATAATAGTTTAATCTTTTTCTTTGGTGTTCTTAGCCGTCCTAGGTGGAAGAACTTTCCCTGAATACAAGTGAACTTCCTGTATTAAGTTTGCCCCAATAGGAGATTCATTTAGCTCAGCAGTGATGACTTGTGTTGGCTCTAAGGAAAATGACATGAGTGGATTCTTGGACTCATCTCTTGAATCAATGTAATAACCACCCTCTAGAATGGTAAATACAGGCTCTTCCTCACACTCAGACTCATTATCACATGAAGAATCACTAACATTACTAAAAATATGCAACACATGAAAAAGAACGAGTTCTAAAAAAAGTAGAGCTAAAAGAAATAAAAGATCAAAAGTAGTCAGAATAATCTTCTTTCTTTAATTCATCATCAATCAAAGGGAAAACAAAATCCTTCAGCGTAAGTACTGAAAGGGGCCTCGTCTTACTCTATGAAGTTATAATAAATTTTTCTATTTCATACTTTTTCTTATTACATGAAGAAAAAGAAATGTGCTCAGTAGGCACTATAACATAAGAATAAAAAGCAATTGACGAAGTAACTGGGCTGAAACCTATTGACTTAGCTTGAGAAGGCCTCATCTCAACTTCCATTGAATTCTAAACTGTATGTCTTATAATACTCTTTGCCTTACAAGAGAGTGCCAGCTGCCACTCTCCTTCAGATCTACATGATGATCTACTGCCACTGCTCTGACCATCACTCTTAATGTTAATATGGCTGAAACATGAGATTATCTGAATAATTTGAGTAACCTTGCCCTAGAGCTATACCAAATCACTATCTTGTAGGTGGATCTTCCCGCCAGTCATGAGTTTCTCAACTCTATCCTTGAACACATAATAGTTTTCAATGACATGCCCAATATGTCTATGGAATGGACAATAGAGTGGATTATCTATTTATGCCTTTTCTTCCACGTTATTATTCGTTGAGAATGTCAATATATTCTTCTTAACAAGTAATTTAAATATCTTCTTCACACTCTCCGTCTTAAAGGTGTATTCCTTCCTAAGCTTCTCATGAATGTACTATTGACTCTTTGGAGTCCTACGGGAGGGTCTAGACTGTTCTACTGACTACCTAGGTGTGTATGACGGATGCTGTGGTGCTGAACTAACCATGGGCTTCTTGCTCTTATCTTGTGACTCATAGTCGTTGTAGGGTTTATTTGTTTAGTTTTTATCCTTGAATTTATATTGAATGTTCGATTATTTTTTTTCATAACTATGATAACTTTAAAAAAATAGAATTATGAAATTTGATCAAGATAATTTTTTTACTTTGGAAAATTCTTATGAAATTGTGAAAATTATCGATGAGACATTCAAATTTGATTAAGAGAAATTTTAAAAATATTAAAGTGTACTTAGGCTTCATTTGGGATGACTTTCTTACCGTTGTTACGAAACTAGAAAGCTGCCCCAAACGAAGCCTTATCACTTAGAATTTTCTCGTTTAAAATTGGTAGTTGTTGGTACTATTGTACTGGAAATATGAATGCAATTATGTATGTGTTGATGCTTATTATGGTGATGATCTCAATAAGAAGATTCTCTATCGATCCTTTTGTTTTTATTTGGAATTTTAAAAGTTAATGATTTCTCTTTTCTTCTAGGGTTGACGGAGTCTATGTGAGAGAATCTTGAAGAAAGTATAGTTTCTTTATGTTATTTTTTGCCGCTGCTTCCAATTAGTTTCTTGTAAGATAGTTTTCACTTTGAAAGATTCGGATAACCGTGGAGCAAAGTATATCAAAAACTCTAATCGTGAGTTCTCTTTCAGTAATTTGAGGCCGATTGTAGGAAACCACTGTATAGAGATCTCTGCATTCTTGACTCGTATGTTTCTTTTAAATCTATTAGTTATTAAATATAATTAAATATTAATATTTATAATTATTCGAGCCCTCAACATCTCCTGGGTCTTCCTCTTCGGCAAGGAAACCAACAGGATATGAGTGAGAGATATCACGAATGTTGGCATGAGTAATTTGATCCTCCTAAATATAACTCAAGCCTTTTTGGGTTTGAGGTATATCAGTTCGTCAAATACGGGCTTGCTGTAGAGCTCATTTATCGGACCAAGTCGAAGGAATGACACCCCGCTCAAAATAGATATTCACAAAAGGGGAAAAGTAATGAGGGACCCGCGTGACCCTATTATCCATAGCTGTCTTCATAAGACCTTGATTCTTAAGATCCAATGGGGCATCTGCGCTATGAGATAATAAGGCACACTCACTAGATCGTAGTGGCATAAAGAATTTGTGCAGTTTAGGCACATATCATTTATTAGTCTGTAGTGGACCACCAACACTAGGGGAGGGAGTAAGAGAAGATTATTGATGAGATTCCTTAACTCTTATCCCATACATATTATGGGAAAGAGATTATTGGCTAGTAGTTTGACGTCGGATGTCTACCTCCTCATATGAGCTACTGTCAATAACTAAGCCACCCTTATGTATCATGTACCTATGAAAGGTAGGAAGCGAACTATAATAAGAAAAACTCCGGGCTGGTGAGGGAACTAAACGATGAGGAATGCCAATCATCTCATCATCAAAGGAGTCAGACTTAACGTTTAAAGAAGAAGTGTGAAGATGCGAGGGATGAAGAATTCGAGTGTCAAAATTTCTCACGGGGCGACCTGACTCTCTACCTCTACCCAACCATCTCCTACCTCTACTAATCGTGCCCAAATGTGAACTGAAAGAAAGATCCAACAAGATCTGCAACATAAACATCTATCTTAATACTAACTTGTGATGAACCCTATACTAGTGGTTGTATAGGGTCCTATATAAGTGAATGCGTAGGACCTTTTACAATACTATTTGGTATCACTAGTGACTGGGTAGTGGGAGGTCTACGAGCCTTTGAGATATATAATGCTCGGCATCATCATAGATAGAGATCTCTTTCACAACAAAAGGCTGAGTATCCCCAAGAATGGAATACTCAATATCATTTCTCATATACATCATGCATTAGTGTAAGGTAGAGGGCACCATTCCATATTTATGAATCCAAAGCCTTCCTAAGAGAGCCTTGTATGAGGTATCTGCTTCAATAACATACAACTTTGCCTAAGTTAGTAAACCTCTAAAATTCAAAGACATGATCACTAAAGTGTATTGGCTTTAGTCATTAAAGCCTTTCAACATAATCTTCTTAGAGGTAAGCTTAAAATGATTGAGGGAGAGACTCTTTAAAGTTTCATAACTCAGAATATTGATAGAAGCTCCCTAGTCAATGAAGACCTTATTTAACTCATAACCATTAACTTTAGCGGTAACATATAAGAGATAATTATGCTCAAAAGTCCCTAAGAAAAGATCTTGATCTGAAATAATAATACATAGTATCTCTCTCAAATAGTATACATCCTTAATAGATTCAGAAATAAAGAAAGCTTGATAAGATTCTAGCTCCAGCAGTGCTTTTACCATAGTATCTCTCAACTCGGAAGACATTATAAGAGCATTGTAGACACTAAGAAGGGATAAGATTTTTCTTAGGTGAGCCAACACATTGTAATCAACCTCCAGTTGAGGGCCTTTTTCTTTCTCCTTAGACTGCTTTTGGAAAGAAGGGATATGATCATCCTGTTGGGTAATAGTGGTTTTATTTTTTTTAGTGTTCTTAGTCATCCTAGGTGGAAGGATTTTTCCTGAACATAAGTGAACTTCTTGTATTGAGTCAGCTCTAACAGGAGATTCATTTGGCTCAATGGTAATGGTTTGTGTTGGCTTTAAGAAAAGTGACTAGAGTGGGTTCTCAAACTCATCTCTTGAATCCATATAACAACCACCATTTAAATTATAAGCATAGGCTCTTCCTCACACTTAAACTCATCATCACATGAAGGATCATTAACATTACTAGAAATATACAACATATGTGAAGATCGAATGCTAGAAAAAGTAGAGCTAGAAGGAACAAAAGACTAAAAGTTGCTAGAATTATCTTCTTATATTAATTCATCATCTATCAACGTAAGTGTTGGAAGGAGTCCCGCCTTCCTCTCTGAAGTTATAATAATTTTTTATCTTTCATACATTTTTCTATTACATGAAGAAAAAAATGTGTTTAGTAGGCACTACAATGGAAGAATGAAACACGGGGTGATTTACCGCCATTGCTCTGACTATCACTTTAACTATCACTCTAGCTGGAACCTGAGATAATATGAACAATCCGAGTAAACTTGCCCTGACCATATACCAAGTCGCTGTCCTGTAGGTGGATCTTTCCACTGGCCATGCGTCTCTCAACTCTATCCTAGAATACATGTCAGTCTTCAATGACATGCCCAATACATCTATGGAATGGACAATAGAGTGGATGATCTATCTGCCCCTCTTTTTTCAACCTATTATTCATTAAAAATGTCAAAATATTCTTCTTAATGAGCAATTTAAATATCTTATTTACACTCTCCCTCTTAAAGGGGATATTTTTTGTTAAGCTTCTCCTTAAGGTACTGTTGACTATTTAGAAGGTCTAGATTGTGCTACTAATTTTCAAGGTGTGTATGATAGCTAATATAGTTTTGAACTAACCATGAGCTTCTTGCCCTTATCTTGTGGCTCAAAAGTACTATGTACCTCCCCTCCTAAGAGGAGGTGCCATTGAAAACTCTTACCGCTGAGGACTACGCGAGAGTTAACTCTCAA
The DNA here is from genome assembly GCA_022539455.1 of Dendrobium nobile. Classification (NCBI taxonomy): domain Eukaryota; kingdom Viridiplantae; phylum Streptophyta; class Magnoliopsida; order Asparagales; family Orchidaceae; genus Dendrobium; species Dendrobium nobile. Next base: position 68,163,199 of record CM039736.1, on the reverse strand, counting down.
CCTTAGGAGGGACAAAAATATCACATACCATCAAAACTACCTCTAATCTTGAAGGAATAACTATATCTAACTGCCTGACTACCAAAACTAACTACACTTCCTTGACATGTGAGTCTACCTATCGGTGCCTCCATACCCATCTGCTGCAATGGAATTCAGTAGGGGCGTCTGGTTGTAAAGAAGGGGCTATAATAACTGAGCTAAGCTGAGGTCATACAAGCTCTAACTGCGATCTACATCCATGATGATGTGGGCGTCATCCAATAATGGGGACACCTACTTGAGGTATGATTGACGGAACTGTACTAGTCTAATATCGTAGTGACTATCCTCTTTGCCACCGGTACCTTTATCTAAAAGATTGCCTCTGCAATTGAGCATGTGCCTGAGAGATCTGGTGGAGTAATCTCTCCCTGCTGACAGACCCTCTATCCTACATTAAATAGATGATGCTTTGAATCCTCTGAGTGAGGGCTCTAGTAGCATCATCCCTAGGTACCTTAACACGTGGAAGAGTAGTAGTAGCATGAGGGGTCACTGTGATTCAAGGATGTCCTCCTCATCACCACTATATACCACCAGGGAAAAGCATCCTCCCTGCACTACCTCAATCTTAGGTGCAATGACAACCTCAGGGGTCTATGTAATTAAAAGCGGGCGTAACTCTCGCTGTAAAGGAACTACGCTCTGCTGAACTGGCTCTTGTTGAGCCACAAAATCTGCCATTTAATGTCTGGGTGCCTCAGATACAGCTAATCATAGTCTCCTATTCCTATTCCTCCAGGCCTTTCTCCCAAGGCCGAATGTAGAGGACAAGGCTATGTCTGAACCCACTAACTAAAGGACCATAGGAATAGAGCTACTGGTACGGGGAGTGCTGGGGTCTACTCGACAGTCTATGGGTGAGAGAGCCAGGAAAAAAAAGAAACATGATGAAAAGAGGGCAAAGGGGGCTTGGTCTAGGCATCCCTCTTCCTAGAGGAGGAAGAAGGACCCGATAGGGCTATCAATATTTGACACGATACGAAAACCCGACTCGAAAAATTCGGGTTGGACCCGACCCGATTTCAAAACGGGTCGGGTTAGGGTTGGCATATTCGACCCATTTGAAAAATGTGTCAAGTTCGGGTTGACCCGACGGGTTTCCGGGTCAACCCAAAAACCTGTTTAAAATGATTGCCCGTAGAGCTGCCCACCACTTGCCCTGCTGCCCGCAGAGCTTCCCGCCCACTGCCCCGTGGCTGCCGGCAAAGCTGACCGCCCGAGGCTGCCTCGTGCGGCTGCTCGCGCACCCAGCCAGCCGCGCACCCATCACCGGCCGCCCTAGCCAGTCGCGCACCCGCGCGCCAGCGTCTCACCGCACCAGCACGCTAGTGTTTCGTGTCCCGCGCACCCGCCTGCGTCCAGTGCACCGATCACCCCAGCAAGCCCGCGTCTATCTCCTTCTCGTGTCGGGTCGGGTCAACCTGAAAACTTGCCAAGTCGGGCCCGGTTCGAATATTTGACCCGTTTACCTACCCGGGTTGGTTTAGGGTCGACCCGATTGAACCCGGGTTTGTTCCGGGTTTGATCGAACCTGACCCGTGACCCGAAATTGACACCCCTTGGACCCAAACATGAGCGACCTCTATTGGAGCAACATGAGGGTTAACTATTGGATTATGGCTTTGAGGGACCGAAGCAGTCTAAATAATAATTATGGTAGATACTAGATGCCTGACAGTTGGAAGAGTATGCTAATTGAGAAGTGGCCTAGGCACTGGCTGCCTAGCCATAGGGTGTACTAGTTATACACTAGCAGGAGTAGGACGAATATGTACCCGGGCTGTCTGTCGAGCAACTGGATGTCCAAAAGGGCACATGGCTATGTGACCTCTCCTCGGTGGGGGAGAAAAGGTGGCAGCCTCAAAAGGGGTCGACTCGCTAATGGTGATGAAGGCCGAGTTAGTGAAGAAACCAAAAGTGATTTTTGTAGCTAGAGGACTAGTCAATAGGGACTTAGAAAGTGTCACCCATAAGTTAAAACTGAAATAGAAGGTAACCGAAGGATTGAAAGATGCCATGGCACTATCTGCCAACAATTTTAAAATAATTAGTGTAAGATGATATCATGAGAAAAGAAGAAGGATGGATAAGGGACATGATAGTCTAGGAGGCTAGAAAGAAAAGAACCCAACTAGGGAAGAACCTAACTAAGGGGAAATGGACCAAACTAGGGAGGACCCTAGCTAAGAATAGGATGGACCTAACTAAGGAGTACCAAATCCGGAGTATACACAAGAGAGAATAATAAAGAATCTAAAGATAAAGAGGGAAAGTTGTCCCATTATGGTCGCCAGAAATCTATGGGCCTCTGAAAGGATACCACTCATCGAGGACAGAACAAAAAGGGTATAATCACATCATCCCGTTGGACAAAATGGTCATAGGCCTTTACACTCCTTATAAGTAGGTCAATAGAAGGACAGATGAGATCATACATACGATTAACCATTGAGGATAGCAACTTTCACCTATGCACCTTGATGAATAATAATATGTATAATATGATCAAAGTCATGAGATTTTTCCCATCTGATACATCAACTCGAGTGAGGTTTATTTGATGTGAGATTCGATTTCCCACGAGCGTAAGCCCCCGTGATTAATTACATCTTAAGTCAGGGCCTAAGAAGACTCTCGATTAAGGACTATACATTATTCTCTCAAATGGGTTTGCCATATAGGGAGAAGTTTAAGAACTTCCTATTCAGAGGAAATGAAAAGTTCATCTTGGCTTGGTCAATATGCACAACTCATATCATCATCTAAAGGGACTAAGGTAGGGAAAATAAATTGGAGAAAGACAATATTGTACTCTGAGCATACAAGAGAGAAGGATAGAGATGACATCATCCATGTGATGTAGATAGGTGGGATTTATAACCTCTAAAGGACAGATGACTTATTCACCGACGATGTATAATATGGGACACTGATAGTAATAGCCTTAAATCCTAAATCTATAGTGGTTTTAGTATTCTATACATAATATTAACATTCGTGTCCTAGCTAATGCATTCTAGACTTATATCCTACCTAAAAAGAAAAGCCAGCTAACCACCTAGTCATATAAAATTCATGTTGTCTAGTCTTTATTAAAGATGGGTGGGTGGCTAAGTCTTTGAAATATAAGACTGATATTTAGAGAGATTCCAAACTGATCTTGTACTTATGAAGGATAGTATGCTTTTAAGACTAATGCAATCAAATTTTGATTTTAGTTAGTTTCTAATGTAATGCATGATATATAAAATCTCCAAATCAAGAATGCATGAAATTTTAAAAAAGGCTTACAGAATAATTTTTTAGAAGACTAGACTTTCCCAAATTCAGCATCTCATCCTCATAGGTTGAATTATCTGAACTCTGTCCACAGGCGAGGAAGTGTCTAAACAAGAAAAAAAGGAATGCAATAATATGCACGCGACCTCGGACAACCTCAGGCTTATTCCCTAGATTGCTATCTTTCTATATTATTTAATTCTTAAAATTTTAATTTTTAATTATGGGTAAAAAATTTTATCCTTAAAGAGTCTACTAAAATCAGACACATATACATGCAAGAAAGAAATCTATAAAAATCAAACTATTACTAATATGTAAGTAAAGTAAATACATCAATAAAATATCAACTAGAGTAAAAAGAGTATATAAAAGTGCATAGTAAGTGTCATATAATATATAACCCAGGGTCTGTAGAAAGTAATGGTAATCAGGCTCCACTAACAATAACATAAATTCTAATTCTACAGAATGATGCAAATCTTAAAGTAAGACATTTTTCCATCTTAATCTTCATCTTTTGGCTCCTCTATTGGTCTCTTTTCTTTAACCTCCTCGTAGTACATCCTCTAGAAGGACATCCAAATGAAAAGAAATTTCCTGTAAGGGGTTTTCTTTTCCCTTTGGATCCCTTATATTTAAAATACCTTATTTTTAGAGTTTCATAACTTTATACTTTGAATAAAATTACATCAATAATATAAAAGAAAAAGTCTAGAATCTCTTACAAGGTTATCCTAAATAGTTATAATAAAAATATCACAAACAATTATATATAAAAATGAAAGTACTCAAGCCAGTCATACTTAGTCATACTCTTATTTATTTGGAGGCTAAGCAACTGAAGCACCTATAGCTATTATATATGATTTATTTATTTTTAGTCCCCTTTTTGCGTTGTATGAGCATCATCACCTACAAGAAATATCATAAGTATTAAAATCGATTATAACCTATTTGTAATATATCGTCCATCACATCATAGAGATAATACAGTAATTAAAAGCATCACCACAATAATTATCACAGAAAGAAAGTAATTAAAAGCATCACCACAATAATTATCACAGAAAGCCAAAATAACCAGCACACATGCCATATGCAAATTGTCAATCACATAAATAAAAAGAAAGAAATATCGACCTAACTTAAGGCTTGAAGTAGTGTCCTAACAAATAATTCTATATATGTGTAAAAAGCTATATGGTCTTGAGTATGTCCTTTGTTGGGTAATTAGTTTAAGTTATTTTTGATTTGATTTGTTAGAGATCAAATGGTTTTTAATTGAAGTTTAAATATTTGTGTCTTAAGATAAATTTTAATTAATTAATTGGTTGGTAAGTTTTAATGCTTGGGATAATATTATCTAAAATTTAAGTTGAATTATCAAATTTTTGAATGCCTGGGTCATCCTATCCGCTAAATCAAAGAAGTCTGAAGTTGGCATTTAGAAACAAACTAAATTATGGAGTCCTAATATTTTTATTAAATATTAAACCTTATGGAGAGTAATTAGACTTTGAGTTTGCTGGATTTAGAGTTTTCTACACAAAGTTATGATTTTTAGACGTTTATGCATAGTTATTGAACTACAATTGATCGAAGAGTTGACTTTCTTCATTTAGGCATATTTTTAGAATGTTCATATTTTTTATAAATACTAAATTTTAATTGAAGTTGAATGCCTTTTAATTTAATCAATTTGGATTTTTTTGGAATTAGTTATAATTTTTCCAATTTTGGGTATTTAATGAATTATTAGAATTGCTTAATTAAGGATATTTTAGGGATTTTCATTTAAATGAAGCCCAAACCTCATAGAATCACCTCCAAAAATTAGGAATGATGTAAGGAAGTGTTTTAAAGTGTTTGAAATTTTTTTGGAATTTTTAATAATTTTTAATTTATTAATTTAATTAAAGGGTGATTTTTCATTATAATTAAATTAATATTCAAATTAGGTCCAATTAATAGGATATTAATTTTATTAGATTAAAAATTCAATTCTAAAGAGTTTGATATATTATTTATAATTTTTAGATTTAATTTGAATTTATTAAAATTTTTTGAAAATTTTGATGTTTAATTAAAGTGGTAAATTAGGGTTACTTAATTAAATGACTTAAAGGGTCCTTAAAATTTCTATAAAATTCTTGGGGGTCTTAAATATTATAAGTTTAAATGGTTTAAGTTTCATATCATTTGGAGGTGTATCCTAATCCGTAGAATTTTTCCAAGTTCTCTAGACGGATTATTAATTATTGTTCTTAAGGTGTCATTAGGATGAATGAGTTCAAATTAGGTGATATGAGTAACCCTTGGGTAACATAAGCAAATGCAACACACAATCATAAGCCATGTTCTTAGAACTAGGAGAAATCTAGGCTAAGTGTTCGTGTATCCTAAACATGTAAGGATTAAATAATAATTAACAGGAGTAATGATTTGAGTAGTGAATAATTGGTGTACAACTATTCGCTTATCCCTCCCCATGAATTCCATTCACATTCTCAATTTATGTTTAAAATTTCAAAGGGGTCTCTTAATATATAAGGATTTAAATATACATATAATTTTAAAATAAAATTTAATATATATATATATATATATATATATATATATATATATATATATATATATATATATATATATATATATATATATAGTTTTAAAATAAAATAATTTAAAAAACATCAAAATAATTTGAAATATTTTTGATAGATCCTTTAATAATTTAGAATATTTCAAAATAAATTTTTAATTTTAAAAATATTTAATATTAATGTAATAAAATAATAAATATTAATTAATATAAATTAACTTTTAATCCTTAAAATTAATTTTAAATTAAAGTACTTAATTTTTTGAAAATTTTAAGGTATTATATTATTATTTTATATTTAATTTGAATTTATTATGAATTTTTAATATTTTAAGGTAATTAAATGAATTTAAAATAATTTTAATTAAAATAATTATTAAATTAAATTAAATTTTAGAATGTTTATGAAATTTTAAAATATTTTTTATATATAATATTTTAAAAATATTTAACTTTAATTTTAATTAAATATTAGTTAAATACTTAATTATTTAAAAATATTAAAATTATTTAATTTTGTAATATATCCTATATTTAATTTAATTTAAAATTAAATAATTTAGAATAACTCTGATTTTTAAAATATTTAAGAAAAAAAATTTAATTACTTGAAAATATTTACAATGAATTTTAATAAATATTAATTAGATATTTAAATATTTAATTAAAATATAAAATATATCTTAAATTAATTTAATTATAAATTAATATATTTTAAATAATCATTTTATTATTTAAAATATTTTTATGTGAAAATTTAAATTTTGAAATATATTTAAGTTAATATTAATTAGATATTAATTAAATAATTGATTATAAAGGTTTTTTTAAATAATTAAAATATATAATATATTTTAAGGTAACTTTAACTTAAAATTAAAGGTCTCAAAATTCAAAATATTTTGATATATTATACCTATTTTTTGGATTTAAAAATAATTTTTAATAATTTTTTAAAGTTCTATTAATTAAAATACATTTAAAACTAATTAAATATTAATTCGGTGGCGATCAGACACATTGCGAGCTCCTATTTGTGGGTTTAAACTACCGTAATCATTACTGATGATTGCTCGGCGACGCAATCATTGACAATGATTGTGCGAAAAATTGCGCGTCCACTTATCAGTGTTAGCACGCGCTTTCAGTCGACTGATTGTCTGCAGTATGGAATGAACAGCGTTGATCGCTCTGGACGTACGGTACGCTGGCGAGATCGGATCTGGGGTCAAACGCCTCCACGTAATTGATTGATCTGGGCCGTTGATTGCGAGATCAACGGCCTATAAAACGCACACTAAGAGAATGTCATGAAATAACCCTAGAGAGGATTTTTTGTCTCGTTCTCTCGATTGGATCGATCAATTTTAATAAAATTTTAAACCTAGACTCTATTCATGAACAAAAATCATGGGGACGTGACAGAACTTTTCAAAATGCGATAGATCAAAAGCTATTTTACCCTATGTGCCCTAAGCTAGGGTTTTAGATTTTACCAAAAATATCCAATGGGTTTGGGAGATCTTGCACTTATTGCACTTATAGACTGTCCACGCTTCTATTTGTAGAAGAAATCATGGCTTGAAACACTATAGATCAACGACAAATCAGCTTGAACAGAATTAGGGATCAATTCTTCAGAGATATCGTCGTCGTCGATGCTTTAACGGTGGGTTTGAGTGGGGAAAGGTGGGAGAGCTTTGGAGAACTCAAACAAAAGAAGATTTGGGTTTGGGAAGCTTTGGGAAAGAATAGTATGCAAGGTCCTTTCTAATGAAGCCTTAGACCCCCTATTTATAGCCTTATCCCTAAAATGGATGGCCAAGATGGCTCTTAGGGTTAATTAAGAGAGATCTAAGCTCCGTTGGCCATATTTTGGGTCAAGGGAGGGCTTTGGGGGGGGGGGGGGGGGGGGGTTTAAATGCCATATGTGACATGAATTTGACTTACATAGGTTAATTTTGACTAAATCAAGGTTGGGTTGACCAAGTCAAGTTGATTAGGTCAACATGGTCCATCAAGCCCAAATTGATTAAGAGTTGAGCTAAAGGGTATTTGAAATTGATTTAAACTCAAATATGGGTGATTTGAATTGGCCTGGTCAACCAGGTTGACCTAGGATCTGGATTTGGGCTCAACAAGTTTGGTTTGACCCATTGAACCCAATGGACGTGGTCTTAGGGTTTGGCTTGGTCAATTTAACCAAGTCAACCCTCTTGACCCTTGTCTAGTGAAAAAAAAGATCAACAAACGCTTATATAGTTTAATTACCATCTCATATCCACACATAGTCAACCTTCAATGTCGCCGATATCCATGCCTACCACCCACAAGATGATATCGACAACAACCACAGTAGAACTGTGGACTCTTTTGTAGCAAGGGAGACCTGATGTAGTGCATCATATGGACCAGACTTATCTTACCCTCTTTAACTACCCATTATCTTTTTATATTTTAGTTACCACTACCTATAACTGCATTTACTCTGTTAGTTAAAACATTACTTATTACTTTGCTCTTGCATTAGGCAAATATAGTAGAAGGAAGTTAGTCCCAAAATATATATGCTAATGGATGATAGAAGAAAGACAATAAAATATATACATAATTTGGGTCCTTCCTTGTTTTTCGTTTCTGTATTCTGCTCATTGTAAGCTTGTAGGAATTTCGGGTATTGTTGATACAGGTGTTCACACAAAATATAATCAAAGGACTGTGCAACAATATTAAATACATAAATATCACTTGCAATATGAGTTAAAATCTATTAAAAAATGCATGTCATAAAAACCAGCTGAATAATATGCAATTATATATGTAACCTACTATTTGAGAGCTTTACATTTATTATGTATAATAAATTTATTTCAATATTTAGATAAGCAAAAAGAAGCCTAAAAATATTTTAAGCACAAACCAAAAAGAAGCCTCTCATGATAATATAAATAAGGTGCTAAAATGTTTATAACAAAAATAATAAAGTTTAGATCTCGTTGATCGTTTAGAAAGGTATTCCTTAGGAGAGGATGGGTTAGTGCTATAGATTGGCTAAAATAATCAAGGATCTAGAAAAGAGATAAGGTTGCAAAGAAGATTAAAAAAATTAAGAATTAAGCAAAAAAATAACCAATGGCAACAAGACATATAACTGGCCATTGTAATAATTAGCCAAACCTTATCTAGCAAATCAACTTACAAATAAAAAAGGAAAATTAATTGGTACAAATATGTTTTATTTAACAAAAAATAGCATAGAAAATACTTAACCACCATTCAAAAATAGAAAAAAAAAAAAACTATAATTATAGAGTTATGATAACAATAGCAACAATTGAATAAGTAACTTACAGGAAAAAAAGGAAAATGCAACATTAACTTTTGAATCATGAGATAAGATTCATGGTGTCGTGGACACAAAAACAACCAACTATATAAGACAAATTAATTAAATCTCTAATTGATTCTTGAGCCCAACAACCAAACTAAGGCCATCAAGAGGGAGAAGAAAACTTACCCAAGGACATGTCTTCAAGGAGGAGGGAAAGCCACCATTGAGTTAATGTGAGAGGGAAGAGTGTTGGGAGCAGGGATGTTGGGTTGCAAGATTGAGAATTATAAAAAAAACAAAGAAGGTGAAGAAGCTCAAGATTCTTTAGCAACTCATTCAAAACTCTTCTTCACCAGAACTTTTAGATCTCATTGCGATGTTCAATCCAAGAGGAGAGGAAGGCGAAGGTCCTTTTGGCAACTCTTTCAAAACTTCTTACACGAAGTCAAAGAGAGAAGAAGGCAAATAACCTTTTAGCAAGAGAGAGAGAGAGAGAAAGAGATTGTTATTACAAGCAGGAGAAACCATAGAGAACGAATGTTGTGGGAGTTTGAAAGGATTTATTATATGAGATGGAGATAGTTATTGCATGTGGTTTCTGTGGAATGCAAAGAGTTTCTGCCATATGTGGGGTTATGATTTATTTTTTAATTATGAACAAACATAAAGGCAAAATATATGGCTGAGATTCATTTTGGAAAGAATCACAAGACGCTTATATGTATGGTTAGGATTTATTTTGTTAGTGGAAACAATCATAAAGGACAAATGGCTAAGATTCATTTTGGGGATATATCACAAGAGATGCTTATAAATAAATAAATAAATAAAATATATTAGATAGTAGATAAACATACCTACCAACCACAAACCTACAAATTAAATAGTAGATATGTTTAAGCAACAAGCTAAACTTCATAACTTCAACATTGTGAAATATTTCAATTGGCCAAAATATATTAAAAGAAAGCAATCATTGAATAAGAGAAGTGACTGCATTGAAATAAAGCATTATGACTATAAAATTCATGCAGGGAGCTTAGCTTAAGAAATTAAAAAAATCACTTGGCTTACCTCAATTCTAACACATTTATAAAAAAAGGTAAACCAGGTTTAGCCATAAAATCTCCCTCTTGATCGCCAAGAACAAAAAGTTTGCCATTCACTACAATGCAAGCCCTGAAAACAAAATAAATTCAAAATTAAATCACCAATGCATGCACAGCTTGGAATACAGTTCATACCAAAAAGCTATCAGTTATTGCTTTGGTAAGTCAAATGATTGGTGATATATGAACAAAAAATTATCTTGATCGGACACAAATCTCGAGGCAAGAATCAAGTTGGAAACTTCAAAAATTAAATCTGGGATCATCTAAACTTCGATTTTAGCAAACTTACAGTCGAACTGAACGTCTTGGAAATACGAGCCCAATGACACCAAATTCGACTCAATCCAAGCCCAAATGAGTCCAAATCAAAGACCAGAAGCTCCCTTTGAAGGTTCAAACTATAATTTGGATTACCAAACAGTTTCCAAACATGACATGGTTATAGTCAAATCGAGCGACTCAACGAGACGAATCCAACGAGTCCAAGATCGTCAAATTCTAATATCATTAAGAGATTCAAATGCCTAGTAAAAGGTCTATGATCAAGGGATTCAACATCGACCGTCCATTCAAACAACTCACAATTTACACTTGATCTTCCTCTTATTTACTGGTCATGCTACTCTAAGAAAATTATAAATAGATCCATCATTTCTCATAGAAAGGGACCTCTAAAGAGGGGGGAAGAAGGAGATCCAAGCAAGAATAGAAGGATGAAAATGAAGATAACGAAGAGAACTCTCTTCCCACCAGACACTATAGGAAAATTGTCAATTACCAGCAGCTTTTTCCGGTGACAATCTAGACTCTTCCTCGACCACCGTCGGACTTCTGCTCGGCAATCTACCGATGCCGGAGTTCTGCCCGAACGCCGACTGACGCTCGAGTTCTGCCCGACTGCCAATTGACGTCGGAGTTCTGCTGGACCGCTGACCTTCGTCGGACTTCTAACAGACGCCGAAGTTTTGTCTGTCGCCGGAGGAAGGCCTTAGCTTGATGTAACAAATATATATAATTATTAAAATAAAATAAAGGGACAGAACAATTTTTAAAAGAATAAAATAAAAGACTAGGATTATATATGGATGAAAACTCAAGTCCCCTTTATAACAGTAGTATAGATAAAGTCTTAGAGTCTTTTTGGGGAAATGCATCTTTTTTAAATGTGAGAAAAATAATTTCTTTTTAAGAATTTTTGTGAGTATTATAAATAATTTTGTTAATGTTTAAAAATTTTAAACAATTATTTTCTTATAACTACCACTTATTGTGAATTTTGTATCTTTAAAATTTATCATTTATTGTTCTAATCTGTCCATTTTTTTATTCAATGGTTCATGTTGATTGAATAGTCAATCTGCATTGCTAGAAGTCTTTTACTTAATACATCTACAACCACACTCGCCTTTCTATGATCATATTGTATATCCAATTCATAATATTTAATAAGCTCTAACAATCTCCTTTATCCTAAATTGAGTTTCTTCTAATGAAACATGTATTTAAAATTTGTATGATTTGTAAAGACCTACATCTGACTCCATACAAATAATACATTCATGCATATCTTAAGAGAAAATACTAGTGTTGCTAATTATAAATCATGGGTAGCTTAATTTCTTTCATGATTCTTTAATTACTTTAAAACTTGTGCCACTATTTTAATATATGCTGCATTAACACACATCCCAATCCCACAACGAGGCATCATTATATATCTAAAACTTTTATATGCTTGATGAAATAATCAAAATTAGTGTAATCATCAAATAAAGTTTTAACTTTTGAAAATCATCCTCACACTAATTTGTTCATTTAAATTTCATTTTCTTTTACATTAACCTTGATAATAATATAACAATCTGAGAAAATCCCTCTATAAATCATCTGTAATACACACTATAAAACTTAAAAAAAATCTATGCCTCTTAAAATATAGTCAACTTTGGCTAACCTATAATAGCTTTAATTTTATTTTGATGCACTAAAATACCTTTACTACTTATTACATGACGAAGAAATGTCAAACTCTTTAAAAAGAATTCACATTTTGAGAATTTAGCTTATAACTTATTTTTCCAGAGTGTTCATTGTACTTTATGTAAATGATTTAAATGATTGTCTTCATCTCTTGAATATATAGAAATATCATCAAAAAATATAATCACAAATATGTTGGAGTATTTGTCAATCCAAATGATATAAGCATAAACTTATAATGATCATATCATATTCTGAATACAATCTTATCTAGGTCTTTCTTTTAATGAGCAATTGAAGATATTCAAATCGTAAATCAATCTTAGAGAAAGCTAAAGTTCATTCAAGCTAATCAACACAAATAATTAATTCTTAATAATGATACTTATTTGTAATAGTGAGCTTATTTAATTCTCTGTAATCAATATATATTTTGAAACTTTCATCTTTTTTCTTTGCAAACAATAGTGGAGCTCCCAACATTAATGTGCTAGGCGTTATAAATCTTTTATCTAATAATTCCTACAACTAGCTTTTTAAATCTTATAATTCCTTAACTACCTTACGATAAGGTACTTTCACCATTGGTTATGAATCTGATAAAATTGAGTAGTAATGAATCTTTCAATCTGTAATCCATGCATATCATCTAAAGTACTTTTAGGTATTCTTTCACCACTATTATGTCTTCCAGCCCCTCAACTTCTTTAATTGTATCTTTTATCTGAGCAAGAAAACTCTTGATACTCACTATTCAGCAATTTATAAGATTTTAAATAGGTTATCACTATTGATTATAGTCCTCTATCTCCATAAAATTTGAGTTGTTATTTTTTTTTCATGTAATTTGAATTTAATCACCTTCTTGTTACAATCTATAGTGATAAAATTATAAAAAACTAATTCATTCCTAAGATTATATCAAATATATGTATTTGAATAGAGATTATTTTGTCTTTCAATCACATTTATATTCTCTATCCCTTTAGTACTAGAATCACTAGCATAATTTAAGTTATTCTCATCCAAATGCATATGTGATCCTGAGGTTGTACTAACTACAAGATTCTTTCTTAAACATGTCAACTTCATGAGCAGTCAAAATAGATAAATCATTTGATTCATACATACTTGTTACTCTCTTAAGATTGACGCTATTAGAAGGCCACTATAAGTTTTTTGTTGTCATTTTCTTTATCAAAGTATAAGCCTCATAAAAAAGTTTTGACATTAATGATTATCCGGTTGCTGCATCAATTACAGACCTAAGAGATCCTACAAGTCTATTATAAAATATTTGAATCACCAACCAATTAAGCAATGTATGATGAGGATGCTTTCTAAGCATCTTCTTAAATCTTTCTTAGCTCTCATAAATTGAATCTTCATCATATTGGAAAAATGAAGCAATATCATTCATAACCTTAGCAATTTCTTATAGTGGAATGTACTTTATTAGGAACTTATGTGACAACTCATTCCATGTAATTTTGTAGCCCAGGAAGAATAAATTCAATCACATTTTAGCTTTGTCCTTTAGAAAAAAAATTGAAATAATTGAAGTCTAATGGCGTCATCACTGACTCCATCATAATTGAGCATTGCATAAATTTTTAAGAAACTAGCTAAATGCAGATTTTGATCATCAACAATAGATACTCCAAACTAAGCATTCTAAACCATTTGGATAACAACAAATTCCAGCTCAAAATTATTGGCATAGATAGTAGGTCGGTTGATACTATGATGGAATCCATCTACTAATGGATTGGCATACTCCCTAAGAGGTATAAGTTGGTCTTGACCATGATTTGGTTCGGCCATACCTACAACTACAATCTTTTTTTTTTATTTAATTTTTGTTAAAGTCCTTTCTATTTTGAGGTCAAACAACAGAGGTCCCTTACTACATCTACAATGCATACAAAAACAACAAACAATAGATGAAATTCAATTAAAAAAATAAATGAAACAATAATGACAAAAACATCATAAGTTTAAAATTTCACAAGTAATAAATACAAATTCGACTAACCAATTAAAAACTAAACAATAAAATAATAATTAAATATGCAACTTTTTAGACAATATAAAGAAAATTGCATAAATAAACCTTTGTATCCCTGATAATGACGCCTAAAATTTGATGGGGATTTGCTGCTACTATATATATGCATGTGTAATATTCCCAACTATGTAAGTGCACATATCAATTAAGTAATATAGTATATGAGAAAACTGTTGATCTCACGAGGACACAAGTGTGCTATAACTATCTATAGTACTACTATTCAAGCCACAAAATGTATCCTACTCAATAAAATAAGGGTGAGGTGCTACCACTATTGAAAAATATAATAAAAAGTAAAGATAACCCTAAATTAAGAAGTTTTGGACTAATCATAGTGAATGAATTTATATTTTTCTAGGCATACTCATCTATAATAGTTGTGAATTAGAACATAAGCACTCTTAGATCTCTGTTGAGCTTGTAAGAATGTAAAGAAATATTTTCACCTCTCTACAATGATTTTATCTCTATAGATCCTAAAATCATATTCATCTTATATCTAGGCATAAAAGTTTTCTATCTCAATCCTTCTAATTATTCCAACATTCCTTTGTCAAGTTAATGTATCACACTAAATTTTAACTTTATATATGATCATTATATGAATTAAATTAAACACATGAGTAATTGAGAACAATCACTCATATTTACATACAAGAGTCTATATTAGGACAAGCAGAGATGATTCACATCATCAATCCCAAAATAAGGAAGTTAGGTAGCCATAGAAAAATATTTTTCATTAATTAATTTCAAGAATATATATTAAAAAAATTTAAGATAACATCACATGAATTTGATAATCTCACACAGATCCTGCAGACTGACTCATTTCGGAGTGATTCTCTCTTCACACGTTCATTCTTCACACACTCGTCCACTCCTAAGTGATATTTTTCCCACTACACAGATGGCCAGCCATTTCTCTTAATGTTTCTCCACTCTTTTCCATCACCGCCTTTCCTCAAAAGAACAAAAAATTATTTATATTTACTCACTTAAACTAACTCAGGCGTCGCGTCGCTTGATAGTGTGGCGCTGCGACGTTACATTGATGAACAAGCACCTTGGCGCTGCTGACTTGGCTCTGTTATGGCGTTGGGCTAACTAGGTGCGATGTTTCCCCACTAAGCTACTCTTAACTGCCTAACCATAGTGCTGCAAAAGATGGGCACTGTGGCGCTTGAACAAGTCATCTGGCACCCCGGCACTCGACGCTTCAATGTTGAATTATTTACAAAAATGATAGAGAACAGAGCGCAACCATGTCCCCTTTGTGGCGATGAGGTGCCAGTAGTTCCACGTTGCTGACTATATTTCCCATGGGGAGCTAAATTAATTGCAATTTTCTCGAGACTTGAGTACTACGATGTCCAATTCCGGCATCGTAATGTTGAAGGCTCTACGCCATTGCTGTTTGGGCGCTGCGACTCTGGTTCTAACTTTACTTTTTTTTTTTACTTTTTCTTTAGACATTTCTGCACAACATAAACTAAAACATGCATTTATATTGAAATTTAACACAATAAATACAAACATGACTTTTACCACTTCACTGCATAGGATCACACAAGCTGAACTATCTTCTTCTGCTTCTTCATATTGAATATAATTGCATAATCTAACTAAATTAGTTAAATGAAAATGAAATTATAAGCCCCCTCTCATGTTGAAACTTACTTGCTCTATATCTCTTCCTCTCTGCCTCTGACTTTATCAAACCAGATTGTTCAATGCTCTTTTGTTATTTCATTTCCAACAAAATAGGTCGAACAAAAACACACTACTCCAATAAGCTAGCTCTTCTTCTCCTTAATCTCTTTCGAATAGTGGTCACAAATATCAACTTCCCAGATCATAACTTCTTCTCTATCTCCAGCATCGAACCCCCCCAAACCTTTATGAAACCATTCTCCTTTGCCTTCATTGAATAGCAATTTTCTTGGTGAAGCTGCTATTCGTGATTTCAAATGAGCTTCACCCCAACTATTTATGTTGTATATGATTTCAAATGGTTTCACTTTTCTTGATAAAGCTGGATGACCTTGTTTAAAAAATGCATGTGTAATAGTTGATGATATAGTAGCAGGCTGATACTACTAAGGCTTCATTTGGGATGACTTTCTTACTACTTCTTAATGGCTTTCTTCATTTTTGTACTAGAATGCTGCTTTAAAAAGTAGTAAAAAAGTCGTCTCAAACTAAGCCTAAATAATAAAATAGATGTTTTCCAGTAAATAGTCCGGGGAATTATCTAAAATGACCTTGTAACAACATTTAAGTGAATGCTACAAGTAGGGCAAAGGAGGGATTTCAATGCATTTAGAAGGCTAGAATTTGAGAAATGGAAGGAATGCATGTAACTTTTGGCCTTTTTTTTTTAGATGACGAGGAACCGCTCGCTGCTACTCCGGGTTAGCCGAGAGCGCTTGGCGGTCCGTAAACCTCGGTCGACCTGAACGAGCTACCCACATCCATTAGAACTCGTGGCCGATGCTTATTGGATCCCCCTAAAGCGCGAGGAGGCGCTGCCGCCCGAGCGAATCGAACCCGGGATAGAGGTACCCACCCGTGCTTGCCCACCAACCAAGCATCGATGGGTACTATTGGCCTTTTACTTGTACTTGTAAGGATGCCTTATTTATCATGTTTAAGGAATGCTTCTAATTATCTCTTTTTATAGGATCGACTGTAATGGAATTGTATAATTTTGAAGATTCCAACTATAGATGGGCTCAAAACTAGATTTCATCTGCTGTTTGTTAGGATATTTAGGCTCCGTTTGGAATATCTTTCTTGTTGCTTTTTAAAATAGCTTTCTAGTATAGAATTTTCTTTTTCAAAAAAATTTATAATAAAAATTACTTTATAAAACAATACGAAAGTTCTCCCAAATGAAACATTAATAAATACTTGTAAATTACTTTTCACTTTTTAATCTATGAGTGTATTCTTATTTCTTTTTTTTTGGCATTGCACATGCATTTGGCCTAGCCTTTGTTGATCATCATGCGCATGCTGCATTTGTAATTGTGCATGAAAAATCTAATTTTGACATATTTGTGCAAACCAAGTGCTATTTCTTCCTTCATATTATGATTGGAGTATAGCAGGTTTGGGATTTATTTGATTCTTCTCTATTATATATATATATATGTTGCGAGCTAGAATATACGCGGCGATAGAATTTGAATTTTTTGTTTCAGCATTTTTATGTCTATCTAACACACAAACAGAAAATATATAAGACACAAAAATTTTTACGTGGAAACCCTAGAAATGGAAAAACCACTGGGCTACGCTCAGTTGAGAGAATTCCATAAGTGTTTACTTGAGATACAAGAGGCTGACTCGTCCTTAAAATTTAGAACGATTAGATTATAATGATCCACTCCCGGATTAAAATCCAGTTACAAACAAGAATTTGTGATTCAATGATGTTGTGTATGCAAGTTGAATCCCATAATCACTTATAGATCGGACATAATTCTGATGTCACTCGAAGATCGGGCGGCCGAGTTTCGGCGTCACTTGGAAGTCGGGCGGAACTCTAGCGTCACCTGAAAGTTGGACAAAACTCTGGCATCACTTGAAAGTCAGGCGGAACTCCGGCATCACTTGGAAGTCGGACGGAACTTCGATGTAACTTGAAAGTTGGGCAAATCTCCGGTGTCACTTGAACGTTGGACAGAACTCCGACGTAGCTTGAACGTCGGGCGAAACTTCGGCGGTGGTTGAGGAGAAACTTTTTCCATCCTCTTCTCTTCTCTTCTTACTTAGGTCCCCTCTTAAGAGAAATGAGGGGTTATTTATAGTATTTTTTTTAGGATGGCATGACCTGTGAATAGGAGGATCAAGGGCAAATGGGCATTGGTTTAGATGGACGATCGATATTGAATCCCTTGATTATGGACCATTCGTCAGACATTTGAAGGTCTTAATGATATCGGAATTCCACAATCTTGGGCTCATTGGATTTGTCTCATCGAGCCGCTCGATTCGACTATAAGCATGTCATGTTTGAAAAACCGTTTGGTAATCCAAGTTATGGTTTGAACCTTCCAACAACACTTTGGGTCTTCGATTTAGACATTTGGGCTCGGATTGAGTTGAATTTGGTGTCGTTAGGTTTGTATTTTTTGAGACGCTCAATTCGACTGTAAGTTTACTGAAATCGGAGCTCAGATGATCCCAAATTTAACTTTTGAAGCTTATGGCCTGATTTTGCCTTGAGATTCGTGCCGGTCTATATATATATATATATATATATATATATTATATATATATATATATATATATATATATATATATATATATATATTATATATATATATATATATAATAGGATCAACATTGCTCTGTTGTAAACATCAAAGACACTACACAGAAAAAAAAAAAAAAATTATAGAAGTTGTTGTACCTTTTCTATGTAACCCTATCGGGCTTAGCTGGGTTGGTGGGCGAGTATGGTTGGGACTTGGGAACCCTCAAACTGATGTTTGATTCACCTCTTTTGCAGTGCGACCCCTTAAGTGGGGAGAAAATAACTGCGGGTCTTGCATTTGTGGGGCTGGTTACTGCTAGGCTCGCCGATGGGTTTAGTTACATCACCAAGCGCCTCTTATGAGGTGGCAGTGGGTAGATACCCTTGCTCCAAAAAAAAAAAACTGGTTTATATAGGAGCTAATTGTATGGCTCCATTGGCAATATATAGGTATGTAGATATTGTATATTCATTTCTCTTTGAGTTCATGTAGTTCTTTCTTTATATCATTTGCAGAGTAATCTTTAAACTAGTCCCCCGACTATTTTTATATGACCAATTTAGTCTAAACATACCACATTGCTCTAATTTAGTCTCTCTACTATACAAAATTGATCTACAATGATCCTATTGAGACTAAATAGAGATTAATTTTTGATAGTCGTACTTAATTGGGATTAATTTTATATCACAATTACAATGTAAGCGATCCTTTTGAATCAATTTTATATAGTTGATGAATAAAATTGGAGCAATGTGATTTTCTAGCACTAAAATGGCCATGCATGAATAGTTTGGAGACTACTGTAGGAATTTTTTTAATTATTTGCAAACTAGTTAATTTTGAACATAGTGTTTAAAGGCTGTGGGAAGATCACATTAGAAATAGTTTATACAAAAAAAAACATTAGAAATAATTTATACAAACTTTTTACACAACTTCTTCATTTGTTCTTGCAAAATGTTGCATAAGGTTTTAAGCTAATTGTAAACAAATTTCTTAAACAAATTCTATATATATATATATCCTTTTTCCTTTTTTGCTCGCAAACTCATAAAATGGTAGTATTGCATTTGAAGAGAATATAACTAGGTTTTGTTTGGGACGGCTTTCTTATTGCTTCTAAAAACAACTTTTTGGTACAAAAATTAAATTTTTTTTACTATAAAGCTGTTTTAAGAAGCAATAAAAAGCTGTCTCAAACGAAGCCTAAATTAGTACATCCATTTTAAAAAGCTTAGGTTTAATAAATACTCATGTGAGGACCGAAAGTGTTAGGCAAGAAACAAGTTTATATCTTGAATCAACTTATCAATCTTTCCCCTAATTGTGAGTATGACAACAACACAGGCTTCATTTGAGACAGCTTTCTTACTGTTTTTTAAAGCATCTATTTAGTATAGAAATATTGAATTAAAATCGTTATTTCATTATAATATAATAAAAAGAAGAAGAATAACAAATAATACTCTAGAATCTATTGGGTAAAGGAGTAATTAACAATAACAAAAATATATAGCCATACTCTTATCTTCTTACAGATACTGCAATTTGCAGCAAGACAATTTTGTCACACAATACTGGATTGTCCTCAAAAAACTACTCAAAGGCCAACATCTTTGGAGGAATCCCTGCTATCAAATCAAACGATCTATACCAAGCATATGAGGAACACAATCAATTTAAATTAATGAAGGAAACTCTCCTTTGTAAATAGACTTTGATCTAGGGTAATAAATATAGGTTTTGTTTGAGATAACTTTCTTGCTGCTTTCTAAAGCAATTTTTTAGTACAAATTTTTCGAATAAAATATTTTTGTACTAGAAAGCTGCTTTAAAAAGTAAGAAGAAAACTGTCTCAAATGAAGTCATAATTTTATACCTATAGGTGTTGGGAATAAATCAAATATCTATACCCAAAAAACTATTTTAGAATCAATATCATTTTAAAGTATCTTTTTTTATTCAATATGGCCCTCCCATCTACATAATAAAAAAACAATTTTAATCTATAATAAAAACTTATGTCTAAATGGAATTAGTACCGATAGCTTTTGAATTAATTTATGAATAAAATGCAACTTAGTTGTGAGAACCCTAACATATATTTCTCACTTATTTATTATTCTCATACATGATCCCCATCACATTCCCAAAGCCTTAACCCACTTTAAACCCCACAAAAATCAAGCTATACTCCTTTCATAAAATCCTAACTCATGCTTATTTATTGTGACTAGGCCATATAATAAAATTACCTCGAAATTCTAATATGGAAGTCCTTATAGAACAAATCTTACTATCCAATGTATGAAAATTTCAACAAGAAATTTATGCAAAACCCCTAAAACTAGTTACTATCTTCCACCAACGCTAAACCTCTCATGACAACTCCAACAACTCCTAAATCATCATAACAATCTCCTCATCAATGTGCAAGACAAAATAAATTTGAGGCTGCTTAGAGATTATATTTGCAGT
The DNA here is from genome assembly GCA_022539455.1 of Dendrobium nobile. NCBI lineage: Eukaryota > Viridiplantae > Streptophyta > Magnoliopsida > Asparagales > Orchidaceae > Dendrobium > Dendrobium nobile. The sequence goes on along the minus strand of CM039736.1, from coordinate 68,142,033 downwards.
TATCAAAAAGTGACGGGAAACTCCTATACAAAGTACTATCCTTCTCAAGAACCAATAAACATTATGAATTGCTTATGATTTTATCACTTATATAGGTTTCAATAGCCTCGAGATGTTTTAGTCTAAAAAATTTTTCTTTATAAATGTATTGTAAATAACAACACCTTATCATGAGTTAAAATCAAATATGAAATCATCCTTACAGAGGAGTTTGGGGTTGCTTTTGGTTGACTAGTTAGGCAACGTCTAGATTAAATGTTGTTACTTAGACTTGCATATCAAAGGGAGAATATGTGGATCATGGCAAACTAGCTTAGTTTGGGTTAATTAGTTTTGGGCCTATATAAGTTTAAAGTCACAGAATTTTGATCTCATCATATTCATCTCATTATATCACATTTTGTCAACCTTAAATTTACAAAAATTAAAATTTAGATAGTGACTGGAATAATTTCAGATCAATTTCAAATATTTTCAAGATCTAAGAAACTGTTCAAAAATTTATGCTCATTAAATTTTATTTTGCGATATATTTTGTGTGCGTGTTTGCATGTTTGCATGTTTGCATGTGTGTGTATTTCACATCTCAAGTTAGCTAGAAGTGATTCAAATTCGACTAAATTGAAAGTTGATTTGTGCTAGGTCTTAATCATTTTTTATTCATTAACTTGATTAAAACTCAATGCCATGAAAATTTACTCCAACATTTGAGCAATTTGGGTTATAAAAGTCATTACAACCATACTTTATAATACATTCATAGATAACAAGCCAGATGCTAATCATTCTTTATAGTTTGATGGTTTGTAGCCTCATGGCCTATTAGTTGGTGCTTAGGCCCTTATCTCAAAGACTTGAGTTCTAATAAGAATTATGTATTCAAATATCGTGCTTCCTCACTTAACATCCAAAATAAATAATAATAATAATAATAATAATAATAATAATAATAATAATATGATGCTTTCCAACTTCCAAGTTCTACACCTTTTAAATTATTGTATTAAAAAAATGAATAATTGAAATTAAAAAAAAAGTATGTTAGAGCAATGTGACTTAAAATGTGTTAGGATATCCTTCAAATTCAATCACATGTTTAAAAAATTAAAATTTATGCATTAAAATTTAGATTAATCATTTATTTTTTAAAAGATGTGAGAAAATTTAAAGACATCCCATTACGCAATTTTTTGCTTTAAATTTTTGAATATAATAGATCGGTCGTACTGCTTCCAACGTTCGAATCCTACTCGTAACGGCTAGTCAGCCACATAGCGCTGTCTGTAAGCTCACTCACCCTTTCCTATATGCGTCTCTCTCATCTCACTTCCACGCGATTTAATCACCCTTTGTTCTATTAGTTAAAAACGTAAATTCGCCAATAAATTCCGATTGCATTCGAAAGGAGAATAGAAACGGCAACACATTTTTTGTGTTTTTTTCACTTACTCTTCGCCAGTATTGGATCTATTCGCCTATTCTCCCCAGTCGCTCGTAAGCCTCCAGCCTCCTTTTATCTTCATCGTTCTTCCTCTTTTATGCATTACTCATCCTTTTCAAAATTTTTTTAACCACAAAGATTTTGCTTCTCATTCCCTTTGTTATTTCTTGAGTTCTTGAATTGTATCCAGGAGAATGAAACCAACCTTAGGGCTAGGATTAGCGTTTCTTTTTATCATCTTTAGGATTCAAGAAACTAAAGGTTTGCTGAAACTTTTGAGTGGGTTCATGGTTTAGATCATCGCCGGCAGATTTGGATTCTCCCAGTGCTTTGCTGATGGATAATTCTCAGAGGAAAGGAGGTCTTATACCTATTTCACCGCAGACCCCTCGATCCAGCGATAGGTCAAGTAAAGGAGCAAACGATACCAGTAGTAACTCTAACAGCAAGCATGATAAAGACAAGGGGGTCAATATTCAGGTCATTGTCCGATGCCGGTAAGGACGTCAATCCGCGAACAATTTAGCTTTTCATGAAATCTTATATTTTGTATGTTCACTTAATTGATTTCCTTCAATCATTTGAACTGTTTTAGGCCTTTGAATGATGATGAGATGAGATTCAACACGCCAGTGGTGATATCCTGCAACGATCAGCGGAGAGAAGTTTCTGCTGTTCAGAACATTGCTAACAAGCAGATTGATAAGACCTTTACTTTTGATAAGGTTTGATATCCAATACCTAATTAAAAAAAAAAATTCTGAGTTCTTTCCTCTGGTATAAGTTTAGTGTAATCTTATAGGTCTTCGGCCCATCATCACTGCAAAATGATTTGTTTGAGCAAGCAGTCTCCCCTATTGTGAGAGAAGTTCTTGAGGGCTATAACTGTACTATATTTGCATACGGTCAGACAGGCACCGGAAAAACATACACTATGGAAGGAGGAGCAGTTAATGCAAAGGTTAAATTTTCTCTTAATGCTCGTATTTGTTATTTTCAATCTATTAATTAATAGCTGTGTGCCATTTTTGAATAACAATTTATATAGAATGGAGAATTTCCAAATGATGCTGGTGTTATTCCGAGGTCTGTTCGTCAGATCTTTGATAAGCTTGAGGCTCAGAATTCAGAGTATAGTATGAAAGTTTCATTTCTAGAGCTATATAATGAGGAGATAACAGATCTTCTGGCTCCTGAAGAACCAAGGCTCTTAGAGGAAAAGTCCAAGAAGCCGATAGCTCTAATGGAAGATGGAAAGGGAGGAGTTTTTGTGAGGGGCCTGGAAGAGGAGATAGTTGCAACTGCTGGTGAAATCTATAGAATACTAGAGAAAGGTTCTTCGAAGAGGCGTACTGCAGAAACATTGCTCAACAAACAAAGCAGTCGATCACATTCAATCTTTTCCATAACAATTCATATGAAAGAGTGTACTCCAGAGGGTGAGGAGATGATCAAATGCGGGAAACTTAATCTTGTTGATCTAGCTGGTTCCGAAAACATTTCGAGGTCTGGTGCAAGAGATGTGAGTAACTCTTCATCTATTATAACTGAAAAATGCCCAGTTCTAACAACATTATTTGCTCATTGGTCATTGATTCATTATTGTAGAATAGGGCAAGGGAAGCCGGTGAAATTAATAAAAGCTTGCTTACACTTGGTCGAGTTATTAATGCTCTTGTGGACCACTCCGGCCATGTTCCATATAGGTTGTACCTCCTTTTTACAACTTGCTGTTATTATAGTTTGCATATATGCTCCTCTTCAAGGACTAATCATTGCTTCAAAATTCTCACTTCCTCAGGGATAGCAAATTAACAAGACTTCTGAGAGATTCCTTAGGAGGAAAAACAAAGACTTGCATTGTTGCAACAATCTCACCATCCATACACTGCTTGGAAGAAACATTGAATACATTAGATTATGCACACCGTGCCAAAAACATAAAGAACAAGCCAGAGGTAGATTGCGCAATACCTCTTTGTGGAGTTTGACTGGTTAAAATTAGTTCCATAGACTTTATAAGATATATTTCTTATAATGTCTCTCATTAATCCAGGTCAATCAAAAGATGATGAAATCTGCACTGATCAAGGATTTGTACTCTGAGATAGACCGCCTAAAACAAGGTTTCTTCCCTGATCTCCTCATCATTTTTTCAGCATTACCGGAAAAGTTCAATGGTTTCAAATTGAGTAGGAAAGTGAATATTTGAATGATTATGTTGGATTCTGAGACTGCTAGTCTATATTATTCAGAGTAATTACCACTTTGTGGCTTCTAGTCCTTACTTTCAAATAGTCAATCTGAATAAGTGCTCAAGCTATTCTTTCAGTGCTATGAAGTAATGATAAACTATACAGGAACTGCTTTTCTTTTAAAGCGAACTGGATCATTTTGCTTATTTCATGATGATACTTTTTACAGAACTATATGCTGCAAGAGAAAAAAACGGTATATACATTCCAAAAGATTGCTTTGTGCAAGACGAGGCTTTAAAAAAGGTTATTTCACTTCAATAGCTTCTGATGATTTGCAATACCATTTATATGATTTAAATGAGGCATGAATATTACTGAAGCTTTTGTCTGCACTTCAGGCGATGTCAGAGAAATTGGAATGCTTGGAAGTTGAACTGGAAGTAAGGGATAAGGTATCATTCCCATTTCAGTAATGCCAAAACTCCCCGTTAATCACTGGTATAGTTTAATTCATAGGCCTTGCCTTGAAAACAGGAATTGGTTGGGCTAAAAGATCTTTGCAGATCTCAGAGGACACTCCATGCGGATCTAAGTGATAAGCTTGAAAAACTCAGGCATGGAACTACTCTTTCAAGTTTAAAATTTTCATGGACATCTACTTGAAATTGGAAAAGACTAACACTCGTTTTTTTTTTTTTTTTGTAGAGACAACTGGATGAAACGGAACACTCCTTATCTGACCTCGAACAACGTTATAAACAAGCAAATTTAGTTATTAAAGAAAAAGAATATCTGATATCTAAACTTTTAGAGTCTGGTAGGCCAAGATCGTTTGCATTTCATATTCTTAGAAATTAGTTATTTTATGAGTCTTTACAAAATATTTAGAATGACATGTATGGCATGAATCTTCCCTCTTTCCTCAGAGGAAGAGCTTATTGAGTTTGCTTTGGAGCTTCGAATTGAACTTGAGGATGCAGCAGAAGATTTTTATGGCCTGTGTTCTAAAATTGGTTGGTGACACAACCCATTAAATTTGCTTCTAAAAATATAAACAGGAGTAATGCCATGCTTTCTTCTTCTCTCATGTGCTTATTTCTGGTGATTGGATTTCAGACAGGAAAAACAAGATTGAAGATGGAAACAAAATGATCCTGCAAAGATTTCACTCCCATTTGACAGAGCAGTTGGGTCTTTTGCACAACACAGTCTCTACATCTTTGACACAACAAGAAAACCATCTCAAACAAATGGAAGAGGAAGTGCGGTCATTTGTTTCTGCGAAGATTAAGGTATGTTAAATGGTTGATGCCAAGCTAGTTTGTTATCCTTTCATGAATTTTTGTGAATATTATTTTCTGTCATAACTCTTTAGACCACTAAAGAACTTCACGAGTGGATGGAGAGATTGAAAGATGTGTATGGAAATGCTATAAGAAGTATGGATGGATTCACAGGCGAACTTAAGCAGAAGTCACTGTTAACTTTTGGGAAACTCAACTCACAAATATCAATGCATTATTCTGGACTGGAAGATGTAAGAAAATCTATCTTATTTCATAAATTTTCGTTAAAACATAGAGCTGACTTTACCTCCCTTCCTTACAGTGTCTTAAAAATATCACTCAAGAGGGAAATCAGTTACTTAATGAGCTAAAAACCACCCTCTCTATGATGGAAAACAAATTAGTTTCTTTCACAAGGCAGCAGCATGAGGTTGGTAGCTATTATTGACAATGCTTATTTATTTCCCTCTTCCCATTGGCTTCATTGCCTGTTATGTGTTTTCTTACGATGAATTGTTATCGACAGGGACATCTTAGAACTGTGGAAGCTACAAGATCTATTTCCAAGATAACTTCTACTTTCTTCTGTAATTTAGATGTTCAGGCAGCCAAAATAAGCAAGATTGTGGACGAATCAGAAACTATTCGAAAGAAACAATTATATGAGCTTGAGAAGAAATTTGAGGTGGACCCCTTTTAGCTTTCTTCTGTTCTCTTAATAGAAGATAAAATATGTTGGTAATATTTTGATAAATTTTATCTTGTGCCTTCAGGAGTGTGCTGCTAAAGAGGAAAAACAATTTCTCATGAAAGTAGAAGAAATGCTAGCAAATTCAAATGCTAGAAAGAAAAAACTGGTATGGTTACTCCTATTTACATTAGTTGGAGATTTCACTTTTCAGACTTTCTATCCTTGGTGCAGTTGACAAATTTGTTATTGCTCCATACATGTGATAGGAAGTGCTTGAATATTTCAAGTAAAACCTAACATTATTGATAAAAAAAGCAAAAACAGTTGAAATTCACTAGTAGAAGAAGAAAAACAGCAAGATACAATTGATCCTCTATTCGAGAGGAGGATATATCTCTCGTAAATCTCTAGACGTCGCTAGAGCCCAAAGAAAACCTAAATCTAAGAGATCTCAAATTTCAGCTAAATTTAAGATACCCTAACCCTAGGAAAACAAACTATTTAATGCATACAATTCAAAAGGAAATCTCTAAACAGCCCCTACATTCAATTTCCCTTCTAAACTTCCTTCAAAATCCTTCCTAAATGGCTCTGTAGAAAGCGGGCGGTCGGATCCCTCGTACTAGAGGTGGAAGAGTTCCGCATCTTGTCTCCGTGAGCCAGTCCCATATGGACCGGCTGGACCAGTCCAATGGATCAGTCTAACAATATGTTTGGATAAAGACAAGTTGAAAAAATAGATTTAATAGATGTCATAAACATGCTAATATGTTATTATGCTCATGTTATTGAAGATGTCAGACGTTGTATTTAAATAAGGTATCTAAAGTGTGTATTCGTCCTAAACAAGTGACATGTAATGGTTAGTTGAAATCGGAGGCATCCTTAGATGTCACTAACATCTTCGAAATCCCCATAATGTAGCAATCAAAATCTAGAAAACACTAACATCATTAAATACCTTTACACTAAATCAATATTGATATCTTAATAACACTACATCAACATAAAACAACTAAAAATGTCAATTCTTCCCTCAAAACAAACTTTATTATTTGTTTATACTCCTAAATTTTTTCAACAATTACAATGACATTATTATAAATTCTTAAGAAGTGATGCAACTCACTCAAAAATGATTTGTTATATTGGAGTTTTAAACATCTATAGTTTATTAAATTTCTCAGAGGTTTGATTTAATGCCAATGTTATCCATCTTAATCATCATTGTTTTATCTTACAATGTTATTATGGAAAATAAGGTGTATAAAATTAGTAATGTTTCTATGCACATGTGTTCAAAGATTTTCATTCAAAACAAACAAGTTTTTCTTATAATATTATTATTGTTTGAATGGAAAATATATTTAGTTATGTTCTTACCATTGCCAAATTATCACAATATCCTCTAACAATAAATTAAGAATTGTCAATGAAATTATATATCACATATTTAATATTTATTCTACTAATTTTATACACCTTATTTTATAAAATTTTTCAATTGCTCTATTAGTACTGGTTGCAATCAAGAATTATGCAGGTTTTAATTAATTTCTGTATATGCTACTAGGCACAAGTTTAATATTGCCATTTATATTATCCTTTACCAAGAATGTTTACCCTCTCAACAGTCTTAAATTTGGCTTGCAACAAATTCTCTTTTAGCAGTATTTTCTTAGCTGTAGAATGCTGAAAAAATCTCGTCAGTTTGATTTTGTATATGCTTAGCACAAGTTTAATATTGCCATTTATTTTATCCTTTACCAAGAATGTTTACCCTCTCAACAGTCTTAAATTTGGCTTGCAACAAATTCTCTTTTAGCAGTATTTTCTTAGCTGTAGAATGCTGAAAAAATCTCGTCAGTTTGATTTGTAGGTGGACATATTTTCTTGAGTTTTCATTAATATTTCTGCTTTTTCATAGGTTCAAGAAGCAGTTTTTGCTCTCCGAGAGATGGATGCTGAAAGAACTAGTTTCTTGCAGACTGAAGTTTCTTCAACACAGGATTTTACTGATCAAATGAAGGAACAATGGACTATCTACATGGAAGACACTGAAAACAACTACCGTGAAGATAGCACTACATTAGAGAGTGAGAAAATGGCCATAGAAGAAGGCCTCCAAGAATGGTTGGTGTGATTTCTTCCTGACTCTTTGAAAGGCTAGTTAAGCCACTCTGAAATTTTAATTGGAACATGCAGCAAATCAATGGCAACATCAGGTTTGCAGCAATGGGAGACTGCTCAAAGTTCTTTGCTTACCCTTGGACAAAACAATAAATCGTCAATGGAGTCCCTCCTCAAGTATTCCATCTCTCGATACATCTAAGCAAAAAACAAAAAAAACAAAAAAACAAAAAATTGAAAACATTTCTTTTATATAATCTCCAATTTATTGCAGAATCGGAATAGAAGCAAATGAACTAGTACACTGTAGATCATCTGCTTCCATGAATACTGCTATAGAAGATCTTGATATTGAACACAACGGTCTTCTTTCATGTATTGATAGTAAGTTCCTTTATTCTCCAACTGTTTCTTCATGCCAAACTTTCAGAAATAGTTTTTATTTACATGCTCTAAATGTAGGTTCACTGAAGCTTGATCATATAACTTGTGAAAAAATTGATTCCTTAATTGAACCGAGCCGTGCGGAGTTGAGAGAACTACAGATTGGACATCAACACAGCACCATGAAGATCACAGAAAATGCAGAGAATTGTTTGGAGAAAGAATACATGGTAAGCAACTTATTTAATTTTAATCAAATCATTTTCTTTTTTCTTTGCAGTTGAAAGAATGGTTCTTACTAGGAACAGTTTTCATTTGAAAATCAGGTGGACAAAGAAACTTGTTTGACACCAACAAGACGACCAATTAATGTGTGCAGTCCCGGCCTTATTGAGAAGATGAGAACTCCTGCTTTTGAAGAGTTGTTGAAGTCATGGGAGGCAAAGCCTGCCGTTGGTGGAGACGGAAAACAGTTTCTTGGAGCCCCGGAGACTCAAGTACAGGCCCTACGAAGAGACTGTAGAGCTCCTCTGACCACAAAAAATTGATGGCAACGAAATCGAACTCTTTTTTTTTATTTTTTTATTTTTTTGAAAATATAGCTATATACAACTTTATGATCAGGCTTGTTTATCCACCATGGATAAAAGATGGAGTGGTTGAAATTAAACTTTCAATCCAGTTTTGCAATTTCTGGAGTATAAATGATTAGCCTATCATTGCATATTGTACTATTTACAGAGCCAAAGGCAAGCAAACAAGTGCAATGGCTTGTGATCTCTCTTCTTATTTTTGGTGAGGAAAGGAGGAAGGTGATTTGCTCATTGAGAGTAGCTCTAACATCTTGATAATGTATTTTTGAAATTTGTGGCATCATAATCACTAACATTAACATAAATGCATGAACGTAAAGAAAACTCGCTCATTAAAATCAGCATAAACTTTCTTGAAAGAGCTGTTGAATCATCACACATTAGACCGTAATCAATATGTTGACTCTTGTTCACATTTGAAAAATATTATTATATTATATAGTAGTGGGGAGAACAAAGATAAATAGATAGAAAGTAGTCTAATATGGTAAACCTTCAATAAATAGCTACAAAATCATGGGAGGAAAGCCTTGCCTCCTCTTCTCACATATCATAGAGATAATGCCCATTAACTTGTTTCATCGATGCAAAGATGATCATATGACATTTCATATCCATTCTCAAATCAGAACACATGCAAAGCATCGCATCAATCATGCCAAGTGTTTCAATTTGTTTACAAAAATATTTTATAACAAATCATATGTAAGCATAATTCGCAAGTCATATATATATATATATATATATATATATATATATATATATATATATATATATAAACTCACAACCAAAAAGGAACTTTGGCAATATATATTCCCCTGTACACAGTTTTGAATTATGGAGCCCACTGGGGCTCACCAATAGGAGTATTGACATGTGAGCAGAAGACTTTTACATTGAGAGTTTGTTGGAGCCTCCTCGATAACATCGATGGACATGTAAGGAGAAAGCTTTCACAATAGGAGTTAGTTGTGGGCTTGTTGATGAGATCAATAGTGTGTGAAGAGAAGGATTTCACATTGTGATTTAGTCATGGGATTACCAATGGGTTCATATTATGTGACAAGAAAGGTTTTTGTGATGGGAGCTTATTGGGGCTTATTAATAGGACTGATGGCATAAGAAGAGAAAGGGGGGGGGGGTTTCATGATGGGAGTTTGTGAGGGCTCATTGTGGATGGGATCTTAAAAAAGGTGGTGTGAAATGTGCTTGATAGGTAGGCCTCATAGGATTTGTGTGTATGAAGAAAAGTTTGAACCAATTAGTTCAAATTTTGTGGAAACTTTGATCGAATTAGGTTATAATACGATTCGATAAAATCTTGTTCGAATCTACTTCAAGAAAAATTAGAATGTGAACCAGTTTGAACACAAGAAGATCCCGGTTCATGCTAGGGTGGGCAAATGTCCACCTTAAAAAAAAAAAATTAATGTACTAAAAGGGTATTTTTTTGCCCAAATTTACTCAATCTCATGAGTTCTGCTCATACCGCTCCCGAAGTTCAAACAGACGTAAGACGGCAGCTCGCACGTCTTTCCGACTCCAGCCTTCGTTTTTATCCTTCGGCTTCACACTTCATTGTCGCAACCTTCTTCTTCACCCAACACCCACGTCTTAGCCCTCGTCTTCTTCTTCGCATCTTATCGGTGGTTTGAAGAGGTAGCCATTCTTCACAGCTTTCGTCCGGATTGAAGCCTTCGAACTTTGCTTCAATTTGAAGGTAACCTTTATCTAATCCAACTAGCATTTTTAGATGATCTATTTTTAATGCTTGAGAATATTTTGATAAGTTCTAAAAGTTTTGAAGAAATGCAAGATAGCAAAGTTATAAAATCGGATTATCTGAATTTATTTTGTTTCAAAAACTTTTAGCAACAAGGAAAGAAATCGTAACTGAATTTAAAAATGAAAACTTTGCTTTAATCAGAAGATTATTAGTTCATATTCTGCACTAAATTAATTTGCAGTTATTTTTGTCAAAATTCTAGGAAAAATTTAGCCATAGTCTTATTTTCTGTTTGTTGTTCAAGTTTCATAACAAGTTTCTAGTGAGCAGAAAAATATTAAAACTCCTCAATAATTCTCAAACTTTTTAGATCCAATCTTGAGAATGTCCACTAATTGAAATGGGGTTTTTGAATTTCATCTGATCCATAGAGAACCACAACCAAATTTTCAACCATGATCAACTCAAGAAAGAATTGACCAACATCACATCTAGAGTACGTTAGACCTATGAAATCATTCTTTATCCTCCCCAAACTCTCCACAATTAAAATAGTCATCCTCACTTTCAAATCAAGCCAAGTTTAATTTATTTGAATATCTGGTGAGGAAGAACCATTAAGTTGAAGATTGTGTTTCTAGTTCTGGACATATTGCAAGAGGTATTGGCCTACCATTCAAACTCTATAAACTTAATGAATTGAATATGCATTTTTATAACGAATTTGTTTTCTTACAGAAAGACAAAAGTCACAAAACATTCAAAAACTCTCAAATTTTATCGTAGAGCTTTAAATACTTAGGAGCATTACATTTCATTCTTGGGATTAGGAGCTTATTTTAGTTTTTATTTTGCTAAGATATTTGTCAGGCTTATGAGAAATGGAACGATTATTGAAGCCAAAAGAACGTGTCAATATTGATATTAACAATCTCCCTACTAACCTGGTCTTTGACCATCAATCTAGAGTTATGAGGGATAAAATTTGTATAACTTATTTGTTGAAGGGACCGCATCAACAAAAAAATCATCATTTTCCTAAAACAATGATAGGAAATTTGCACATTGATTTAATTCCAAATGATTTAAAGAATTTTTTAATTGGATAGAATATAGTGTCAAAAAGATGACATATTTTGTCTTTATTGCTACTTATTTAAGCTTCAAGAGCTAATTAATATTTGCCAAGGCGGTGGAGACACTTTTGTTGGTGAGGGATTTAAGAACTGGAAGAGAAAAGAGAAGCTTTTGAGTCATGTCGGGGAACACAATAGTGCACATAACAAGAAAAGACATAAATGTAAGGCTTTAATGAAGTTTCAAGAACAGAGCATCCCCGCTGTATAGTCACGAAAATAAGAGAAGAATAAAAAAGAATATCAAATCATGTTAATTGCAGCTGTTGATTGCGTTCGCTTTCTTATTCGATAAGGGCTATCGTTCCATATGCATGATGAATCTTCCAGCTCAGATAACCAAGGGAATTACATAAAATTATTTCATTTTCTTGCAAATCATAATAAAGAGGTCCAAAAAGTTATATTTAAAAATGTAAGTGTTAAGTTAAAATTGATTGCACCAAAAGTCTATTAAAAGATTTGTAGTTCTATGACTGCTGAGACTTTGAATGTAATCATGAATGATATTGTTGATTCGTACTTCATAATTCTAGTTGATGAATCTTGTGATATATCTACAAAATAATAGTTAGCTATTGCGGTGATATACGCGGACAAGATGGGCCAAGTAATTGAGAGGTTCATTGGTATTAGTCATGTATCTTCAACAAATTCAGTTGCACTTAAGGCATCAGCTAAAGCTCTTCTTGTAAAATATTCGTTAAGTATACATAAAATATGATGTCAAGGTTATGATGTAGCATTTAATATGCGGGATGATTTTAATGATTTGAAAACACTCATTCTGAAAGATAATCCTTAGATATTTTATATTCATTATTTTGCTCATCAACTCTAATTAGCTTTGGTTGCTGTTGCAAAAAATCATTGGCAAGCAAAGTATTTATTTGAGATTACTTCAAGAATTATGAAAATTGTTGGAGTATGTAAGAGAAATAATACTCTAAAAGCTATGTGCGCAGCGTGATAAAATAGTTTTTCATTTAATTAAGCAATGGAGAGTTAATTGGTGGTCGAGGTTTGAATCAAGAAACTAATTTGCATCGTACTGGTGATACCCGTTGGAGTTCACATTTCAAACATTAATCAATCTAATAAAATGTATACTTCTGTACTCGAAGTGTTTAAAATTATCAAGGAAGAGGGGATACATGATCAACAATCAATTTAAGTTGGTGTTTTAATATATGTTATGGAATCATTTGACTTTATCTTGTCATTCCATTTAATGATTAAAATTTTAGAGATTACAAATGAATTTTCATAAGTCTTATAAAGAAAGGAGCAATATATTATAAATGTAATGAAATTGATATAAGTGTACAAGAAACGATTGCGAATGATGAGTGAAAATGAATGGGAGTCTTTACTTAAAGTAGTGTCACTTTTTTGTAATATTTTTATTGATTTTAAATTCAAGGCTCGGGGACAGTTAGAACGAACAGGTGCATAAATAATAAACATTCTTTATTATCGAATTGATTTCTTCTACAGCATTATTATTGATATGCAACTTCAAGAACTGAATAATTGATTCTTTGAAACAAGTACATAGTTACTTCTTTATGTAACATGTCAAAGTCCAAGTAATATATTCTATGCTTATTACAAAGACGTGTTAATTCGTCTTACTGAGTTATATCCAATAGATTTCTCTATAGTTGTTCTTGTGTTCTTAATCATCAACTATCTACTTATATTATTGATATGCGTACAAGCGATGAGTTTATATCTTTGACAAGCATTGTTGTTCTTACAAAATAGATTGTAAAGAGAAAAAAAAATATTGTGTATCCCCTAGTTTATAGACTTATTATTTTGTCACTGACTTTATCAGTTATTACTACTACATTTGAGAGACCATTTTCTGCAATGAAGATTATTAAACATTAGTTGTGTAACAAAATGGGTGATGTCTTGCTTAATGATTGTATAGTGTCATACATTGAGAAAAAAATATTTTACTCTGTTCTGAATGAAGTTATTATGCAACATTATCAGAAAAAACAAAGTAGATTGCAAAGTTTGTAATTTTTTTTATTTCATAAATTATAATGAAATAGGATGCCTTGTTTAAATTTTAGCTAATGAAATATATATATATATATATATATATATATATATAATTTTTGTTATTTACTTTTTTATATATTGAGTTTGTCCACCCTAAAAAAAGGGTTGGATCCACCCCTAAGTTTGAATCGAAGTTATTTATAATAGATTTTCCTAAGCATGTGGCAAATGCCAAAAAAAAATGAAAATAACTTTAAGGCATAATTCCACATAAAATGAAATAGCTAACATATTTCTAGACATTATGGGGAAAATACAGTCAAAAATTTTATTTTTTTGTATATTTACATATCTAACATCTAAATTGTTATGTTTACTTATATAAAACCATAATATCTAAATCACTTAAAATTGTTATATCATTTAAATATTATAATTTTATATAAATAAATAAAGATAAAAAAAAGTTCGTAAATCCCCCAAATATATATAGCTATAATCATATTTATGAAATATTTAAAGTTTTGCATTTCACATTTGTTTGCTTTTTTTTTTAAGTTAAATTAAGTTACTTCCTCTAAGGACCCATATTAAATAGGTAGGAAGATCTTAATATCTTAAACAATAGATTAGATGAAATATAAAATTAATTTCAGTGGTACAAAATTTCTTAACTGATAAATAAAAAAAAGCCAAGTTTGCTAGAAAGAGATTGTTGGGGTGATGACAAATCTTGAATTCTCATATATGTAGCTTTACTCCTTTTGTTTTTTTGTTTTTATTTGTAGACTTATGGGGTCATCATATTATAAACATTTTGTTGTTAAGCAAAATAGCGTGGATTAAGGCTTCCTTAGGGCGGTTTTCTTAATGTTTTCTAAAGCAGATTGTTAGTAAAAAAATTTCTAGTTCAAAAAATTTTTGAACTAAAAATTTACTTTAAAAAAAAGTTAAAACGTCATACCAAACGAAGCGTAAGTTAGGCTTTATTTGGGATAATTTTTTTATTGCTTTTTTAAGCAATTTTTTACTACAAAAATGTATTGAAACCAGTAAAAAAATTGTGTTTAAAAGTCATTCCAAATTAAGCCTTAATTTTCATTTGGGACATCTTTTTTACTGAGTTCTTAAATAACTTTTTAATACAAAATTTTCAAATTCAAATAATTTTTGTACTAAAATTTGCTTTAAAAAGCAGCAAGAAAACTGACACAAATCGAGACTTGGGTTTCGTTTGTGACAGCTTTCTCATTATTTCTTATTGCAATAAGAAAGTCGTCCCAAACGAAACCTTAATGGTAGTAGTTTAAGCATAAGCTACGAAAATAAAGAAGCTAAAATAAGAATAAAATAAAAAGTATTCAAAACAATTAAGGAAAAAGTTAAATTAGAATATTATAATCCAATTTTTTTTAGAATGTATTTTATGTTCATTAAATTTATTTTGAGGCATGCATGTAATATATTTTCTAATTTATTTGTTATATATTATATTAATCTTAGAATAAATTATAGTGCTATGAATTCATTCTGATTCAAATTTTCTTATGTAAGAAAATAAAGTTAATGGCTATTAATTCATTCTAATTCAAGTTTTTTCCTTAGAAAATATTTTTAGGGGCACGAGCCCCCTCCGACCCGACCTACCCGTTTTTTTTTTTTCAAGAAAAAGATATAAAAAATAATGACTATATAATTTGAGTGTCACTTTCTATCATAAAATAAATATAATAATTACCAGTTTGAAAATGAAAAAAATCAGTAAAATATGTTGTGATCTACAATTAATTAAATGTGCTCTCAAAAGACCTTTTTATGTATTAATTATCTGCTTCTCCTGGAAATTTGTTAGGAGGGAAAATTAAAATATTATGACTATGGAGGAGTAGAGTAAGCTATTTTGATTTTGGTGCTGCCAATATCCCATTATTTATCTAAGTATTTTATTCATTTTTACAGTGTATGACTACGTAGGATGGAGCCACATTATAATAAGAACTAAATGACGTGTACATCTCTAAATCAAATTGACTGGCGAGAATAGTCTGCAACATTTTGCAACTTTTCTAATGGAAGATCAGAACCACATTGCATGTTGTAGTAACTACGCGTCTATTAAGGGTTTTGTTGGGGAGAAATTATTATGTGATGACACCGCACGGTCTGGAGACCAACCAAAATTATTCACATTACTCGGTACACAGTTGTACCGAGCACCAGTATCGAGTAAACAAGTGATGTGGTGCATTCTGGTTGGTCTCTAAATGTCGTCCGGTGTCCGCACATAATAATTTTCCTTTATTGGGAATGCTGCAGCTTTTTTTTTTTTTTTTGGAATAGTAGGGTGAGGAACAAATTTCATTAATGAAAATAACTAGTTACATGTTTAGAAAAAAGCAAAAAAGGAACAAAATTTTGAGAGAAAGCTACAAGGGGTAGCAGGAAGAAAAACACCAAAAGGTGTCAAAATTACACACGTCAAAAGAGAAAAATAAACTGGAGGCAATCTGAACAGTGAGGATCCATAGCAAAAACGGCTTAGTAGATAGGAAATCCAAGCTTGAAGCCCAAAATAAAACCTCCCAAAGCAGATGGGGGAGAAACGAAATTCGGCTTAGGAAAAATAGAAGGGCATCCACAAAGCGGCAATCAAACCCCCGGTTGCCAAAGATGCCAACAAATACGAATTTGTTGCAAGGATCGCCATCCAGGGGGAGAGGATGCAATCTGAACATCATCGTCCCTAACCATAAAAAATCAAATTTGAACAGAGACCTTGAGTAAATCAGCAGATCAACGAAACAGGGTAAAACAAAACCTTGCCAAAAACAACAGAAATACCCTCGTAGTAAATCTACATAAGGGCCTTGTATATCCTTGCTTTTTCCATCTATTAAGCTTGATACCAACCACCTTTTTAACCAGAGCTTGAATGGTCATAATACTTTTGAAACAATTAGCAAATTTCCTGTCATTTCTTTCCCTCCAAATGATATAAACATCAGCCCAAAGAATCAGCAAATTAAAAGCCAAGCTTCCAGTTCTAGGATTGCCACCTTCCGAGAAATATTTAATAATCTGACTTAAGTTTGGCCTCATGAGAAATATGTTTAGGGAAGGGAGAAGGTTAGTAAAGATACAAAACATATAATCACACTCAAAAAACAGGTGAGAAACATTTTCAGGACAGGAGTGGCAAAATATGCAGATGGGATCCACAACGATGTTCCTCCAACTTAAAGCATCTGCAATTTTCAATCCACCGACAAAACAAAGCAAAGAATATATAGAAAATCTTAGAGCAAAGTGTTTATGCCACACAAAATTATTCCATAAAACATCCGCATCATATTTATGATAATCTTGAATGAAATTACCAAAATTGTAAGTGCCGTTTGAACCCCAAAATAAGCATTTACCCTGACCACCTCTACAAATAGGGATAGAGCATATGAGATTCTGAATATTATCATGGAAATTAGTTGGAAGCCTCTAATCCACAGCATCATAAATCACAGCCAGAGGTGCATTATCGGGAAAAAGGCTAGTAAGAGATTCATAATGAGCGAGCTCTTGAATACACATGCCAGAGCACCAATGATCCCATTTAAGACTTATGGGTGAATTCTCAGTAATTTTGAAAAGCATATTAGATTTTGCTCTAACAGCAAAGGAGCATATGCTTTTCCACATAGCCAAAGAAGACATAGAGCGTGGGGGGGGTTACCAAGTTGAGAGAGGAGAAGGCCAATTATAAATTCTAAAAATTAAAGAATAATCATAAGCATAGTGAATAGCTTGAAGAGCAGGTAGTCCAAGACCCCCCTTATTTTTTGGTTTGCAAGTGTTAGCCCAAGAGACTAAATGAAGTTTTTTAGCCTTAATATCACCAAAGTAAAGGAATTTTGTTGAAATTTTTGCTATATGTTTGCAACAAGTTTTAGGTATAATTATCCTCCGCTGTGGGCTCCGAAAATTCGGCCCCGGCCTCCCGCCGCTTTTTCTTTGTTCGACGAGGGAGTTTTAACAAATAAGTTCCGAGGTAAATTTTGGAAGGCAGATGGGTTTGTAGATAAGACACTACCCAGAGATTTCGCCCTCATTTTGCGAGGACTTTATGATCTGAGTTCTGGTTTCCTATAGGCGCAAGCCCCTATAGTTAATTACCCCTCCCGATAACGAGAGAGAACTTTCGATTAAGGCTAGTCGTCAATCAGATACGTAGAATATACGTGTTATCTGGCATATAGTAGCAACATAGATTTGAAAATTGGAAAAGGTTTGAAGTATTTGGATATTTGGAAAGATTTAATATTTAAAATAGAAATTTTCACCATCTAACACTTAAAGCGGATGGTGGGGGAATGGATGATAGACCCGATCAAGATCCCATGGTTCCGTCGTCCCGGGCCATCATGGTCCCTGGTCTACTTAGTTAGAGGAGGTAGTCGACCCAACCTGACAGAAGGATCCTTGTCGGCAGCCATGGGTTGCTTCGTCCAAGGGGACCTTGTAGACCTGGGCTGAATGTTTGTCTAAGGGGACAAATTCAAATCCACCTTAGCTAACAGAGGGCTTTGTGCCCTATCGATCATATCCTATTGATTCATATCTCAAGGATTTGATGCCAATAAGGAATGTAACGGCGTTGGCCATAACCGGTATTTCGTGGTGCCATTTAGCGGCAAAACCACTCGGTTCAGAAGGCCCTGGGTCATAACCGTTTACCTGCAGTGCCATTTGGTGGCGAGACTGCCGGTTAGAGGACACGTACCACATCCTTACTAGCAAGAGATTGTTTGAGAATGGATCCTAGTGATATTCACGACCAGACATTAGCTCTTTGTGAGCTGAAGTGATTTTCAGATTTATCCACCTTGGCAAACTGTTGCGGAGGGTGGATGGGTTTTGCTTTAAGCGGTTTGATGGATTTATTTTAATTTTAAATATTTTGGATTTTTGGGATTTTTTTGGATTTTTGTGGAGTGTTTTGGGTTTTGTAGAGTTTTGAGTATTTTGAGTGGTTTTTGGAATTTTTTGAATTTTGATATTTTTGTGGAGTTTTGGATTATTTGGATGGAATTTGAAAGTGTTTGGAATGGACTTTTGGATGACATTTAAAAATATTTGAGAACCACTCCGGTTGAGATCTGCATTCAACACGGCCATTATCGGGGTGTTCGGGGGTCATTTCTTTTTATGAATTGAACCTTGTCAACTCTGTCGGGCTGTCGACAGAGGATCGGGTTTCTAGGCTTTATGCCCTTTGATAGTGAATTCTCATTGTTATAGGCCTTGAAGGCCTAATATGAATGTATTAAGACAAATATGACGGTCACCACAACCGTATATTTGTTTGTTAGTTTGAACCCCGTCGACTTCTATTGACTCGTATAGAATGATCGGGTTCGAACTTGAATTCACTTGTCAACACGCGCAGCATCCCTAGACGTCACGTGTGTACCAATAACACGCTCGCCGGGGCCCATGCAGGTTTGGGGGTATTTTGTAATTGTTTATCGGACCTTGTCGACTCCTATTTATTTACTTAGGAGGATCGGTTCCATATTTAATAACCCGCGCAGCATCCCTAGACGTCACGTGTATATCAATAACACGCTCGCCGGGGCCCTTACGGGTTTCATGATTGATTTTACCCTCTTTTAGTGTATCTACACATATACAAACTACGGTGTACGTGCGGGGGTATTCTTGGAATAGACGCCTTCTGTCTGCTTGTACGAATGTTGCAGATCCGGTGGCGTGGCGTAGCAGCTTTCGAATAGAATTGTTCGCTGCTTCGTACAGGTAGACTGTCGTGCACTACTCGTTGCTTTCTGCAGGTGGATCATAGTGCACTAACTAATCTCCTGCTTTTGTTCGTAGATGCTTGTATTCGTTGTAGTTCTTTAGCATTTGTTTGTAGATTGTATGTAATATTGGTAGCGGGGCAGGAGCTCGTGGGAGCTTGTCTCTGTCATATTCCTTATGTACTTTGTTGTGGTATTTGACTCATGTAGTACATCTATCATTGTTACAAGTGGACAGGTAGATGTCTTCCTTCACATACTGGAATTGACTTCAGGATACTGCATTTACTGAAGTCCTTCTGCATCTACCCATCAGTCTTTGTAGAGAGCTTATATGTGTTGCAGATCTTTGCCTTCATATCATGGCTTTGTAATCAAGCTGTCTTTCTCACCATCTTCTTATCACTTGCAAATAGATTACCCTTGCAAATTCTTTTCCTTCAAAGATAGTTTAATATGCGCGATGAGTTCAAAATCTTCATTGAAATGACGAATACTCATTGAAGACTTTGTAAGCATGAAGATATTATTGCATCTCTCTATTTGATCCTTGTTACATGGTCATCGCTTAAGAATGAGAGCTAGAGAATTTATCCACCCTCAAAGTATTGCTTGCAATCACTCTTCATTTATAGGTAATTATTATTTAGTGATATTTGCATTCTAATTAGCATGAAGGTTCTTCCACATTCATTTGAGAGCTTCACATTTTGATTGCAAGTACATTGGTTGGAATGGATGTAGGAATCATAAGTCTCTCATACATCTTCCTTTGCATTTAAGTTGGAGCTTACCACTTGTAATCTATACAAGTTAGATCTTATATGGTTCATTTGAAATTCTTTATGTCGTCATCAAAATCAAATCCAAACTCTAACTTGAGTTTTTCTAGTTCAAGCTTTGCTCCAAGTTTGAGTTCAAATGATTCAAATTATGGCTCCTTTGAGTAAATATGAGATCCACATCCAAGCCTTGTTGTAGTTCAAAATTTGGGCCAAGGCTCATGCCAAATCCCTTTCATGTTCAAATTTATTTAGAGCCTTGCTTATTTTGGATCCAAGTTCCTTGTTATTTACTCATCTTAATTAAGTTCATATTATTTGATTAAATTCTATTTGAGTCCAAGATGAGTTCTCCATTTAATTCATCCAAGAACAAATCCATAAGTCCAGTTCATGTATGTAGGTCCTCTGCTGTTGTTCGAGTACAAGTTCTATGTCTTCTGCGGTCCAAGTCTTTTGAATTTGAGTATGAATTATCCAAGTCCAAATTAAGACTTCTTGTACCAAGTTCATTGTATTTGAGCTCCATTTTGAGCTCGTGTTATTGTTCTTGAGTTCACTTTAAGCTTTCTTGCACTTTTTTTTTTATTTTGATTCAATTGTTTATTAAGCCACTTAGATTTGTTCAAAAGTCCAAATACAAGTCATCCGTCGTTCTTGCATGTCATTCGAGTGCAATCAAGTCCAAGTGTAACATTGCGTTCACCCGAAATTTCGGCAGCCTTTCGGCGTCTCCCCCGTTTAGGGGAAAACTACGGAAAACTGGGCCTTTCCCACCACGCTAAGAAAAGCGTGTATGGTAGGTGCCCTCTTTCGAGGACATCGCGGCCGTGTATTTTTCGATCCCCCACCACGCTAAGAAAAGCGTGTATAGGTATTTTTTAAAAATATTTTGCAAGAAAAGCATTTTTTTAAAGCATTTTGCAAGAAAGCAGTTATTTTCCCGCAAGCGGGTACTTATGGGTATCCCCGCTTTGTCATACGCATCACACCGGGCTCCTATCCCACCACGCTAAGAAAAGCGTGTATAGGCGAGGTGTAATATCAGTTTTGCTTCAGGTTCGTCTGGACGAAGTTGGATCGTCCGGGACGATCGGTACAGGTTGTGTAGAAAAATCATGTTTGGCTGTATGGTTCGTCTGGACGAAATCAGGATCGTCTGGACGAAAATAAGTCAGAGAACCCTTCGCCAGGGACGATATGTAATTTTTCGTCTGGACGAAATTCTTCTCTTCATGGATCGTCCGGTACGAAGCTCGATCGTCCAGGACGATCAGTCTGGATATATATAGAAATGAGATATTTTGAAGAGAGAGAAATATCTGAGGAGAGAGAAAGAGAAAAGGAAAAAGAGAAAAACTGGTTTTCGGAGACCGCGGAGCGCTTTTCGTCCGACGCTGCTGTTGGGAAAAGTGAAGATCTCGTGGTAAGGACTCCGAACCCTGTTTCTGTTTTCAAAGATGTTGTGTTTGACCGAGTTGAGATCTGTTTTGTGTTTTCGTAGTCGAACTTTTGACGTGATTTGATATTGACACAACTTTCACCGCACAACTTCTGATATGTTATAGATATGATTATTACACACGATTTGAGTGTTTTCTGCGATGATTTTACCGGTCGGAATTGATTCTACGCGATTTTAATTGAATAGAAAATTATCAGGACTTGATTTGATTTGGACTCTATAGATTGATAGTCTTGTATTGATGCCGTGGATCTTCGTCTGTAATTTGGAAAGATTTGGAATTTGTGTCTTTTGCAGGATTTTTGTGTAAATTCGATAGACTGCCGTTACTCTACCCGATTTTCGTATGATTTCTGAATTGTCTGGAATTGATAGATTGAATCGATATGAATATGATTATTGATATGATTGCTTTAATATTGACTATTGGATTGCTTATTGATTGAATTGACTATTGATACTGATCGCAAGTGGAACCTGGTTGAACATTGGTTGGAGATTGATATTGATACCTGTACAGGATGGTGGGCCGACGGGCTTTCCTTTAAACATTGATTATTGATTATTGAAGGGAGACATAAGGAGTTTATTGATATGCCGACGGGCAAAAAGAGTGACGACTCTTATTGATAGAACCAATGTACGAATCTACAACAGCAATATAGAATCTACAACAGCAACATAGCCAGTAGTTTGTACTTGTTCAGTATATAGTATTGAAATGCATGTTTACTGTATTGACTCACGGATCTATTGCTTTATCGATTTCTACTTTATTGATTTGATCAGATTTACTGTATAGTACGATTTCATTAATTTCATCGATTAACTACTGAGCATTGATATAGACATTGATAGATATAGATACTGCATTGATAGCATGGATTTGGACTACTGCCTACCGATTCATTGATATTGCTGCCTATAGATTTTATAGACTCGCTGTTGCTACTGTTCTACACCGTATTGACTGTTGTATAGATTTCTTGTCAGAATGGATTGAAATTATCGTATTGCTTTCCTCGATTGATTTCATTAAATAGATCGTATTGATTTGACCGTATTGATTTGATTGACGGATATTGATTGATTTCGTTGATTTATCGAATTGCCTGCCGCTGCATTGACTGGTTTTATTGACTATTGATTTCCGCTGCATAAACTCATTGACCCTTGATTGATTCGGATTGATAGATTGACATGCATATTGATAGCATCGCCGTGCTTTGATTTCAGTTATAGGTATTAGGTGACCTGCTGGGCTTTGTAAAGCTCATTATATGTGGTTGATATTTTCAGGTCAGGGCTCGGGAGCAGGAGATAGGAGTTGATTCAGATCGACAGGTTTTAGTTTCTTTTGATCGATAGATGATTCTTTTGTACTCAGGACAGGATAGTTTCTTTACTTGTATTGGTAGTGTAGTTCCTGAGTATTGTACATGATGTTTTGAGATATGAATCGACTGTTATATTGATGTTTAAATTTTATAGATGTTTGATAGATTGCTTATTGAAGGTTTTAGATAACTCTGGTAAATTGTCTGAGTAATTGATTGACATTCTTTCCAAGTTTGATCTTGGGGTCGTTACACGAGGTTTCCAAGGCGATACGAATATCAACGAGGGATTTCAAGTGATCACTCGATTCGTTCAGAGCAGCGCGACAAACTTCCTCCCACCACGCTAAGAAAAGCGTGTATAGGTGGTCGTTTCGTCTCATTGCAAACATCGAAAATGGGTTCTCGGAGTTCTAGGGTTTAGGAGTTATACCTGCACGGGGTCGACGGCGTTGGCTCGAGGATCAAAATAAAAGATCTCTTATTATTATAATAATTAATTAAAAGTAATTACACTTAATTATAATTAAGAATAATTAATTATTATTAATTATTAATAATAATAATTAATTACAACTAATCATAATTGAACATAATTAATGATAATTTAAACATAATTAATAATAAAATTTAATTAATTAACCATAATTAATTATAATTACATATAATTAATTATAGATAATTAAATATTAATAATTAATTATAACTAAATATAATTAATAATAAATTATTATAATAAAATATTATTAATAATAATTGATTATGATTAATAATATTTAATCATAACTAATTATTTTTAATAATAAATAATTATAAATATTTATATTTAATCATACTTAATTACAACTAATTAACTAAATAACAAATAATAATAATAATAACTTATACCTAATTATCTAAGGGAGATCGGGTAAGAGCAGAGAGCAAGAGGCGGCTAAGGCTTGGGGTTGGATTCGGCTAGGTTCAAGTGGAGACAGAGGGAGATCGGGATGGAGGCTTTATTGCCGGAGTTGGGGAGTTTGGATGCCGGCTTCAGGTAGGAGATCTACCTCTCTCTCTCTCTCTCTCTCTCTCTCTCTCTCTCTCTCTCTCTCTCTCTCTGCTTGATGAGATCGGGAGGATCGGGATGGAGTGAAATCAACGGAGGCTTGCTGGAATGAGTTCGGGAATTAAGAGGGAGATGAGGTGGGAGCTCAGCGGCTGCTTGGCTATGGCTTGGAGCTGAGCAGGGAGCAGAAGAGATGAAGGTCTTCGAAGATCTGGAGCTCGTGTGGGAGGAAGTGAGGGAGGAGGTCTCAGCAGTGGAGGGAGGAAGTGAGGGAGGAGGTCTCGGCAGTGGAGGGAGGAAGTAGTGAAAGAAGTCTCGGCAGTGGAGGGAGGAAGTGTCGGTGTTCTGCGAATGAGGGGGTTTCCTTCTCATTTTAAAGGCCCGATCCGGGATGCGATCGAGACGAGCTCGCAGCTTTTTCGCAGGATTTCGCGGGACAGAGACTGAATGGCGCCAAACTCAGCGAGATCTCTGCAGAAATTATGGATCCAATAGATTAAAACTGGTATGCATTTCGTTTCATTCCTTTTTTGGTATTATGTGGAGGTTAACATCCCCCCCCCCCAATAGGCGATAGTATTTCAAATAGTGAAACGAATATATTGAAGTTTACCTACAACAGAAAGAGACACTGCTTTCCAACCAGAAAGCTAGTTAGTGATAATATCAAGAAGGGGAGAGAATTGAGAGATGAGGCATATTTTGATAGAAATGGGGATGCCCAAGTAAGTGAAAGTCATGTAGAGGTTTTGGATATGTAGGGTATCACAAATTTCCTTACTATAAGGAGAATTCGCTTGCATGATGATATAATTTTTATCCGGATTAACTTTCAAGTCAGAAGAGGTAGCAAAAGAGAGGAGAATGTCATTCGACACTTGATAATTTGATTGGGTAGCCTTGCCAAAAACAAGGACGTCATCCATATATAGAAGATGTGAAATTTTAAAACCATTGATATAAACCAGTTGGAAAGAACTTCCCTCCTCCATGTTGTCAAATAAGTAGGAAAAAGCATCCATGGCGAAGCAGAATAAATAAGGACTAAGGGGGCAGCCGTGGCACAACCCCACAGAGGAGGGGATAAAGCCCTCCAAACCCCCATCTATGCAAATAAAAAAGTGCACATTTGTAATACAACATTGAATAAATAAAGGGGAATACCCGTTTGAGCCATTCTCAGCAGCAAAAATTCTCTCGAAAGAGAATCAAAAGCCTTCTTGATATCCAATTTGGCACATAAATAAGAGGCTTTGGTGCATTTCTTAAAGAAACACAGAAATTCAGAAGCCAAGATGACATTATCCATGGAAATCTGATTACTGATGAAACCAGCCTGAGCCTGGTTAATAATAAGAGGCATAATGCATTTGAGTCTAATAGCAAGAATTTTGGATATAATTTTATACAAGGTATTGCAGAGGGAAATAGGAAATCTGAAATAGAGTTGACATGAGAGGTTTTGGGTATCAAAAAGATAGCAGCAGATTTGACCCCCTTAGGAAGATATTCTTTAACAAAAAAGGAATTAACAGCTTTGCAAAGGGAATGGCCAAGGATGTGCCAACCAGACTTATAAAATAGAAGTTAAAGCCATCAGTTCTGGGAGAGGAAGAAGAAGCCCTGATCTCAGCTTGGGCGATAGGTTCAGTGAGAATGGAATGCATTGAAGGGGGAAGAGCTCTGCTAGCAGGGAAAACTGAGATCTCATGGGTTTGAAGACCATGGGGATTAAACGAGTTCTAAAAATGAGCAATAACTTTTTGCTTAGCATTGCCAATGTTTCCTGAATTACCACATAAAGCAATACAAAGAGCAACACTATTAAAATTCTTCCTTATCCGAATTTTCGAGTATAAAAATTTAAGATCATCTTCTTCATCTTTAATCCATTTGGCTTTAGCCCTCAGTGATACCGAGGAAGTCCAAGAAGAGGTTAAATTAGCAATTTCCCCATTGGTGGCTTTCAAACTAGAATTGAGAGGAAGATTGGTGGGATCATAATCTAATAAAGTAAAGAGGGTCTTTTGCTTATCATGAAGGTTATGAAAAGATAGCTGAATGGCATTAGTAGAGGCCCAATCTTTATTCTTGATGGATGATTTAAGTTTTCTAAGCTTATTAGAAAAGTCCATCAGGGGATTTCCAACAATAGGCTCCAAAAAAACATTTAACATGATACCCTAATAATCATCATTAGAAGTCCATAAATTTTTGAATTGAAACCGATGAATAGTGAGGTGATTACAACCATCTTTGAGAACAATTG
The DNA here is from genome assembly GCA_022539455.1 of Dendrobium nobile. Classification (NCBI taxonomy): domain Eukaryota; kingdom Viridiplantae; phylum Streptophyta; class Magnoliopsida; order Asparagales; family Orchidaceae; genus Dendrobium; species Dendrobium nobile. Next base: position 68,115,721 of record CM039736.1, on the reverse strand, counting down.
GACTATGATCTGAGCACATAGGTTTTTCAACCAAGTAATGAGAGAGAGGATATTTGGCAATTCAAACCTTGTTTACTAAAACCCTATCAAGCTTGATATGTATAGGATTCTCAGTCTGTTGGTTGAACCAGGTATAAAAAAGACCAGTCGAAGAGAGATCATAAAGATGATTATCAAAGATAAAGGAATTAAAGTCACCTAGACGGCTAAAATGGAGGGCGCAACCCCCAACCTTCTCATTTTGGTATATGCAACAATTAAAATCACCTATCATGATCCACGGCAAACCAGGGCTAGGAGCATTATTGTAAAGTTGATGCCAAAGAATAGATCTTTCCTCCGCGGAATTGGAACCACGGGCAACACTCAGGTAAAAAGACATAGAAGGTACATAGATGATCCAGCCACAAATCATTTGTGTGGAAAAGAAGGTGGGAGCAAAATTAATTCTGTCCCCAACCCATTTGATCCAGATTCTACCATATGTAGATAAATCGAAATTGTTACAGCTTACTTTGGATTCAAACACGGTATATGCAGCACTAAATCAGGGATTTGCAATTGAATTCCTATGAATCCTATTCTCCAAAATACAAACCAAATCCAGCTTATGGGATTTTAAAAATTGCTTGCAAAATATTAATATAATCAAATAATTTCTAGGGTTATTAATATAATTTTGCTAGGGTTATTGAAAGAGGTTTTGGGGGGTAAGGTCATTGAGAAATACAATTTTTATGATGAAATAATTTTTTTTGAAAAGTTACTGTAAAAATAATTTCTCAGTATAAAAATTTCTTAAAATAAAACTAATGATTGCAATCTTAAATATATTAAAATAAAAAAATCATCCCAATCATATTCTATATTTATTGCCCACTTGCAAGTTGCAACAAATGCAAGTGTAGCTTTCAAAGAGTATTAGAAGTAAACAACGACTGACTACTCTAAAGCAGTTGGTCAATGCTTTAGAAAAGAAAATAGAAAAAGAAAAACAAAAGACAAAAAATTTGTTTTGATTAAAATTTGGACTGCTTTATACAGAAGACGACACATTGACTCTTTTTGGAAGACTTAGCCTACAGTCATTATTGAATAATTATAAATAAGTAAAAATAAAGGAGTGGTCATATAATGATATTCTCACTCTCTATTTCTGACATCCAAACAAATATTTCTCAATTTCTATGTACTCTATATCAATTACTTTAAAAAAAAATTTACATATATAACCCTCTATATCATATTATTTATATATCTAATAAATAAAACTTTAAAATTTCATATTTATTGCTCATAGATCAAATATAAGTACAATAAATAAATTATTAAATTTTATATAAATATATGACTAATATGAATGAATATAACAGTGGTGTATTTGATATTAAAATTATCTATGAGTAGTACATATGAAATATTAAAAATTTGAATGTTAAATATATAAATATTATGATATAAAGTGATATGCATATAAGTCCTCCTAAAAATAAATTATGGAGACAAGTAAAATCCTTTGAACTAGGCAAATTATAATTAAAAATTTAAAATTTTAATAAAAAATTGCATTATTATTTTTATTTATTTGAAAAGTTTAAATGTAGAGCATAATTTACCCACCAAATATCATCCTAGCCTCCTAGATACTTAAAGCATAGAGAACAATGGTAATGAAGGGCGTGAAATTATTACATGCAATCACCGGATGTCGTCCAGAGATTAATCAGGACGTGTCACGTCATTAATTTACTGTGTATCGTTATTGTGTACTGTTGTGTATCGGGTGACGTGACACATCCTGATTAACTTTTGAACGATCTGATAAGTATTACACGCAATAATTGCTCTATGTTGATCACGACGGCATGCATAATAGACTTGCCAAGTGCCAACTACTTTCTCCATCCAGAAGTAAAGTTATAAGGACAAATTTTAGGACAAGGTATAATAAAAATTATATATATATATATATATATATATATATATATATATATATATATATAATATTTAAATATAGATATAGCCACCCGTTTAATCGGTGGCTAATCATTGAGGCGATAAGTGACAATTTTTTTTATAATTCTATGGAAATAAATTAAATAAGATTTTATAAAACTAAGATGAATACATAACAATTATTAAAATAAAATTTCTTTGAAATTTTTTTAGGATTTAAATTTTATTAAATTAAATAAATTTTAATTCTAAGGAAAAGACTTAAATAAAACTTACTTTTGAGATTTATTATGTTTTTTTAATATATTTTTAATGGGAAATTGACTTTTTTTGTGGTTTCAAATGAATTTTTAGTGGCCTTTTTTTAATAATAATCCTTCAAAAAATATAAATAAATACCAATGCGTTTTTAGCCTTATTCAAAAAAATTTATTGTCCATTATCAATACATATTGCTTTAAGAACTTAAATAAATAAAATTTAAACTCTTAAGAATTATAAATAAATTTTATTACATTTAAATAAATCAGGTATTAATACATAACAAAAGTCAAAATTAATTTCTTAATTTTTTTTCCCTAGGATTATAAAAATTAAAAAGCCAACAAAAAAATATCTGTAGGCAAAAAGAAAAATCAATTAATCGCCCATTAAAAACACATAAATATATATATAATAAATATAAAAATTATTTTTTAAAAGTTTTCACCTTAGAATTTAAATTTTATTTAATTTAATAAATTTTAAATCCTATGAAAAAAGCTTAAATAAAATTCTATTTTAATTTATATAATTTAAATATTTAAGTTTTATCCTTAAGATTATAAAAAAAATACACAAAAAATTGTCATTTCAGTAGTCAGTGCTTAAAATTTTATTTCAATATGCAATTTTTAATAGTTAAATTTTTATATTACACCTACTTTTAAATTTTATCCCAAAAGTAAAACACACAAAATTATTAAAACAAATAAGATTAGAATATTATCATCTAATTTTGATAATAGCAATCTTAAAAACTAATATATAATATTTTTATTAAATTTAAATAATATGAAATTATGTGATTTTAATTTCTATAACATTCATGATATATAGAACAACAAAATAAAAAGATATTCACATATAATTGTCATAACAAATATTATAAAAAGTTGACTGATCAAGAAACTTTATTAAGACCATTCTGATGAAAACTAGATCAATATATTATGACCCTATTTCTCTCCCAAATTTCAATATTACTCATCTACAGCTCAATTCCAAAGCACACGTATACCCTTAGTAATATCAGACAACAAATAAACAAAATTTTTTTTCAAGTACATAACCGTTATGTTGATTCAGACAGGATAAGCATAGTAGTAGATCGGCTGAACTAAGGGTTGAATGTTCTTGGCTTCTACTACTGGCTTCTCCTCCTTCTCGGGGGTCACCATCACCAATTCCACAAACCCCATCTTCTTCCTCAACATCGTTGCAAGCTTCACCGAGTCGATCCCTTCGCCAACTACTGTGATCTTATCGTCATCGGCTGACACCGACACTATCCCTGTTTATGAAGTAAATTCAAACATCAGCTTAGTGAGTGCCACTCATCTTGATTTGTTGGTTGAGAATTCTGACTATCAATCAAGAGGTTTTGAATTCGAAGCTCGCGTATATTATAATATAAAGAATGTTACCGTGTAATTTGGTGACGCACTTGAGGGCCTTGGAGCGCTGCTTGTTGTTCTCCATGGAGAGCTTGAGCACCACCTTCTGCTGCAGATTAAGGAGAGATGTACTGCTTCAGTTAATTGCTTGAAGCTAAGCTGCTTGTCTGCAACTCTTAATTCTCTACAGTTTTGCATATACTCACCTTGGCCATGCAGGGAATGGTTCCTGACCGATAGTTATAACGTTAGTAGCTCGTACTGCTTCACAGTTTTTTTAATAGAGGCTATGAGGAGAGGATACGGCAACTGGGAAAGGATATATAGGACCGGACGAGGAAATGGTCAGTGGCGACGGAGTCGACGCGGAAAACTACAACGCAGTGAAAATAAATAAAAGTTAGATTGTAAAATGAGGCGTCTCTCATAAGTCATATGCATGATTGTTGCACCTTAGTTTAAATAATGATTCGTTAGTAAAATTGTAGAAATATGATAAGATTGAGAGAAAAATGTCTATCATTATATATATATATATATATATATATATATAGAGAGAGAGAGAGAGAGAGAGAGAGAGGAGAGGTTCAAAGTTCAATGATTTAATCGGGGTCGAATTGAGGTTGAATAGGAGGATGAAGTAATAAATATAGAAGTTATTTAAATATCATTCAAATAGCAAAATAATGAAAAAAATATAAGATTGTGAAAATCAGATCGGAAATTTTTTTTATATTTCTATGAATTCGGAATGGTCATAAAACCGAAAGGAAAAGTTTATGATTTAATGGTTCAATCGGGGTAATCATATGGCATAATAAATATAATTGGATTGAGGCATATTCAGGTTTGTAGCTTCCAAAATTGGGATCATATAAACTCCAATTTCAACAAACTTATAGTCAAATTGAGCGTATTAATGAGACAAACCCAATACACCAAAACCAGTCCTCCAATTTCAACAAACTTATAATCAAATTGAGCGTATCAAGGAGACAAACCCAATACACCAAAATAAGTCTAATCCAAACCCGAATGGGTCCAAATCAAGAAACTTAAGCATATTTGAAAGATCCAAAACTTAATTAGATGACCAAATGATCTCTAAATATGGCATGCTTATAATCGAATCGAGCGGCTTGACGAGACGAATCCAACAAGCCCAAGGACGCTTAATTCTAAAACCATTAAGCCACTTAAATGCTAAATAAATGCTCCATAATTAAGATAATTAGTATGGGTCGTTTGATGGACCAATCCGGATTTATCTTGGATCTTCTCCATATTTATTAAATATGTCACTCTCAAAATCTATAAATAAATACACTCTTTTCGCATGAAAGGGGCTTGAAGCTTTGGGGATTTGGACCTTTGGAAGTTTGGACCTTGAGTAATGCACGGGCCTTTCGACCATCATTTATGACAACAATCCCTCGACCAACTTCGCCTTACTACATTCGCTTTGACCTACGTCGCATGATAACAGTCCTACCAACCAAATAAATAGGACAATGTCATCTTGAGAATAGCTCTCATGTCACCAAATTCTTCAACTCCAAACAAGTAATGCACGACTACGTTCCTTTCGATCTCCATCCTACTGTTAATAGATTATATATGATGTATATTGCTTCATTGTCTTCCCCTAAGGGAGTGTCTCATTTGTAATTAACAACAAACTCTAGTTGATTCATTTCAATTGTGTCAAGCTCCTTGATTTTTTTTTTTCATTTTTAGGATTTTCTTGTAAAAAATTTAGTGTCTCTTATGAATCTTTTAAAATTTGTCGGAACTGAGTCAATTCTATGTTTGACCCGAACCCGACCTGTGACCCCATTTTGATAGCCCTACTAACGCAATTAATTCACCATAAATAAGTTTCGTGATTTTTTCCTTTCCAGTATGTTCATGCAAGAACTCGTGACTTTTGCACCCACTTTTATATGTGTATGTATTGAATCTTTGTACAAAATTAAAACATTAAAATTCGCTCTCTTGATGTAAATTTTATGGCACACAACAAATTTCTACGCACCAATAAAAATTTGTTATTTTTTAAATATTTATTTGTAAACCGATATACAAATATAATAAATAAGTATGAATTCTAAGGATCTTCTTACCATGCATGAGTACAAAAGAAAACGAAATGCGAGCATAAGACATCCAATAATTACCATTAGGTTTGTCATAGTAACAAACGATTATAAGTTACCAACCATTAATTAGTATTAATTATTTCACCTATGATGATGATATCATACATATCTATTCTTTCATAAAATTAATGTATATATAATGATGATTTAGTCACGTGGGTCAGACTCATTGATTTTTTAGTCCGTCTACTTGTTGACTACACCTCTTTTTTTTTTTTTTTTTTTGTGTAGAGAAGATATTCAAATTAAAAAAAGAAAAGTGTAACATCATTTTAAAAATTTCTATCATTTAAACTAATTAATACCTACCATAAAGTCTTTGATGAAAACTTAAGCTTCATTTGAGCACAAAAATTTTGTGCTAGAAAACTGCTTTAAGAAGCAAAAAGAAAGTAATTACAAATGAAGCCTTAGACTTCGTTTGGAACGGCTTTCTTATTGCTTCTTAAAGTTACTTTTTAATATAAAAATTTAATTTTTTTGTACTAAAAGGTTGTTTTAAGAAGCAGTAAGAAAGCCATCCCAAATGAAACCTTAGGCTTCATGTGGTGGTTTAGAAATCAGTAAGAAAGTTGATCCAAATAAAACCTTTCAAATAAATTTTGTAGAATGATATTGCTCTCTTGATGATCATGAGAGACAAGATTTAATAAGGCTTCGTTTGGAATAATTTTCTTACTGTTTTCTAAAATAAAATTTTTATTTCTTTTTTTAATTGTGCACAATTATAAATTTGAGTTCATTTTGTTTGAAAGGTGATAGTTTAATAAATAAATAAATATTTTGTTGTTATACATGCGTTAATTACCAAAAAAACAGTCCGATAAAACAAAAAAATTCTTCTACCGATACATTCCCCCGCGGCCCCGCGCATTGCTCGCCTTACGGCCTTATAGTACGTGGGACCGACCGTTTACTAGCTAATTTCTAAGTCTTTGTAGTCGTCACAAACCGTGTGCGTTCCCATTCAGTCGTTCAATCTAGAAGGCTTTCCTCGCTAATTCCTCCCTTCCCGACCCGCTTTCCCTTCTCCTTCCTCGTCGCCTTCCTATTTATATCTCCCACTCTCGAGCTCCAAAGGAACTCAAACACACAGCTTATCACAACACATAGCTCTTACAACTACTTGGAGCTTCCTCAGCGAGCAGCAAAACCAAAGGGAATTAATACAACTTCATTTCATCATCCATGGCCAAGGTATATAATTACTGTGCTCAGTTCTTACTAATGAATTTTGTTCAGCATCAAGCATCTAATTACAGAGTCCTCCATTCCTCCTTCATTTCTCCTTGACAGCAAAAGGTGGTTCTGAAGCTCTCCATGGAAGATGCCAAGAAGCGCTCAAAGGCCATGCAATGTGCCGTCGGAATGCACGGTAATTCCCAAACTAATTGAAAATATATAGTATCAAGCAAAGCCAGGTTATATATGAATTGGATGATGAAATGAAGTTGCTTTCTGCAAGTAGGTGTTTTGTCAGTGTCGCATGAGGGGGACAAGATGACCGTGGTGGGCGAAGGGATTGACTCGGTGGCATTGGCGACGCTACTGCGAAAAAAAATGGGGTATGCCGAATTGGAGTTGGTAACTGCAGTTGAGGAGAAAAAGGAGGAGAAGAAGGAGAAGGTGGAGACAGAAGTAAAGAACAAAATCCAACCAGTGATTTTGCCCTATTATTATGGACAATCTGTGGGAGCCATCACTCAACCGCCCTACTACTATGTGGATCACAGTTATGATCAAAATAGCTGCTCTATCATGTAAAAGCTGTTTTATTTTTTATATTTTTTTTCTTTTTTAAATCCTTTCTGCTCTCGCAAAGTTAAGGGTGCGCCTTTGTGATACAAATAAGAACCGTCAAGATTAGGATTGGGTTGCCTTTCAATATACTTTCCTGTAAATTTTGATGTTTTAAATACAATAGCCTCTATGAGTTTAATGATATATGCTTGATATGAAGGAATTTCTTACTCCAGTCAATCATGTGAAAGTTTTTTCTTTTTTTATTTTAACTTTTATTTTTCTGATGTTAATATGTGCTTTTGACTTTAAAGTTGAAGAACAATGAATGAATAGACTTGTTTTGTTTGGGACGGCTTTCTTTCTGCTTTTTAAAGCATCTTCTTAGTACATAATTTTTAATTTTTGTAATAGGAAGCTGTCCCAAACGAAGCCTAAGGATTAGTTTGGCTTAGTTTGGGACGGCTTTCTTACTACTTTGTAAAATAATTTTTTAATACAAAAATTTCTTCAACTAGAAATTTTTGTACTAAAAAGTTGTTTTAGAAAGCATTAAGAAAGTTGTGCCAAGGCTTCATTTGAGGCGGCTTTTTTACTACTTCTTAAAACAATTTTTTGTGTAAAAAATTTAATTTTGTGTTAAAAATCTGTTCTAAGAAACAATAAAAAAGTCATCCCAAAGAAATAAATTTCTATTGCCTTTCCATCTAAAACAAATTAAAGAAAGAATGACAGCAGCACACAGAATGTTGTTTTGCCCGTTTTTGATACATTAATGGAGAAATTCACAAGTCTTTGTTAAGAATTGCACAAAGATAATGAGCAAACTGGTAAGATAATTCGAGGTTATCCGGAACATCAAAAAGAAGAAAAGGAAACAGGAAAGAAGAAGAGAACATTAGAAAAGCTTTTGTGATTTTTCTATGCCCTTCTCCCATGCCGTCTTCCTCTATCTATAATGATTATGCCCCACTTCTTTTCTTTCCATCAAGAAAAAAGTTACATGAGAAAACAACCAACAATCATTTAAGAACTTTTTTTTCTTTTACTCTGTTCTCACCAACATCAGCACCCACTTCATCCTTTCTCCACTTAGCAGCCTTCTAGCGAAATCGAGGTATGATTGACCCTTAGGTTTATGCTATTCACAATCTTTGTGGTGCTATTGATTGCTCGTAATTTATTGTTTACGATTTGTATTCAATCAATCATGATTGTTCGACAAGTTTTATGCTGATTGTCTATTACCTAACAAAATTCTTCATTTTTCTTATCCAAGACCTCACAACGACAGTATTTAAAACTTGGTTATGCTAAGAAAGGTAGACTTAAAAAGACTTGGTTAGATGGTATTATAAATGATCTTTTTTTATTAGATTTAGATGAAATTTTGACTTTTAATATGACACAATTGAGAAAAACGAATTAATGTAGATGAACCTTACTAGGACACATGGTGGGATAAAGATTTGTTGTTTTTGTTGTTGTTATTGTTGAATGGTACTTGATCAATATATAAATTCGAATTTGCAATCATTAACTAAATTAGAATTTCAAATTAGAGAGGATAATTTGGGAGGAGTTATTGCTTGTGCTTTGTTTTTTATGATTTGTACTCAATCAAAATATAACTTTGAATTTACGCTCACTAACGAAATATTAATTTCAAATGTAAGAGAGGATAAAAAAAAATTCATCTTACTTCATGGTTATGATTTGTACTCAATCAACATATAACTATAACTTTATGCTTCGTTTGGTACAACTTTTATAATATGCATAGTTGTAGAAGAATTTAATGAGACAAAGCTCTTGGGACTAGCATCAAGTCAAGCATTGTTGTTACTCGTGATTCGTATTTTATAATTTGTACTCTATTAGTATTTCATATCAAATTTATGCTCAATGGAAATAAGTATTTCAAATGGGAGAGGGCAAAATAGCTTATCTTATTTTTAAGGTGGCAAAGCTTTTATAACATGTAGTTATGGAAGAATTTAAGAGTAAAACATTCATATTACAACAAGTAGTTATACAACCCCTCATGGATTCCATGGCTGCCTACATCCTTCTATTAAAGAGTTGAATCTCAAATCACTGGAATAATATTGAGCGGTGGAGAATTGAGATGAATGTTAAGTGCTAATTTATTTGTTGTCCTTATCAGTCCCCCACAAATTATTGAATAGATCTTGGAGCATTAATTTGTTTCCTAGTAGATGATACATACCTTTAGTGAAGATGTTATCTATCTGATTCTATATGGAAATATGATGAACCAGGATTACTTTGGGCTTGATACACTCATGAGTAAAATGATTATCAGCTCTATATGCTTAGTTTGAGAGTGAAAAGTTAAATTATTTGCAAGAGCAATAGTCGAAGCATCATTGCGATACAAAGGAGTTGAATTGCTAATGGGAACCTAAAATTCTTGAAGCAATCTTCAGAGCCAAATAATGCTTGTGGTAGAGCATTATATTTAGCTTCTGTGGAGAACATAGACTCTTTTTTACACACCATGAGACAAGAGTTGAAACAAGAAAAGAACAATATCTTGTGGTTGTCTTGCAATGATAAATGTCTCCAATCCAAATAGAGTCAGCGAAGGCGTGGAATTTTAGATTTCTTGCTTCTAGTGGTAATTCAAGATGAAGTGTCCCCTTAATGTAGCGAAGTATATGCCTTAAGATATGATGCTATTGATTTAGAAGATAGTGTATATGTTGGTAAACTCTACTAATATTGAATGATAACTCTGATCATGTGATAGTGTTGAAATATATATATATATATATATATATATATATATATATATATATATATATATATATATATATATATATATATATGATGAATTAAATGGATGATGCAATTCAGGTATACAATCACTACATTAGTATCATTTGATGACTATGATATATCTACTACTCTGCGATACGGTTGTACGATAAATGCAATATAACTATTGACGACAACGAACAATAAGATTTGATTATTACATTGATTTATTTATCCAATAATGACTGCCAATTCTTTCAAAGCTCATATTGCATATCGAGTTGAGGAGTGCAAGTAACATATGAGCAACTGATAGACATACATATATGCGACATGATTTGCTTTACGCCGTCCGAATCTGGACTCGATTCGCAGTTTTTTCGCTAATCTTAAACTTTCTGGATTTTATTCCGTCGGGCTTTTGGACTCGAGACATTTCGCGATTCAACTATCTAATGATCTTGATTATAGTAGAGTTTTTGCTAGGAGATCCTATTTTATCAATAATTGTCAAATGAGAGTTTTAAAATGGACCCTTTTTTTTGATGTTCATGAAGAGTCCCCTATAGTTCCGATTTGGATTTCTTTTCCTAACTTGAGATTACATTTCTTTAATCCCCAAGTCTAGCATGCTCTTGGTTCGATTTTTGGCAGGCCCTTGCAAATTGACCAAGCGACTGCTTCTAGGACTCGGCCTTCTGTGGCTAGAGTGCTGGTCGAAGTTGATATTTCTAAGAAACATCCCAAAGAAGTTTGGGTTGGCTCAAAAGCATTTGTTTATATGCAAAAGGTGGAATTTGAGAAGGTCTCGGATTTTTGCTCTCACTACAAGATTCACGGTCATGCAAATTCCGATTGTTTTAAACTACATCCTGATCTTAAGAAAACTGTTAAAAATACGGATGATTCACTTCATACTCCTATTATTTCTATTTCTAATAAAAATCTGGTCGATCCGGAGTTAAATGTTGTGCTTCAAAACCATGCCGAAGCTGGGACTAGCTCAAATGTGCCGGATAATAGAGGTGAGATGGATGCTAATATGGGAGGTATGGATGTTGGTAAGGATACTGATAATATTCCTAATGTTTTCGTTTATGTTGACTCTATGTTAAAAAATCCTGATGATGTACAAATAGCTGCAATGCATTCTAATATTAATCTGGATTCTGATGTGAATGATACTTGTGAAGAAGGGGAAATTATTCCGACTGGTAAAAAGAAGGACAAACAGGTGTATAATCTGGAGCGTGGTAGCTCTTTACCTTCCGATTTAGATGGCTCTAAATCTAAAAAAACCGTCGTGGATGATTATTTTTTAAAAATTTTGGAGGAGGAAAATTTTTCTAAAGTTACTAAAAAGAAAGGGAAAAGATCCAAAGATGCTGGATCCTATACGCAGTACTCTACTAAAGCACAAACTAGTGCTAAAGGTTCTCATGGTTAAGTCTCTTATTTGGAATATTAGAGATATTGGTGGGAAAGTTTCTAAAACTAGAGTTATAAATATTTTTAGGATTCATAATATCCATTTATTAGTTTTACTTGAACCTTTGATTGCTATGAGTAAACTTGATAATACTGCTTCTAAATTAGATTTTGCTAATAGATTTGCCAATTGCTCCAATAAAATTTGGATATTTTGTAATAATTCTATTAGGGTGAATATTATTGATGATTATGCTCAAGTTGTTCATACTTCCATAAATATGTTTAATTTTGAATGTAATGCCTCGTTTGTTTATGCTACTAGCACTAGAGGGGGTCGGTTGACTCTTTGGGACCAGCTTATGAATTTTTCTTCATCTATTTCGATGCCTTGGTGTATTGGAGTGGATTTTAATGTTATTTCTAATGCTACGGAAAGATTGGGTGCTAACATTCCTAATATTAATGCTATGGAAGATTTTAATTCCATGATATCTACTTGTGACCTTCATGATTTAGGTTTTTTTTGGTAATGCTTACACTTGGAATAGAGGTAACTTGTGGCAAAGACTTGATAGGATTTTATTTAATAGTAATTGGATTGCTAAGTTTCATATGACCCATGTTGAGCATCTTAGTAGGACTGCTTCTGATCATGCTCCTCTTTTGCTTTCTATCAATGCTAATCAGAAATTTATCCCGTGTGTTTTTAAATTTCAAAATATGTGGCTTTCTCATCATGATTTCCTTAATGTTGTGGAGAGTAATTGGCAGGCTCCTATTTTTTCCTAATAATAATATTTCAGGTATGGCCAGGTTATGGAACAAACTTAGTAGACTCAAGCAGGTGTTGAGATGGTGGAACAAACATATCTTTAAAGACTTATTTGCTAACATTATGAATGCTGAGAATGAGGTTTTGGAGCTTGAAAAAGCTTGTCAATTTAACCCTAAAAGTTCTAATTTTGCTGATCTTAATGTGGCTAAGATCAATCTTATTACTTTGCAAGAACAAGAAGAGATTTATTGACATCAAAAAGCTACTACTAAATTTACTGTTGAAGGCGATAGAAATACAATTTTTTTCATGCTTTGGCTAATAAAAAGAAAATCAGGAACCATATTTTTAAAATTTCTATTGATGATGGTAGAGTATTGGATGATGAGGAGTCTATCTTAAATTCGGGTGTGGAGCACTTTAAACATATTTTTAATAGTGCTTTTGTCTCTTCTAATATGATTAATTCTCATATTGTCCCTTCTTGTATCTCGGAGGCCGATAACTTATTTCTTACTATGACTCCTTCTGATGATGAAGTTTGGAAGGTTATGCAGGAGATGAATATGGATTCTATGGCAGGGCCGGATGGCTTTACTACTAAGTTTTTCATTAAGACTTGGAATATTATAAAAAGGGATATTATGGAAGCTGTTTCTGAGTTCTTTTCGGGTAAGCCCCATATTAAATTCTTCTCTTATACTAACATTGTTTTAATTTCCAAGAAAGAGGCGACCAACAACTGGAATGATTTTCGACCTATTAGTTTATGCTCTTTTTTTAATAAACTTATTTCTAAGATCATTGCTACTAGACTTGGTAATTTTCTTCCCAGAATTATTTCTCAAAATCAAACTGATTTTGTGAAAGGTAGAAGCATCTTTGATAATGTTTTACTTGCTCAAGAAATGACTCACGATATCAATGCTAAAGTGAGGTGGGAATATTATTTTCAAATTGGACATTACTAAGGCTTATGATAACCTTTCTTGGAATTTTTTATACAAAGTTTTATCTCTCTTTGGTTTTAGTAAAACTTTCATTTTATTGATTAAGAATAGTATTGAGCACTGTTTTTTTTTTTCTGTTATTATTAATGGTAGAAGTAATGGTTTTTTTAACTCTAGTCAAGGTGATCCTCTTTCCCCTGCTTTATTCATTATTGTGGTTGACTATTTTTCTAGGGGTTTGGTGGTTCTCTACAAGAAGTATCCTAATTTACTCTATCGTACGAAGGGTGGTATCCCCATTACTCACCTTAGTTTTGCCGATGATTTTATCATTTTTGCCAATAATTCTTTGACTAATATTAGATATCTAGTTAACTATTTAAATGAGTTTCAAAATCTGAGTGGGCTTTCTATCAATAAAAATAAAAGTACTTTCATTGTTTCTAAAGCCACTAGTCTTGGAAAAATTAATGAGATTAGAAGGATTTCTGGGTTCTGTTGCTCTTCTTTGCCTTTCAAGTATTTGGGTACTCCTATTTTCAAAGGGAGGAAGAAAAGGATGTTATTTGAAGAGATGATAACGGTTTTTTAGTATAAAATATCTAATTGGTCCTCTAATTTTCTCTCTTTTGGTGGGAGACTTGTGCTTATTAAACATGTTTTAAATTTTATCCCTGTTTTTATGATTCACACTCTTAATCCGTCTCCTTCTATTTGTCTTAGATTGGAAAGATTGATCAATAATTTTTTTTGGGGAGCTAAGAATGATAAGTCTTGTATTCTGTGGTCTTCTTGGAATAAAATGTGCGGTCCTTTCAATGAGGGTGGTTTAGGTTGTAAGAGTTTTTTGGATATGGTTAAGTCTTTTTCTTATAAACTTTGGTTCTCCTTTAGAGCTAAGGTTAGTTTATGGTCTAATTTTATGTTTGCTAAGTATTGCAAAGTGGTGCACCCTACTTTATGTTCTTTTAAAAAATCTAATTCTCCTGTTTGGAAATGTTTATGTCAGATTAGTTGGGAGGCTGACCTTTTCTCCAGTGGGGGTTGGGTAAAGGGGAAGTTTATTTTTGACAAGATAATTGGCTTGGGCCGGGCTCTATTGATAGCTTACTGTCTTCTCATACTCTGGTTTCTACTAAGATTAAATATTTTATTATTAATGGCAGCTGGAATGTCAATAGATTAAAAGAAATTCTGCCTTTTGATATTTTGCATCTTGCTTTGAATATTCCTTTGAATGTTAATGATACTGATTGCCTACTCTTTAACAATTCTACCAATGGTAGATTTAAAATCAAAGAAGTGTGGGAGAGATTTAGAATTAAAAAGGATGTTTCCAATGTTCTTGGTTCTATCTGGCATAACAATATTCCTTTATCCTACTCTATTCTTGTTTGGAGGTGCATTAAAGGTTTTCTTCCGGTGGATGAACGGCTTTGGAATGAAGGCTTTTATCTCCCTTCAAAATGTTTTTGCTGTTCTAATATTGAGAGTATTGATACGGCATCACAAAATCATCTTGATCGGGCACGAATCTCGAGGCAAAAACTAGTTAGAAACTTCAAAAAATGATTTCGGGAGCATATGAACTCCGATTTCAGCGAGCTTACAGTCAAACTGAGCGTCTCGGAAATACGAACCCAACGACACCAAGATCAACTCAATCTGAGCCCAAATGAGTCCGAATCAAGGGTTCAAAGCTCTATTTGAAGGTTCAAATAGCAATTTGAGTTACCAAATGGTCTCCGATTTTGACGAGCTTATACTCGAATCGAGCGGATCGACGAGACGAATCCAACGAGCCCAAGTTCATTGAATTCCGACATCATTAAGGCATTCAAATGTTCAACGAACGGTGCATGATCAAAGGATTCGATATCGGCCGTCCATTCAAACCACTCCCTGTTCGCCCTTGATCTCACGCCTATTTACGGGCTATGCCACTCCAGAAAAACTATAAATAGAGTCCTCATTCTACACCAAAGGGACTCAAGTGAAGAGAGAGAAGAAGAAGAGAAGGAGAAGGAGAAAGGGGAAAAGGAGATTCCTCACCTCCTCGACCACCGCCGCCGGAGCTCTTCCTGCTGCCTGAAGACGCCGGAACTCTGCCGGATTTTCGGGAAACGCCAGGAATTCGCAGAAGAAAGAAAAAGAAGAGGAGAAAGGGGAAAAGGAGATTCCTCACCTCCTCGACCACCGCCGGAACTCTTCCTGCCGCCGGAACTCTGCCGGATTTTCGGGAAACTCCAGGAATTCGCAGAATTTTGTAAACTTCTTGGAAGAAACAAATTGTACTTGGATTATCCCAACTTGTGGGATGAAATCCGCCATTTGTAATTTACGAAAGCACTAGTGGAATTTTGCAACTGGGCGAGACCCCGTGGTTTTTTCCCTTTTTGGGTTTTCCACGTAAAAACCTTGGTGTTCACTTTCTCTTTTCTGTTTGTGTGCGAAATACTCGTGCAATGCTAGGACGCGAATTTACAAACTCTACCGCCGCGTATATTCTCGCACGCAACAGTTTGGCGCCGTCTGTGGGAAACAACTATCCCACTACTTCGAGTACTGCTACGATGGTGAATAGGCGCAGCAGTCGTTTGGTTGGAGCTTCTCGCTCCAACTCTCGTCAGTTCAGAAACTTGTCTATTAACCATAGACGACCAATCTCAGTATCTTTGCACCCCGGGGGGCAAAATGCTGCCGGTGAAAGGACCTCAGGGCCTTCTTTGGAAGAAAGGATTCGGAAGATGGAAGAATCTCAGAACGAGATCCTTCAACTCCTACGAGATGATCGACAACCGACGTTGGAGGAGATCCTTCTCCCTCGGGATCCACCAAGAGTTGAAGATGTTCAATTCGAGCATCTTCAAGAAGGGATTCACCTTCCTCCACCTAGGAGACATCCTCAATCACGACAGGAAGATGAACTTGCCGATACAGCGAGTTCAACACATCCTCGCATTTTTTCGGATCTACCCGAAGGCTCTCCCCAACCACACATTGCGGAACTCCCTCAGAATGTCCTGCGTCACGAACTGCGAAAATTGGTACGGGAAGAGTTCCCCGAGGAGATGTGAGGCATGCTCTCCGACAGAAGAATTTCCTGGAATCATCACCTCTAACTGAAGCCATTCTTCAGCACCCCATTCCGGTCGGATTCAAAGTGCCAAACGTTGAATCCTACGACGGGACGACCGACCCGTATGAGCATGTTGACTACTATAGAACCATCATGCATATTCAACGAGCATCAGACGCGCTCCTCTGCCAGGTCTTTCCCGCCACCCTTAAAGGACAGGCCCGAACGTGGTTCTACTCGCTTCCACCTGGAACGATCCCCTCTTTTGTCAAATTGGCCAAAGTATTCGTCGAACAATTTGTGGCCAATCGAAGAATTGCTAAGGATTCTTCCCACCTATCCGGGATTCGCCAAAATGAGGGAGAATCATTGAAGAAGTATTTTCAACGATTTTCCACTGAAGCACGACAGATTCCAGGAGTAGACCCTGAATTACTCAGAGGGGTCTTTCTTGGAGGTCTTCGTCCTGGACCCTTCTATTCGGCCCTTATGCGAGACACCGTCCATTCATACGCTAACTTGATCCATCGCGTGGAGGCACAAATCTCTGCGGATGAAGCTATAAATGCTCACAGGAAACAGTTTGAGCAAATCAGCGGGAAGCGCAAAGGTGCACCTGGGATGGATAATTCTTTCTCACAGCAGAAAAAGCATGGGAAGAATAATCTACCTCATAGGTCTCCGTCACCACGACGAGAACCTTGCCAAGAAAAGGAGTACACACCACTTAATACATCACAAGCAAATGTATTAATGGCCATCCGGGATCATGAGAATGTGAAATGGCCACACCCTTTGAAGCCCAATGTCGGAAACCAGGAGCAATATTGCCACTTCCACCATAGCCGTGGGCACACTACTGAAGCATGTTGGCAGCTCAAGGAAGAAGTTGAGAGACTGATCCGACAGGGATATCTCCGACAATTCATCAAGAATACACCAACCCGAGATGAAGTTGGTCCGACTGGGGGGCAGAAGCAACAACAAAGACAACCATTGAATACTGTTCAAATGGTTGGAGAGATTGAATGATCACGCACTTCGTGTATTTGTATTAGCAAATATTACTTGTCTTGTTGTCGCTTTTATGTTGAGTTGAGTGTCACTTTGATATCTCTAATATCTTCTTCCAAGTTAAATGTTGTCGTATTGTCACCGTGCGTAGATCTTGTGTGTTGAGTACTTTGTAATTTGTAAGTCGTACTAGGGAACTATTGTATTATCTTACGTAATGCAGTAATATAATGTTCATGTTGTTGTGATATAATTTTTTCTCTTATGAAAGATAAGAAAAAACTTCTCAAACTCTTTCTCCGTGATTCGAGAAATACACAATCCATATTGTATCTCAATCACCGGACGATCAATCCCAGGGGGATTTAACCCTGGCCTCATCCACACAGGTTAACGTCGTCGAGCAGGGCTCCGACATACAACCTCGGATAGGTCTTACATCCTTGGTGGATTCTCTCGACCTCTTCCACACAGGTTAATGTCATCGAACAAATGTTCTGACATACAACCTCGGATAGGTCTTACATCCTTGGTGGATTCTCTTGGCCTCATCCACACAGGTTAACGTCGTCGAGCAGGGCTCCGACATACAACCTCGGATATGTCTTACATCCTTGGTGGATCCTCTCGACCTCTTCCACACAGGTTAATGTAATCGAACAAATGTTCTGACATACAACCTCGGATAGGTCTTACATTCTTGATGGATTCTCCTGACCTCATCCACACAGGTTAACGTCGTCGAGCAGGACTCCGACATACAACCTCGGATAGGTCTTACATCCTTGGTAAATTCTCTCTACCTCTTCCACACAGGTTAATGTCATCGAACAAATGTTCTGACATACAACCTCGGAGAGGACCTCTACTCGACGTCGGACTTCTGCTCGTTAGAAGACTCCTACTCGCCGTCAGACTTCTGCTCATCAGCGGACTCCTACTCGTTGTCGGACTTCTGCTCGTCGACGAATCTTCGTCGGTCTTCTACCCGACGTTGAACTTCTACCCGACGCCAGCAGACTTCTGCTCGTCTTCGGACTTCTTCTCGTCGACGAACTTTTGTCGGTCTTCTACCCGACGTCGAACTTCTACCTGACGTCGGACTTCTACTCGACGTCAGACTTCTGCTCGTCGATGAAATTTCGTCAGTCTTCTAGCCGACGCTGAACTTCTACCCGACGTCGGACTTCTCCCTGTCGTCAGACTTCTGCTCGTCAGAAGACTCCTACTCGCTGTCGGACTTCTGCTCATCAGCGGACTCCTACTCGTCGTCGGACTTCTGCTCGTCGACGAACTTTCATCGGTCTTCTACCCGACGACGGACTTCTCCCTGTCGTCGGACTTCTGCTCGTCAGCGGACTTCTACCCGACGTCGGACTTCTCCCTGTCGTCAGACTTTTGCTCATCAGCGGACTCCTACTCGTCGTCGGATTTCTGCTCGTCGACGAATCTTCGTCGGTCTTCTACCCGACGTTGAACTTCTACCCGACGTCAGCAGACTTCTGCTCGTCGTCGGACTTATGCTCGTCGACGAACTTTCATCGGTCTTCTACCCGACGACGGACTTCTCCCTATCGTCGGACTTCTGCTCGTCAGCGGACTTCTGCTCATCGTCAGACTTTTGCTCGTCGATGAACTTTCGTCAAGCTTCTACCAGACGACGGACTTCTCCTCGCCGTCGGACTTCTATCATTCTTCTACTCGTCGTCGGAATTCTGACAGTTGATGGAATTTCGTTGGTCTTCTGCCTGACGCCGTACTTCTACTCGTCATCGGATTTCTGACTGTCGTAGAAATTTCGTCGGTCTTCTGCCCAATGACGTATTTCTACCTGACGCCGTATTTCAGCAGTTCAACAAATCTCTCGAAGAACTGAGGGGAGAAAGAAATCCCGTAGGCTTCTGCACGCGAGGAGGAGCGCTAATTCGAGCAGGAAAAAATTCCAACTCGTAAATAGCGGAAGCCTCAACCGCCAGTAAGCCGGAGGGAGAGAAAGAAATCCCGTGGGCTTCTGCACGCGAGGAGGGGCGCTATTCGAGTGGGAAAAAATTCCAACTCGCAAATAACGGAAGCCTCAACCGTCAGTAAGCCGGAGGGGGAGAAAGAAATCCCGTAGGCTTCTGCACGCGAGGAGGGGCGCTATTCGAGTAGGAAAAAATTCCAAACTCGCAAATAACGAAAGCCTCAAGCCGTCAGTAAGCCGGAGGGGGAGATCCCGTAGGTTTCTGTGCGCGAAGAGGGGCGCTATTCGAGTATCCCAACTCGCAAATAGCGGAAGCCTCAGCCGCCAGAGAACCGGAGGGAGAAAGAAAGAGAAGTTGTAAATTTTCTAAAGGCCTAGGAGGCCTATTTATAGGTTTTAGAGAGAAAGATGGGGAGTTTCTAGAGTTATCCAGCAATTTTTAAATTTTCGAATTTTTCTGAATTTTTTCGGAATTTTTTGAGATTTTTTATGAATTTTTTGGACCCAAAAATGACAAAAAAGGGGCAAAATACGCGCTTGTGGGGCCCACATAGGCGGTGCGCCAACCGGCCGCACCGTTTCGCGCGGCCAGCTCACCAATCCGCGGCCAGAAGGCGCGGATTGCGGCCAGCCGCGGCAGGTCCAGCGCGAGTGCGGCCTGGAACCGGGTCCGGGTTCAGCTCACGCGATCGCTGCGCGCGATCGCTGTCCCGCGCGCAGAACAGCGCGCGGTCAAAGACCGCGCTGTCCGCGCGGTTCCCTCCGCCGCGCGGTTCCGCGGGAGCCGCCGCCGGCGAGCGGCGGCGGGCGGCGGCCGGCCGCCGGCCGGCCGGTTCGGCCGCCTATGCGTGTCTGGGCCTGATTTCGGCCCGGACGGACCGATTCGGACATTTTTGGGGTCCCCGGACACGTTTTTCGACGTTCCGGACTCGATTTCGACACTTTCGGAGCTCAAAGGAGCCTCTACGATCAAGTTTGAGCAAGCAATTAACTTTCGGAACGCAATTTTTGCGATTCGGCCAATGTAAAAGTTCGGAGCAAATATTTTCGGACTCCTGTTGCTCCGACGTTCGAAAATAGGGGGGCAACTGATACGGCATCACAAAATCATCTTGATCGGGCACGAATCTCGAGGCAAAAACTAGTTAGAAACTTCAAAAAATGATTTCGGGAGCATATGAACTCCGATTTCAGCGAGCTTATAGTCAAACTGAGCGTCTCGGAAATACGAACCCAACGACACCAAGATCAACTCAATCTGAGCCCAAATGAGTCCGAATCAAGGGTTCAAAGCTCTGTTTGAAGGTTCAAACAGCAATTTGAGTTACCAAATGGTCTCCGATTTTGACGAGCTTATACTCGAATCGAGCGGCTCGACGAGACGAATCCAACGAGCCCAAGTTCATTGAATTCCGACATCATTAAGGCCTTTAAATGTTCAACGAACGGTGCATGATCAAAGGATTCGATATCGGCCGTCCATTCAAACTTTTCCCTGTTCGCCCTTGATCTCACGCCTATTTACGAGCTATGCCACTCCAGAAAAACTATAAATAGAGTCCTCATTCTACACCAAAGGGACTCAAGTGAAGAGAGAGAAGAAGAAGAGAAGGAGAAGGAGAAAGGGGAAAAGGAGATTCCTCACCTCCTCGACCACCGCCGCCGGAGCTCTTCCTGCTGCCTGAAGACGCCGGAACTCTGCCGGATTTTCGGGAAACGCCAGGAATTCGCAGAAGAAAGAAAAAGAAGAGGAGAAAGGGGAAAAGGAGATTCCTCACCTCCTCGACCACCGCCGGAACTCTTCCTGCCGCCGGAACTCTGCCGGATTTTCGGGAAACGCCAGGAATTCGCAGAATTTTGTAAACTTCTTGGAAGAAACAAATTGTACTTGGATTATCCCAACTTGTGGGACGAAATCTGCCATTTGTAATTTACGAAAGCACTAGTGGAATTTTGCAACTGGGCGAGACCCCGTGGTTTTTTCCCTTTTTGGGTTTTCCACGTAAAAACCTTGGTGTTCACTTTCTCTTTTCTATTTGTGTGCGAAATACTCGTGCAACGCTAGGACGCGAATTTACAAACTCTACCGCCGCGTATATTCTCGCACGCAACAAGTATTAATCATGTTTTCTTTTTGGTAATATTGCTCAAAACGTGTGGGCTTATTATGGTAGAATTGTTAATAAACTTATTCCTGTTTATGATCCCATGTCCATCAACAATATGCAGGATTTTTTGGCTGGTTAGATATCCACTATTAAAGGTCATATTCTTAATCTCTTGCCGGTGCTTATCTTATGGTTTATCTGGAAAGGTCATAATGATGCTAAGCATAATGGGATTAAGATGGAGGATATGAGTATTATTTCTAATATAAATCATAAACTGCTTCAATTTTCTATTGTCAAGCTGATTTCAAAAAAAAAAATTTATTAACTGTGATAGTTTCTGTGAGATTCTGGGCATTCCAATCAATACTGAAGAGATTATGAAAAGGGAAAGAATTGTGAGATGGCTGAAACCGATTCCCCCTAATCTGAAACTTAACACTGATGGTTCCATGGATCTTATTTCGGCTGGGTATGGTGGGATTATTCGTGATAATGTTGGCAATGTGATAGTGGCTTATGCGGGCCCTTCATCTCCGTGTAAGGTCATTGTCGCAGAATTTATGGGTTTACTTAAAGGTCTTTACATTTGTAAGAATAGAGGTTTTATTAACATTGAGGTGGTGACGCAGGAGCGTCCCTTTGAATAAATTGTATTTTCTTGTTAGTGATTGGTGTAGCTCTATTTCTTGTATAGCCTATTATGTGACTACCTGAAGTCTTTAAATATAGGTCAATGTCTTGTAATAAGGAGAGATTTGGAGAAATGAATATGATTTGAGTTTAGTCTCATGTGTTTCCTGTATCCTAAGAGTGATTCTTAGGTGGTGGATCTTTTCTCCAAGAAGTTCTTGGAGCGGTGTCCGGCGACTGTCATCGGATTGTCGACGTGGATTCGTCGAGCCCCCTACTTGGCCGGTGTCATTTGGTATCAGAGCTGGCAAGTTGCTGGCGTTCTTGTCCGTAGCCGTGTCGCCTCTGCCACTGTCGTCAATTGGTGGCAACCCATCTTTGGTGGCGAATCGGCCTCGGAAGCGGAACCGATTCGGTGACGAATCGACTTCATTTGGTGTTGGTGGCGAAGCCCAAGCGGTGGCTATAGTTCTTCCTCCGCAGCGCTAACATCCACCTTTCGTTTGTTCTTGGGTGCGGACCTCAAGAAAGCAATTAGAAACTGAATTCTTGCTGCTGTCCAGTTTTCAAATCCATCCAAGAAAGGTGAAATCTTCTTCGGACAGAGCCAGATTTCATCGAGGATCCGTCTCGAGCCTCATCTCTGTTTCTTTCTCGGTATCTCAGCCTCTTTCTTGCCGATGATCTCACACTAGGGACGTTCTCTGGTAAGTTGTTGGCAGGCCGATGGAGCAAAGCTAGTTTTTGATAAAACAAGATCTCGAACTGCTTTTGGGCAAGTTTCAGCCTCCCAAACTTGATGTTCCAGATCCTCCCATTGATTTTAATTGTTTTCCAATGGGTATCTTGATTCATGGATGATTCTTTCAAAAAAAAAAATTTGTGTCATGTTTTTGTTTTCACGTCAAGAACAGCCTTTTGTTTTTGGAATTGTGTTCAGTGATCAAAGAGAAAGAACTCCTTGGCTTCGTGGAACTGACATCGACCACCCATTGCCTCCTTCGGTCAGTAATACCATTGTATCTTCACATCACATCAATTATTACTGCCGTCGAACCTATTCTTCTCCAGCAACATTCGCTCCAAAAGATGTCACCTCGCTGGAGTTGTCAACGACCACTTCGAGATGCAGAAATAGAAGATCTTTAAAAAAATATTATTCAACTCAGACGACGGCTGTCAAGGCTTGAATAAAGGACAGATTGGGGCACCCTCAACCAAAACTTTGACAGTTTCCAATCGCGGGACAATTATGCTTCAATGACGGATTCAAGATCCTTCGTTCCAACTAAATTCTTACGAACGGACGACAACGACGAGGGCATTGTAGATGATCAGATCTGTTCCATCCCACCCTCGATCGAGTTCAACTTCGAAGAATTTGAAGATCCACTATCGAAATCGTCGTCTTT
Organism: Dendrobium nobile; assembly: GCA_022539455.1. Classification (NCBI taxonomy): domain Eukaryota; kingdom Viridiplantae; phylum Streptophyta; class Magnoliopsida; order Asparagales; family Orchidaceae; genus Dendrobium; species Dendrobium nobile. The sequence continues at coordinate 68,092,065 of CM039736.1, read as the reverse complement.
GCCTATCTTTGATGAACCCGTTTATGACGTGTATAATGACGACGTGTTTGACAGAATTCTTGACTTTGATCAACCCACATATGATTGCAACAAGAGCAAGAAGGATGCCCAACCGGAGTTATTCATGAATATCATTCATGATAAGGTAACGAATGCTCTCTCCCTCATTGACAATGGAATTGATATCACCAAACTTGACCACGACAACCATCTTGGTACCTTCATACATTCCGACACAAAATCCTTGGAGACGATCGCTGTGGATGACTATTTTCGAAGAGATAGGCTTTCTCATGTCAAGAAATATGAGGTTGAATTTAATAAAGCTGCACAATCTCTGGATGATGCTGTTATTCCTACTAACCAGAAGAAAGTTGCTTTGAGTCGATTAATCAAAGATAATATTGCTTTCATAGCGGTACTTGAAGACAAATTTAGCAACCATGTTGCTGATTGTCTTGGGAGCAGACAACCTCTTTATGTGGCTAATACTAATGTAAATGCTCCCCAATAACTCACAGATGTTAAGCTTTGGCAGGTTCACACCCTCTTAAAAGGATTGGAAAAGATAGCAGTTAGTGCTGACATCCCAATGTTGGTGTGTGCATATTTTAATTCTGTTCCAAGCAGTGCACCTGATGCTCTACTTGCTATGGGAAAAGTAGATCAGATGCATTCAAACTTGGTCGTTGATCCCCTTGGGATCTTACACCCTGCAAGCAAGTTAAATCATAAACTTCCATTTGTTAGCGCATACTTATCATTTTCAAGAATGATAAGCGTTGGTCCAAGTTTAGAGCAACAGAGGATAAAAATAGACTCCACAACATATAAATCTAACACCGGGTGGAAATATCCAGACTGGTTTAGCCAACCAAACCCACCTCCTTATGGTGGCCAACCGGATCTCTTTCTACGAGCTCAAAGTTTCCTCCTACCCCGGTAGAATGATGCAGGAGCGTCCCTTTAAATAAATTGTATTTTCTTGTTAGTGATTGGTGTAGCTCTATTTCTTGTGTAGCCTATTATGTGACTACCTGAAGTCTTTAAATATAGGCCAATGTCTTGTAATAAGGAGAGATTTGAAGAAATGAATATGATTTTAGTTTAGTCTCATGCGTTTCCTGTATCCTAAGAGTGATTCTTAGGTGGTGGATCTTTCCTCCTAGAAGTTCTTGGAGCGGTGTCCGGCGACCGCCACCGGATCGTCGACGTGGATTCGTCGAGCCCCCTACTTGGCCGGTGTCAGGTGGAGTTGGATGCTCTTAGTTTAATTCAAATTATCAATAATAAGGATGTGTATGTCCCTCATTTATTTTATATTATTAGGAAGATTCGTATGGCTCTCTCTACTTTTAACTACACGATGAAACATGTTCTTAGAGAAGGGAACGCGTGTGCTGACTGGTTAGCTAAACTTGGTAGTAAGTTGGATGAGGAGAAAGAGTTTGATTTGGTTAATATTCCTCATTTGTTAAAAGGTTTGGTCAACCTGGATAAGATGGGCTTGCCGTATATCAGATCTAGATGGCTTTTTCTTCCTCTGGTTTTTTGTTTGGGCGTCTGTTGGTCGAGGTTTGGCCTCATAACTGGGAGTTTCTTTATTTTGTGCCTTGCAGCAGTTGTTTTTCTGGGTGGGGTGATCTTGTTACTGGAATCTGGGTAATGCTTTGGTTTATTATTTCGTTCCAGGTGTTTCATCAGTTGGTATTTGGTGATCAGTTTCTGTCATTTTTTTGGACTGGGTGGTTGCTGCTTTGCAATATTTCTATGTATTTTTGGTGGAGATTTGTTAATATAGGTTCTGTGATTCGTTATTATCTCAGTTTTGAGCTTACTGATAAAGCTTGTCTCTGTTGTTGGAAAGTTTTTCTTGATGAGGTTGTTGGTATAATTCATGCTTTCTTGGGTATGTGCTGTTATCTTAATCCTTTAGGCTGGATTATTCTGGATGGGAATGTTGGTGAGAAATTTAGTTTACGTTATCAAATTAAGATTTACATTTCTAATAGTTTAATCTATGTTATGTTTAATGATTATTTTAAAAGAGTTTTCTGCAGGGTTTGTTCTGATTATAAAAGATCCAAGGTAAGCTTTTTTCCTTCTATTTTACTTGATTATATGCTGTCTTTCTTTGCTTTTATTTTTTGCAGGAGGTTTGTGTTGAACGGAAACTATTTGAGCTTCCTTTTTTGGGTGCTGTATACTCTCAGCCCTAGTTTTAATTTAGATATATTTTGTAAATTTAGAAAAAGGAACCACTAGCTCGTAGGTTTTATTTCTTTTTATCTTGTAGCTCTTTCGAGCATTAGTGAGCTGGAGGTTCCTTCTAAGGACCTTGTAACCGCTTTTTTGGAAATTAATGCGTAGGCCCCGCCGTGAGTTTTAACAAATATATATATATATATATATATGCGACATGATAAACTTTGGGAATGTTGCCAAAGCCAACATAAGCTCATGCAATTATTTCTTCGCCCATTGGTTATTCAACCCTTACATAGTACATACAAATGAAATCAAAATACAAAAAAAAAAAAAAAAGTTGTATTCCTAACGAAGGATCGACTAGTAAATTATCAAAATTATTTTCAGGTCTTTTTACCATTTCTGATGGTTTATTAGACTATAAAAAGAATCTAAAATTTCCACCAATATATCAGTTACAGTCCAAGAGAAAAACAACTTTCAAATTGCTTGCAAAAAAAAAAAAAGAATTCAATTTCAAAATTCAATGAAATTTGATGGAGATATGTCAATCTTCTTGGGAAATCTGAAGCATAAACTGAACCAAGAAATGTTATTTAATCACTTGTGTAGTTGAAGAAGCACGCTCGTTCCCTTCTTTTGAAAAAAAAAAAAAAAAGAAGAAAAAGAAAAAGTTCACTACATAAGCAATTTGCATATCGTTTCTACACCAACTAATTCTACAAGGCTTCAGGGTAATTAAATATAGCTAGCAAACATGTCTGGCTCGTATTCTATCACTGATTGATGCTCAGCTTTTGTTTGGTCTTAATGGACTAGTTTTGATATCTCATTCTGTGATACAATTTATAAAGTTATACTTGACCAGAAATTCGGAAGCTATGATATTCTGTTATTCAAGCTTGAGCTCAGAAAGACGTTGTTGGAATTTTAAGTTCCTTCATATTATCTTTCTTCTTCAGCAACAAACTCCAAAAAGGTTAAGTAATTATAATTCGAAAGAGTTTGTCTTACTCTTAGGCTGATGCAATTATAAAAAAGAAAGAAAGAAAGAAGGCTTTAAGCAATCAGCATGACGCCGGAGCGTCCTCTGTTCGTAATTCTTTTTCATTTCTATTAATTTTGTTTTTTTCGTGTTGCTGCTTATTTGTATAGCCTTCACTGTATCCGTCGTCTTACCCGCTTGTATAAATAAGTGCCAATGAAATATAGATGGCAGAGAGGTTTATCCATTGTTTTCTTTCTTTGTTTACTCGAGTTATTACTTGGTTGTATCCTGAGCTCTATTGTTCAGGTGGTGCGTGTAATAGCTTTCTGTATCCTGAATTCTCTAATTCAGGTGGTGGTGATTTCCCTGTTCTTGATGCTAGATCGCTGTCCTAGGCGATTCGACTTGTTTGCAACACCCTCTTTCGGATCGTTGAGTTGCTAGAGATTCCACGGCGGAGTCAGATTGGTATCAGAGCTCAGCAAGATGCCGCCTAAGAGAAATCAACAAAGACCGGTCCAAGATATCCTCATTGAAGATCTCCAACGAGAGATCCAACTGCTTCAACAAAAATTAGCCATGTTCGAACAAAAGGAAGCATCAGATCATCAAGAAGGTGATGAAGAGTTCAATCCGTTTCACGAAGACCAAATCAGCGACGAAGATAGAGGTAAACACTATCAAGACTTCGTCAGACGAGGAAGACGGGATGATTGTGGAGTCAAAGTTGATCTGCCTGAATTTGATGGGCGGTTAGATCCCGACGAATTCTTGAATTGGCTACACATCGTCGAACGTATTATTGAGTTTAAAGAAGTACGTCCTGACCGTATTGTTAAACTCGTGGCCATCAAGCTCAAGAAGAATGCGTCTCTTTGGTGGGAGAATGTCAAAAGAACAAGAAGTAGAGAAGGACGAAGTAAAATTACTGAATGGGCCAAAATGAAGAAGGAGCTGCAACGAAAATACTTACCGGACCATTATAAACACGACCTCTTCTTGAAATTCCACCGAATCCAACAAAATCAACTTACTGTTGAAGATTATGTTGCGGAATTCAAACAACTATCTCTCAAATGTGACCTTATGGAACCAGAGGAGAATATAATTGTGAGGTTCTTGGGTGGGCTGCACCCATCTATAGCGAATACTGTTCAGCTACAACCTTACTGGACGTTGCAAGATGTTATTAACCTGGCCCTCAAGGTAGAGAAGCAGCAGCGAACGGGGCGACAAGTGTCGACTCGAGCTTTCCATAGAGAACTAGCAGAGGAGAAGGCTGAACCCAAAAAGAATGTGGCAACTACTGCCTCATTCAGCAAGGAAGTTGGGAGTCAAGCAAGTAGCAGTCGAGGCCAAGCAAATACGACGGGGTTTCCGGCCCGGAAGTGTTTCAAATGCCAAGGATTCGGCCACATAGCCTCCGGTTGTCCCAATCGCAGAGTCGTCACATTGATGGAAGAACGAGATCAAGAAGCTCAAGAATTAGTGGAACCCGAAGTAAATGATCCGGGCGATGGTCAGATGTCCACAACTATTATCCCTCCAGATGAAGGTCCACTGCTCGTCCTTCGTCGATTGTTAAACGCTCACAAGGAAGAACCCATACAGCGACATAATATTTTCAGGACTCGGTGCACGGTGGGTGGCCACGTTTGTCAATTAATTATTGACAGTGGAAGTTGTGAAAACGTGGCCTCCACTATCTTGATCGAGCGACTGAGTTTACCCACAGAAGACCACCCATCTCCATACAAATTAGCTTGGATTCAGAAGGGAAGTGAAGTGGAGGTCTCAAAACGCTGCTTAGTTAATTTTTCAATTGGAAAATTTGAAGAGCAAGTTTGGTGTGATGTGGTCCCAATGGACGCATGTCACCTACTATTGGGTCGACCATGGCAGTATGATCGCAAGTCGATCCATGACGGAGCTGCGAACACTTATACCCTGTGGCATAAAGATGAACAAATTACACTGGTTCCGTTGGATGGTGGTCTTGCTGAACCCAGAATCAATTTAAGTCTTGTGAAGCATTCCCTGTTCGTGAAAGATTTACAGGAAGCAGCTAGTGGATATGTAATGCTCATGATGGAAGCAAATGAAACTGTGTCCGAACGGCATGAAGATGTTCAGCCCCTACTAGAAGAATTCCGAGACATAATCACTGATGAAATACCTGCCGGGTTACCACCGTCGAGAGAAATCCAGCACGCTATTGATCTTATTCCCGGAGCTACTATTCCTAATCGGCCACACTACCGTCTTCGTCCTGATGAGCATGAAGAATTAAAGCGCCAGATAGAGGGGCTTATGTCCAAAGGTCTGGTCCGACCTAGTGTTAGCCCCTGTGCGGTGCCGGCGCTCCTCGTGCCAAAGAAAGACGGAACCTACCGAATGTGCATTGACAGTCGAGCTGTCAATAAAATTACGATCAAATATCGGTTCCCCATTCCTCGCCTCGATGATATCTTCGATCAACTTGATGGCGCTAAGTTGTTTTCAAAAATCGATCTCCGGAGCGGCTACCACCAAATCCGTATGCGCCCGGGGGACGAATGGAAAACAGCATTCAAGACGCGCGATGGCCTTTATGAGTGGACGGTAATGCCGTTCGGTTTATCTAATGCTCCAAGCACATTTATGCGGCTTATGAATCATATTTTTCAGCCCTTTTTATGCCAATTTGTCGTCGTATATTTCGACGACATCCTTATATATAGCGGTAATCAAGAAGAACATTTGCAGCATCTGCACCAAGTTTTTATTGTTCTCAGGGCGCAAAAATTATTCATAAATTTACCGAAATGCCAGTTTCTTGTTTCACGAATTTCCTTTTTAGGCTATGTGATTTCAGATACAGGGATTGAAGCTGATCCCATAAAAATTGAAGCAATTGTCAACTGGCCAGTTCCTCAATCCTTCACCGACGTTCGAAGGTTTCATGGACTTGCGTCTTTTTACAAGCGTTTTATACGCAACTTCAGCACCGTCAGTGCTCCCATCACCGAAGTTCTGCGGGGTGAGCAATTTGTGTGGAATGATACCGCCCAAACCAGCTTCGAATTATTGAAGCACGTGATTGCAGAAGCTCCCGTGCTGGCGCTACCAAACTTCAATCAAGTCTTCGAAGTCGAGTGCGATGCCTCCAATGTGGGTATTGGGGCGGTCCTGAGCCAAGGTGGACATCCTCTCGCTTTCTTTAGCGAGAAGTTAAACGACTCCAGGCAAAAATATTCAACATACGACGAGGAGTTTTATGCCGTCGTACGAGCGTTACACCATTGGAGCCACTACCTTCTGCCCAGCGAATTTCTCTTGTTCTCGGATCATGAAGCATTGAGGTATCTCCAGAGTCAAAAGAAATTAAAAAGCCGGCATGCATCTTGGGTTCTACAAGTGCTACAATCGAAGGTTGTTGGGTTTGAAGTCTTAAAAGAACTATATAAAAATGATGCAGATTTTCAAGCTATCTGGACAAGTTGCCAAGCAGGGCCTCATCAGTTATTTCATATCAAAGAAGGATATCTGTTTCGAGGTAACCAATTATGTATACCTCAAAATTCCCTCCGATTAGAGCTCATCACCGAATGTCATGCGGGCGGGCTTGCTGGCCATTTTGGCAGAGACAAAACGCTCTCCATGCTAGCTGAAAACTTCTATTGGGCTACTATGAAAAGGGATGTCGAACGATACTTACGTAGCTGCCGTGTGTGCCGAATTGCAAAAACACAAGGTACTAACGCCGGCTTGTATATGCTGTTACCCGTGCCCGAAGCTCCTTAGCTCGACGTCAGTATTGACTTCGTTCTAGGATTACCGAGAACACAACGGAACAAAGATTCGATCATGGTGGTGGTCGATCGGTTTTCGAAAATGGTACATTTTGTTCCCTGCACAAAAACATTAGACGCTACTCATATTGCCGATCTATACTTCCGGGAGATAGTTCGACTACATGGTATTCCAAGAACAATTACATCTGACCGAGATGTAAAATTTTTAAGTCACTTTTGGAAGACGCTTTGGAGTAAGCTCGGAACGCGACTGCACTTCAGCTCAGCCGCCCACCCGCAGACTGACGGACAAACCGAAACTGTGAATCGCAGCCTAGGGAATCTGTTGCGTTGTTTCGTTGGTAAAAACATCCGTCAGTGGGACTTAATATTACCGCAAATTGAATTTGCTTTTAATCGTTCACCAAATCAAGCTACAAGCCGTAGCCCGTTCGAGGTTGCTTATGGTTGTAATCCCATTACGCCTCTTGACTTAATTCCAATAGCGTCACCCGTTTCTTTCAGCTCAGACGGATCCAAGCGAGGGGAGGAAATTCAGAAACTGCACAAACAAGTCAAAGAAGCAATTACTAAGCAGAACCTTAAGTATCAGACTAAGGCTAACAGGACACGAAAAAAGGTTGTGTTCAAGGAAGGAGATTTCGTATGGATACGGCTGCGCAAGGAAAGATTCCCTCCGGGAGCATTTGGAAAGTTGAAACCTCGAGCGGATGGTCCCTTCCGAATTAAAAAGAAGATCAACGATAATGCATATCAAATCGATTTTCCAGGAGATTACCAAGTATCTGCCACTTTTAATGTGGCGGACCTAACACCCTTCTATGACGAAGACGTTCTTCCTACTCCGGGGGAATGACGCCGGAGCGTCCTCTGTTCGTAATTCTTTTTCATTTCTATTAATTCTGTTTTTTTTGTGTTGCTGCTTATTTGTATAGCCTTCACTGTATCCGTCGTCTTACCCGCTTGTATAAATAAGTGCCAATGAAATATAGATGGCAGAGAGGTTTATCCATTGTTTTCTTTCTTTGTTTACTCGAGTTATTATCCTGAGCTCTATTGTTCAGGTGGTGCGTGTAATAGCTTTCTGTATCCTGAATTCTCTAATTCAGGTGGTGGTGATTTCCCTGTTCTTGATGCTAGATCGCTGTCTTAGGCGATTCGACTTGTCTGCAACACCCTCTTTCGGATCGTTGAGTTGCTGGAGATTCCACGGCGGAGTCACAGCAACATAGCATGTGATGTTGCCATTAGCTAGATGAGTTGTAACCAAACGGCCATAAAGAACTCTGACAGTATGTCTCTGTACTACATATTAAATTAATATTAAGGGCCAACTAGAATATAGTCTCTGAGGCTTTGGTGCTAATTATTCTGTTTTAAATTATATTAGCAATAACCACTATAATGTTCCCTTTCGTGAAAAGCATGATGTTTGTCTCTTCCATGTGACCTAAGAGCGATATTGATTCCTTAACAAAATAGCCTATACGAAAAAAATTGTGAACTTTATAGATCAGACTAAGAACAGCTAGTTCTGATAATTCTGAGAGTAAAAAAGTAGCCAATATATAAATAAGGAGTAAAAAATAAAATTGGTACAGCAGAGTCTAAATATATATTTTAACTAGTCTAGTTTGATATTTTATGAAATTCAATGAATATCAGTAGGAAGTATCAAAAGAGTGTTGAAGAATTGAAAGTAGGCTCTATGAAAAGAAATTATTTTAAGAAAATAAAACAAATAGAACTCATATTACATTGCCTCATTAATTTGTTAAGAAAATACAAATTTCTACAAATCACAAAATTTATTTCAACAATTCTTAAATGGCTATATCCTCTATTCAATTCTTTATTTATTCATCTAAATGAATTTGTGAAGCTATTTTAAACAATTAAATTAGTTTCAAATGGCACAAGCAGAGAGAGAAAGTTAGAAGGTATAGTCACATTCAAAGACCAAATGAGAGTCATTCATAGGCAAACAATGACAAAAATTACATGTAAGCATTACCTGAATGTTACAGAGAAGTAGCTTATCAACTATTTTAGACCCCCAATCACAACCAAACCAAAAAAAAGTAGATAGAATCTTAAAGCATTAAGCCTGTGCTAGAAAAAATTTAAACTAGGAGACACATTGCACCTCCACCACTTTCAAAGTCAGTGTTTATTATTTTAACCTGTTCTGATCTAATTTGAAAAAGGTAAATACATAATTTTTTGTATTTTGAACCCTTGGTATGTGTTTGAAAGTATTTTGTATATTGAAAAAGATTTTTATATTCTTGAGCGGATTTGATGAGTTTGAATGCATGTTTTTAAAATTTTGAAATTTTCCCTTAAACATCATGGTGAAATAAAAATTTATATTTAATTTAATGCTCCAGCGCGTTACGTAGGTGGTAGCGCGGTGAATCCTGTAGGGTGGCATCGCGACCAACACTTTGGGGCGTTGCAATTCTAGAGCAAATTTTTTTATTAAAATTATATTTTCATTGCCGAAAAAGGTGAGTACTTTTTTGCAAATCAACATTTTCACCCCGTTCATAACAAACTCAATTGAGCGAGATATGTATTTTTGTAAAATCCATCTGAAGTTTTTGTGAAGACTCCTTAAGCAGCATCGCCTCCTACAGCATCGTCTTCAACCTGCAAGCAAAACAAGTAGAGAACAGAGAGGAGACATATGTGAACAGTGTTGTAAAACCTTTCTTAACCTTCTTCATAGATCTTCATACAATATATATATATATACTAGCTGAATAATTAATAACCATTGGATGTGGCAGTTAGACATCCACGGCTAAGATTAAAAGAGGGTCTGTGAGAGCAGGTCTGCAATACAGAGGAAGTGGCCGATGCAATAGTCAGGCGGCGGTAGCAGTATAAGCGGAATATCTTATATCGTTTGCTTATCACCCCCCTTCAAGCTGACACTTGTTTCCATGAGTGTGAGCTTGTGACGAATATCTGTAAACCTTTTAGTAGACAAAGGTTTAGTGAAATTATCAGCAACTTGGTCAACAGTGTTAACATGTTGAATAGTTACAGATTCAGATTTAACACAATCTCGAATGAAATGATAGTCAATCTCTATATGCTTGGTACGAGCATGAAAAACTGGATTATTTGCTAAAGAGATTGCGGAGATGTTGTCACAAAAGATAGTAGTCGGTTTATTGACGTGAATATCAAATTCTTGCAAGAGCCGTCTCAACCATAAAACGTCCGCAGCCGCAGTTGCCAAAGATCTGTATTCAGCCTCTATGGAAGACCTAGCAACTGTATGTTGTTTCTTCACTTGCCATGAGATAAGGTTGTGTCCTAGAAAGGCACAATATCCAGTTGTGGATTTACGATCAATTGGATCTCCTGCCCAATCGGAGTCAGAAAAAGCAGATAACTGTAATTTGGTCGGTTGGATAACAAGACCAAACGCTAAGGTACCTTTGAGATACCGAAGTAGCCGCTTCAGCAAGGAAAAATGACCATTTAAAGGTTTATGCATGAATTGACATAACTTGTTAACTGTGTAAGATATATCAGGTCTAGTTACAGTTAAATATTGCAATGAACCAACCAGATGTTTATACAAATCTGAATTGTGAAAAGGCTGTTCACTGTTAGAAGCAGAAACAGGTTTAAGTGCCATCGGTGTGGTGAGCAGCTTACAGGTTTCCATACCTGCCCGTGAGATAATAGTGGATGCATAGGCTGCTTGGTTGAGAGTAAGACCATTTTCAGTTGACTGGACGGTGATACCAAGAAAATGGTTGATGTTGCCCAGATTTTTGAGACGGAAATGCTGCTGTAAATCCCGCAAAAGATGCTGAATAAAGAACTCATCATTGCCCATTAACAATATATCATCCACATAGATTAGGATGTATAGGATTTTGGAGTCATGTTTGTAAAATAAAAGAGAAGGGTCTGCGGAGCTGGACTGAAACCCGAACTGAATCAGATGATTAGAAAACTTAGCAAACCATTGTCTTGGAGATTGCTTCAAGCCATAAATGGACTTTTTGAGTAAACAAACATGATTCGGAAGCAATGGATCAACAAACCCAATTGGTTGAGACATATACTGTGTCGGTTAGATCCCCATGAAGAAACGCATTCGACACATCTAATTGTAATATAGTCCACTTGTGTGTCACGGCCACAGAAAGCAAAATGCGGATAGTTGGAAACTTTGCAACTGGACTAAATGTCTCTAAATAATCTAAGCCATACTCTTGCTTAAAACCTTGTGCTACTAAACGGGCTTTATGTCTTGCAATAGTGCCATCTCCATTATACTTTGTTTTATAAATCCACTTACACCCAAGAACGTTTTGAACGGGTGAAGGAGGCACAAGAGTCCAAGTGCCTTGTGCTTGTAAGGCATCAAACTCAGTTGACATAGCTTGACGCCACTTGAAGTGTTTAGAAGCTTGAGAGTAACATGAGGGATCCATAGGCTCTAAACAATGGGACATGCTAACAATATTTTTGGGTTTTAGATGTCCAGTTTTGAAACGAGTAAGCATCAGATGAGTTTGTTGAGGTGGTGGAGTTGTTTGGTTTGGAGATGAGGAGGCCGTGAAGGGTAACAAAGAAGTTTGGGAGGTTATGGAAATTGGTTCAGAGTTAGATAAGGAATAAGATCGCCTGGAAGGAGAATTGGAAATTTGATTGGAATTCTGAACCGGAGATGACTTGCTGGAAGGAGAATTGGAATTTTGATCTAAAGTGGGAAAAGAGGACCGCATGTTGGAATTAAAACTTTGTGTAACTGTGGGGGAGGTAATTGGAACTAAAGATAAAGGAGGTTGTATTGGAGGAGCAGATGTTGATTTGATTGTTTGAGAGTGAGTTTGAAATGGAAAAATGTTCTCAAAAAATCGAACATGACGTGAAATGAAGATTTTGTGAGATTCAATATTGTAGCATTTGTAACCTTTAGTATTTTCCTGCGCGGGACGAGGATCAATGGAAGAGGAGGATGAAGGCATTTCAGTAGAATCAGAATCCTTCAATGAATGATGTTAAAATACAGTATTTTTTTTAATGATGTTAAAATGTTATCGAGCATAATGATGTTAAAATGTTATCGAGCAACAAGATCTAATACTAAGAAGAAATTTCAAAAGTGCACTTCAGTTCCTGCTAAGTAATCGACAATAAACAGAGAACATAGAGACATCGAAGAACTGCAATACTTTTTTTCTATCCATTCTCTTTGTATCTGCAATCCTTCATCCAATTGTGAGAAGAGCAGAATGGATTTTAAAAAGGAAAAAAAAAGATGAAATTATTATAGAGCAATTATTCTGATCATAACTAGGCTCTCTAACATCCGCATAGTAGTAGATTGGCCATAATAGTATGAAGAAATCAATGGCAGAGTATGGCTCTTAACATTTTCTTCCACCTTCGTCACCTTCGTTCGTCTCTTAGTTTTTCTCGTCGATTGCCGTTATCGTCAGCAGTTCAACATACCCCATCTTCTTTCTCAGCAGCATGGTCAGCGCCACTGAATCAATTCCTTCTCCTACCACAGTCAACTTGTCCCCATCATGTGATGCCGACACCACACCTGCTCACAAAAGCCAGTCCATCAATAAATTAATACACAGACAAACTTTTCTTAATACAATTTCAATGAAATGAATTTTATGAATACTTTTTGATATAAAGTAAAATATATTTTGTTCAATTAAAAAGCAGAAAAACAGAGCTCAAAGAAGTTGAAGGGTTCAAATGTGAGAGGAATTAATGAAATTAGTTCGTGAATTACCATGTAATCCGACGGCACACTTCATGGCTTTGGCTCGCCTCTGGGCATCTTCCATGGAGAGCTTCAGCACCACCTTTTGCTGTCAAGGAGAAATGAAGGAGTCAGTTGGTTGCTTGACAATCTGCTGAACAAAATTCATTAATAAGAACTGAGCACAGTAATCACCTTGACCATGGATGATGATGATGATGATGTTATATTCCCTTTGGTTTTGCTGCTCGCTGAGGAAGCTCCAAGTAGTTGTAAGAGCTTTGTGTAGTGTGATAAGCTGCGTGCTTGAGTTCCTTCGGAGCTCGAGAGTGGGAGCTATAAATAGGAAGGCGACGAGGAAGGAGAAAGGAAAGCGGGTCGGAAAGCGTGGAAAGCCTGCCCAGTTTGAACGACAAGATGAGAACGCACGCGCTTTCATCCGACTGCAAAGACTTGAGAAGTAAACCATCGGTCCTACGTAGTACGGAATTTTAGGGTTTTATTAAACGATCTGCCCTACGTAGTACGGAATTTTTTTGGTTCTATTGGATTTTTCTTTTTAAGTAATCAACGCATATGTAATTGGTGTCAATACTCAAAATCTGATTCGCACACACCCGAAAATTTTTTATTTGTTCAACCCGTTTGTGTCGGGTTCATGTCCGAGTTTCCAACCCATTTACAAAACGAGTCTGCTCGGATTGATCAAGAAACATAAAAATGGGGATTTTAAGGAAAAGAACTGTGCGACCGAAATGTAATTAAATGGTTTCATTGTCTTTAGATTTTTGTTGTGATTAATGTCATAAATATAATTTAATAATTTTATTATTTCAGGATTGACCTAAAGATAATGAAGCCCGTCTTGCTCAAATTTGATGCAATTCTTTTAATATAAATTTGACCGATAAAATTACAAGAATTGCAACCCTCACAATTAGCTAAAATTTTAAGAGAGTGAGTGAAATTGCATTTTTTTATAATTAGGGATATTTTAAGGGATGAAAATTGGGATTGACTAAGCTTCTCAGATTATTTACTTTGCTTAGCCTTTTTAGCTATGATCCAAGTTGCTATATTGGGCAATTATATATAGGGGTGTTAATTCGGGTCAACGGGTAGGGTTCGGGTCCAACCTAAACTGACTTCGGCTTAAAAGGGTTGACCTGAACCCGACCTATTTTTGCAAACTGGTCAAGTTTTTCCACCCGAACCAGACCCGCCTTGTTATTAGGTTGACTCGACCTGACCCGCAAACCCGGGTGTCGTGGGCTAAGTCCAACGCGAGTCTGCGTCGGACACGATTTCGCTTCTGCATGCACGAGTGCGGGGAAGATGATAAGGCAGACAACAATGCAGCGTCGAGCTGCATGTGGGGAAGGCGCCATGGTAGGCAGGGCGGAGCTGCAGCCGGTGCAGGACCACTGGGACAGGGTGAGTTCAACCATGCAGGATGATGGCAACGACAACGAGTATGCTACTCTGTGCTCGAGTGCGACCGATTGACGCCGGATCGGGATGGCACAGGTCGAAGCGGCGGAGTGACGTGAGACGCGACGCGATTGATGCGAGACAGGACTCGATCCGGGTCAATTCGGGTTAACTCATAGGTTTCCGAGTCAACCAGAGCTTGGCCCATTTTTCAAATGGGTTAGAAATTCAAACCCGGACCAGACCCTTTTCACAAACGGGTTGACCCAAACCCAAATTTTTTTAGATCGAATTTGGGGTCGTGTCAAAAATTTTCACCCCTAATTATATATTATGTAATTGAAAATAAATAAAAAAACATATGCAAATATATATACATACAAAAGTTAAATTTAGCTCATGAAAAAGATAAATTGTATTTACATTGCACTGAGTGTAGGGTGATGAGATTTTGTGAGAAAAGGGCAATAGGACTGGCGATGTAGTGACAATAAAGGGATGCTTTTTTTCTTCATTTAAAAATGTTAAGGGCTATGATCATGGGCAGAATCATACGAAGATCGGAGTGCAAATGAGTCGAGCCAGTCAAGATCAAGTTAGGGGGTGTTCGAGTCGATCTTGACTGCCAAATATCGAGCTCAAGCTCGAACTCGAGTAGAGCTTAAAAGATGAGCTTGAGCTCGACTCATCTAACGTGGAGCGGCTCGTTGAGCTCCGTCCAGAGGTCCGTTTAAGACGACTGCTCCGTTCCGAGGTCCGTCCAGAGCACTGTCATCGAGCAGCACACTAACTCCATCCCAAGTTCCATTGTCAAGCAGCATGCGAGTTCCGTTGTTGCGTCCACTCCATCTCGAGCTCATCTCGCTCCCCCCAGATTTCGATTCGTTTTCCCGTCCGCCCGAGCCCAATATTTCAATTTCCAGTTGGCAACAAATGGTCACCTCCACGAGTTGCTCGACGAGCTCGCGAGTCGAGCGGGGGTCTATTTAAGCTCGAGCTCAACCAGCTCGACTCATCGAGCTTGTTAATGAGTCGAGTCTGAGTCGGCTCGTGAGTCGACTTGACACAATTACAATCCTACACCCAGTTGAGGGTGGGCAATTGTTGACCCTCAAAATTATGAACAATTTTAATAAATAAGAATGGTTCTTTGGTTAATTTTGCCTCTCAAAATCCTATGTTTTACTCATATCAGAGGAAAAACATGCTCAAACCTTTCTGAGAAGGTTGTTCTATGACCTGAATTTTTTTCCTCTATATAGAAAGTTCAAAATTATTCTCTTGAGATGATAGCATGAGAAAAATTCTTATTTTATACTCAGTAATTTTCAACTGATTTTCAATAAATTATAAAATTATTGTTAATCCCCTTTAAAAAAAGAGAATATATAAGTTGAGACAAAGCACCAACAAAAAGTTAAGATAAAAAGAAACAAAATTTAAGATATTTATTTATGAGTGTTGCTTGAGGTAGGACAATAAAGTTGGTGCTAACATAAATAATCTATAAAAATAATTGCTCATATTTTTTTGCTCTTTTCTATATTTTATTGTTTAGGTTAGTTGATATTAATGTTCAAGTTATAAATACTTAATTTAGGGTTTATAATTTTCTATGTTAAATTTAGAATTTTTCAAATGTTTAGAGTTTGGTAAACAGATTGATATTTGAAGAGGAAAGAACATGTAAAGATTTATTTTGATTGTCTTCCTGCTAACCTAGGGCTTCAACGTTCGATTTGGTGATATGATGTCAGTGATAGTGATATAATTTAAAACGCATATTTGAATGTAGTAATGCAATATAATAAAAAAATACAAAATAGTTTGAAAAGCTTGAAAGTATTGCTCAATTCATTGATTATAATGAAATACAAAATTTTGCATTGCTTTATGTCTTATATATTTTTTCTATTTTATTATTTATGCAATTATCAACACTTGCATTGGGTGGCCCTAGATCCAATGCACCTACCCCAGTCAGCCCATCCCCTGGTTTGACTTGGATTAACACTTAGGTTAGCCCAAAGTGGTAAAAATTACTTTGACTTTAGCCAATTTCCAGCACAGATCAAATCAACCCCAATTGCCTATTATATTGGTAGTCCTTAACCTAATGCATGTTCCATATCAAATACAACACTTGGCATGACCCATGTTGCACCCAAATGACCCAAATCATCCAAGCTTGGGTCAACCCGAGCCATATATTTTCAAGAATTGGGCTTCACAATGCCCAATTGACTCCACAATTGAGTTCACCCGATTCTCGTCAACCTTTCCACCTCACCCTGACCCGAGCATTGGCCGACGAGGGCCGGGGAAAATAGAGTGGAGTTCTGGTGGTCCCCTCCTTCTCGAGTCTTGTCTAGACAGGGCCTAAGCTCACTGGATTTAAGTTCACAAGGCTCAATGCAGCTGCCCCCTCCAGTTAGCAGGCATTTAGCCATCCACCTGATCAATCCCGATCGTCCAAAGCCGCGACCATGCAGGGAGGGATACAGTATGGGGGCCCTAGAGGCACGGGTCCCCACTGACTTTGAAAATAATAAGTAATTAAAATTATTTATGATGCATTAAGTACAGATTAAATAAAGATTTCATCCTTTTTCATTCTAATATCCTATTCGCCTATCCCAATCCTGATGCAACTCTCTGACTCCAAGCACAAGGGCGCAAAACTCGACTGCTCGGAAGAGAAGTTTGAACGTCATCGCTGGCCGCCCAGTCGCCCTTGTCCGAGTCTGAACGCCGCCGCCCAATCGCCTATCTCACTATTCCGAGCCTGAATGTCACCACCTAGTCGCCCTCTTCAGCTCTTTCGAGTCCGAACAGCGAACGCAGCAGGTTTTTTTAATTTCTTTTAAAATTGATGAAGCTCGTTACTTGGTTTTGATGTAGAAATATTCCAAATTACATATGTTTCATGCATGCTATTTTTTTTTTTCCAAAAGGGGAAGGAATGTTCATATTTTAGATCTGTCCTTAATAACCTTTCTTCTTTCTTGTGTATTCGCAAATAAAAAAAATTAGATTTTTTCGCTTCGTTTCTTATTTATGATGTTCATGTATTTCTCTTTCCAGATCTCTTATTGTTTTTTTTTGCTTAAAGAATATCTCCTTTGTGCTTTCACTTTTATCATGATTCATGAAATATAAACATTCCTCCGCTTTTGTCTACTCATTGCTTGCTTGCTGGTCTGTTTCTTTTAATTAGATATGTCACATGCATGCAATTTTTTTTCAGTTAAATTTTACATAAGCATGATGAAGTTTGTGTAGAAATATTACATTAATTAAACTCTGTTGCTACTGCTTTCTTTTGGCTTTTGATTATCTGTAAAAGCAAATAGATGTTTCTATGATATTGTTGACATTTTGTGTATTTTATTTTGTTGTTAGTCGTTACGAGTAAAGGATTTTATTTTGTTTGATTAGTCTGCAGCCGTCAAGTTTGATGATCAAATTATTGATGTTTTTTTCTTTCAATTTAGTATGGATAAATATTTTAAACAAAAAGTTGAAGGAGATGATCACAAAATATTATGTGAAGAAAGCATACACAAATCAAACAAAGCCGTGTAGAAACAAATTTTATGGATATCCTCGATGATCCTTGATTGAGAAAAAAATTTAGATTATCATCTAAACTAGAGGGATGATGTCATTAGAGGGATGATATTTTTTTTTTTAATTGAAACCCACAAAGGGGCCTACGCGTTGATATAAATAAGCAGTTACACAGTCCTTAGGAGGTTCCTCCAGCCCTCTAATGCTCCAACGAGCTACAAAATAAAAGAAAACCAAAAAACCTATGAGCCGGAGGATCCTCTTTCTACTGTTACAAAAATAATTCAACTCTAACTGCGGGCTGTGAAGCAACAGCACCCAAAAAAGGAGACGCCAAAGAGTCTTAAAGTCAATCAGCTCAGCTCTCCTGCAAAATTGGACAAAAAATAGCACAAAAAAAAGAACCAAAAACAGAATCCATACCTTATACCACGCGTAAATTCTTTCGTTCTTATACCTACAAAAGATCTTCAATAATAACATCAGTATCACGGAATTCAACAAAACAGTTAAATAATACAGCAAACATGTCATCCCAAACACCCTACTAGCTTTATCCGAAAACCAAAAAGAACCCACCAGCTCAATCAGAACATCAAGACCTTTACCAAATTTACTCATCCAATCATCTAAAAAATCAGACGCAGCCAGAAAAAACGAACAGTCCCAGATAATCCCCCTACCAGGATGCCACGACAAAAGAACCAGAAACCACCAGGACCCCCACCTCAAAATCCCCTGATAACCAGACCAGCAACACCTCCAGCACTTCATATTAGAAAAAATAACCTCTAAAGAACCCATAACAGATCCAGGTACAGGCAGAACAACGCAGCAGAAAAAAGGAAATAAAAAAACCAGCAACCCAACCACACAGAAAACAGCAGTGCACTCACCCATTTCTGACATTGGGCAAAGCCAATTTATCAAGAAAAAGCATACCTTTAAAAGACATATCAAGATTAACAATATCAATTTCTTCATAATCAACCAGATTAGCACCCTTTTTCGCCAACCAATCCGCACACATGTTCCCTTCACGATAAATATGGGAAATCCTAAAGTTTAAAGTGAGAAGAATATCTCTAATTTTCCTAAAAATGTAAAAATTCTTCGCATTGCCAATGAAGTTCTCTAAAATACTCGTGACAATTAACTTAGAGTCCAACTCAATCTACACATCATGATAACCCTTTTTAGAACACAGCTGGACCCCCAAAAATAAAGCATTAAGCTCAGCCCATAAAACATCTAGCCGTTTAACAGGAGCAGCAAAGCCAGAGATAATTTCACCCTGAAAATCACGAATAAGACCACCCGCTCCAGCATAAGCTAAACCCACAGACCCATAAGTATTCAATTTAATAAAAGGGGGTTTGGGTTTAACCCAGTAAACCATCGTATCCAAATAAACATCACTGCCTTTATCAAGCTGGATACCCAGCTTAACAGCCACAATATCGCAATTATCAAAAGTTTTACAGTTAATAACATTGCAGGAGTACAAGTTCTTAATTTTACTAATCACATTGTTAATAATGTTAGTGTCAACCATTTTAATATTATCATGTTTAGCCTCATTACGCGCTTTCCAAATATACCATAATATCAGAATAGGCATCAGATTGGTAATATGACCTTTAGTAGGACTGAACCAACTATCCACCATATCAAATAAATTATCCGGGGTAAAAGTAACATTCATATTAAATATTTGATAAAAGTATAGCCAAACTTTATGCGCAATCCTACCATTAATAAAAATTTGATCAATATCCTCCAAATTAGAACAACAAAAACATTTAGAAGCTAAATTGAAACCTTTCTTTTGCAGAATATTATCAACAGGAAAAAAACCTTTGAAACACCTCCAAACAAAAGTCGAGTAAGTAATAGGGAAAGTGCTATGCCAAATAGAAGCAAATCTATCAGATTTTTCCAAATGCATGCGGCATTTATCCCAGACATTACGCATATGAAATTTACCATCAGAAGACGCAGCAAACAGAATTTTATCCAAAATATTAATATTTAAAGGAATAGCTAAGATGATGTTCACTAAACAACTAGGAAGCAGCTGATTTAATCTATTCACATTCCAACTATTGTTACAAATAAAATGAGAAACCTTAACAGAATCCAAAGTGTGAGAATTTAAGTAAGAGTCTATAGAGAAATCCCCCAACCAATTATCCTGCCAAATAAAAATATTCCCCTTCCCAAGGCCCCATTGAATAAATTTTTCAGCTTCCCATTTAATGTTACAAAGTCTTTTCCACGTAGGAGAATCAGAATTTTTAAAGGAACATATAACAGGATGCTTATTATGACAATATTTAACATTCATAAACCTAGCCCATAGACTAATATTCGTTCTAAATGAAAACCAAAGTTTGTGAGAAAAAGCACTAGCGGTGTCAACAAGATTCCTACAACCCAAGCCACCCTCCTCAAAAGGACCACAATTTTTATGCCAAGCAGCCCAATGAATAGCTTTATAATCATTTTTCGATCCCCAAAAGAATTTGTTAATCATCCTCTCAAGTCTCTTGCATAAAGCCATAGAAGGCATGAAAGTGTGAAATAAATAAATAGGAATCGAATTGAGAACAGCTTTCACAAGCGCCAAGCGGCCACCAAAGGACAGAAAATTGGTAGACCAATTCGCCAACTTCCTTTGAATTATAGAGAAAATATCATCAAAAAGAAAATTTTTCTTTTTACCCTTAAAAATCGGAGTACCCAAATACTTAATAGGTAAGTTTTTGAATTGAAAACCACACACTCTTTGAATGGCCAAAACCCTATTATGATTGATAGACTTTCCCACAAAAAAATTACTCTTATCTTTACTAACTTTAAGACCACTACACTTATGGAAATTAGAAAGGAGTTTCATCACAAGTTTAATATTCTTAATAGAACCATTAGCAAAAATAATGAAATCATCCGCAAAGCTCAAGTGAGAAATAGGAAAACCTCTAGCACTACAAAAATTAATGTTAGCATTCTTATCAAAAAGCTCATTAATACCCCTATATAAATATTTCATAGCTATAATAAAAAGAGCAGGAGAAATAGTATCACCTTGTCTAAGACCTTTATAAGATTTAAAAAAGCCATGGTTTTTACCATTGATAATCACAGAAAAAAAAACAGTTATCCACACTATTTTTAATCAATAAAATGAACTCTTGACTAAAACCAAATAAAGAAAGGACCTTAAACATAAAGTTCCAATCTAAATTATCATAAGCTTTGGTAATATCCAACTTAAAAATAATATTACCCTCAGTAACTTTAGTATTAATATTGTTAACAAGTTCTTGAGCAAGTAAAATGTTATCACTAATACTTCTCCCCTTCACAAAACCAGTTTGATTTAGAGAAATAATTTTAGGTAATAAAGAAGTTAATCTATAAGCAATAATCTTAGAATTAAGCTTGTTAAAAAAAGTACACAAACTAATGGGCCTAAATTCATTCCATCTTTTAGCTCCCTCAATTTTTGGAATAAGAACAATATTTGCAGATGAAAAAAACTTAGGGTACGGGTTACCTTTAAAGAAATCCTGCACAGCTAAAATAACATCATCCTTCACAATGTCCCAAGACTTTTGAAAGAACTTAGTCGTGAAACCATCAGGACCAGCAGTAGCATCACCATTCATTTCCCTAAGAACATTAAAAATTTCAGTTTCCAAAGGTAGTTGGCAAAGCATAATATTTTCCTCAGTCTCAATATACCTAGGAATATATTCAGGATTAGGGAGAGGCAGAATACCCTCATTACATTTAAACAAATTCATAAAGTAGTCTACACCCGACTTGCAAATTAATTCATCAGAATCAAGAGTGATATTATCATTATTAATGATTTTATGAATTTTGCTCTTGGTCTTATTCTTGTTAGCTATGGCATGAAAAAATTTGGTATTTCTATCACCCTCAATAATAAATTTAGTATTAGCTTTTTGATGCCAAAAAGCTTCCTCTTGCTTTTGCAAGTTCACAAGATCATTCTTAATGGCACTTAACTTAGCATTATTAACTTCAGAAGGATTATCCAAGAAGATACCTTCCCATTCAATAGCTTTAGCCTCCATATCCAAGATATTAGAGAAAATATTTTTGAAAATATGTTTATTCCAATACCTCAAACATTGCTTAAGTCTAGCCAGCTTAGCCCACAGCCTAAGCATACCCGAAATATTGTTATCAGGAAACACAGGAGCATTCCAATTATTTTGAAGAACCTCTTTAAAATTATCATGTAACAATCACATATTAAGAAATCTAAATGCATAATTACCAATGTGATTGAGAACATTAATATTCAAAAGTAAATGAACATGATCAGAAAGAGTTCTACTTAAATGTTCCACATTAGTGCCCGAAAACCGAGCCAACCACTCATTGTTAAACAAAATTCTATCTAATCTTTGGAATAGGTTAGCCCTATTCCAAGTAAAGGGAGAACCACAAAAACCAATATCATTAAGATTGCAATTAGTTATCATCTCATTCAAATCTTCCATAGCTTTATAATTAGGGCACTTACCTCCCCTTCTCTCATTAGCATTAGCAATGATGTTAAAATCCCCTCCAACACACCAAGGGCCATTGATATTGTTAGCAAAATTAACCAATTGCTCCCAAAGATTAAGACGGTTTAATCTAGTGCAAGCAGCATAAACAAATGAAGCAAAACAAGAAACATCACCAACCATTACTTGACAATGCACAACTTGATGGTGATCCAACACAATTTCAACATCAATATGATTATTCCACATGAGCCATATTTTATTCGAGGAATTAGCAAAAAACTTATTAAATCCCAAAAATTTAGCAGTAGCAGCAATTTTGTCAGCAGAAATAAGAGGTTCACTCAAGAAAAGAAGTTTAATATTGCTAATTCTACAAATGTTTTTAACTCTAAGTTTAGAATCCTTACCACCAATCCCCCTCACATTCCACATTAGAAGCTTAATCATTACCTTCTTTAGACGAATTTTGAGCTCTGGTAGATCTAGGAGTAGCAGGGCAATAATTTTTTCCTTGCTTTCCTTTTTTCTTACCACCCTTTGAAACCACATCCTCATCCACAACCTTGTTAGCCTTTAACTTAGAAGAGGAAGAAATATTACCTTGATTATTAATAGGAGAAGATACCACCTTAAACGTCGGGATAACCTCCCCTTCCTCGTAAGTATCAGAACATTCATCCTCCAAATTGTTAATATCCTGTTTAGACAATAAAGCATTTTCCATAGTCACTGAATTAGATTTAACCGGCAATTCATTTAATAAATCATTAACAAGAATAAAAAGTTTAGGATCTGGCATAATATCTTTTTCCTTATTCATCATCGTATCATTATCCCCTGATTTAATAGGCTCATCCACTTTTTCCTGTGAAATCTCCTTGCCATCAACATTCTCCTCAACCACGATAGTTTCACCATCATTTAAAGAAATGTTGTGCACATCAGAGATCGGTTCCACAGGAATAACATCAGCTTCAGCAATATTCTTAGTCACCGGCACATAAACTTTGTTATTCTCTGTAGAGCCATGACCCCCGTTCGGATGCACAGCAGGTTTCTTCAACTCAGGATTTAGTTTAAAACAATCAAAAACCGCATGTCCATGGATTTTACAATGATTACAAAATTCCGGAACTTTCTCAAACTCAGCCTTCTGCATATAGCCATAAGCTTTCGATCCAACCCATACTTCTTTCGGATGATTTCTCAAAATATCCACTTCAACTAGAACTCTAGCAACAGAAGGCCTAGTTTTTGAGGCAGTAGCCTGATCAGTTTGAAGAGGTCTACCAAATATGGAGTCCAGCGCATGCAAAACTTTAGAATTAAAAAAATGCAATCTAAAGTTTGGAAATGAAATCCAGATGGGAACAATCGGGGATTCCTCCTTAATATCGAAAAAAGGAGTCCATTTTAAAACACGCATTTGACAGTTAAGAATGAAATACGATCGCCTAGCAAAAACCCTACTATAGTCCAAATCGTTAGAGAGTTGGATTGCAACATGTCTAGCCTCCAGAAGACCAACAGAATAAAAACCAGAAAGCTTCAACGATAGAAAGAAATTACGAATAGCATCCAGATTAGGACGTCTTAAACCAAATTTACCAACTAAAGTATACTGAAACGGAGAAGCCAACTTAAGCACTTCATCATCCGACAGTAAGACAGCGGGAACACCATTAAAAACATCTTGCTTAACATTAGGAAAAGTATCACCTGATGAAGATGCACCAGCCAGAACATCCTTAAACGATCTAGATTTAGAAGGAGAGACGGAACCTTCAGCATCAAGATTAAAGAAACCTTTTTTCGAGACTACAGCTTTATCCGCAACTTTCCCCCACGGATTGACCACGGGAGCATCCGCCATGGAGAAAACCCCCAAAACGGGCAGAAGACCAACGAGCGCACACCAAACCAGCCAGATCTAAAGGAAACCAGGCTCAAAATAGGAGGAGACCGCCGGGAGAGACGACAGCGGCCGCAAGCACAAGGTATGCCCTAAATCGCCAGAGCGGCGCCCGAGAGCAGGAGAGAGAGGGTCGTGTTTTTTTTTTTTTGCATTAGGAGACATATATTGTTAAAAGGACTGTGCCAACCCCGTAATCATGAATTCTCGTGATCAACAATTTGGAGATAAACTTCTTATATTTAATCCAATATAGTTTGATGATCACAAAGTTTGGTTAGAATATAGTATGACCAAGGATGCAGTGTACTGTTTGTTTTGTTATCCTTATAGATCGTAAATTGGAGAACATGCTAAGAGTGAAAGTTTTGATACAAAATTTTTTAAAATTGCCAATATCGGCCCCAAGCCCAGGAGAAAAGGGTTCAGGGTTTTTAATTTTTAATGATTCCTTCCACATGAAAAAAATTCTAGCTCCGCCCTTGTGCATACTTGTACTTAGGGGTGTCAAAATCATGTTTCGAGTTAGGTTCGAGTTGGACTCGGAATTGACCCGGGTTTAAACGTGTCAAACCTAACCGACCTATCGGATTGTCAGGTTGACCCGACCCGACATGGGACGGCAGGTATGCTCGGGCAGGTGTGGACATTAGTGGGACACGCTCGAGCAGGTGTGGGTGTGCGCAGGCAGGTGCGCGGGCAGCCTCGGGCATGGGGGCGGTGGACTAGTAGGCGCAGGTGTACAGGCGGCGAGCTGGCAGGCAAAGTCGCGCGGGCACGATGCAAGCGGTCGAGGCAGGTGCGGGCAGCTCATTTTAAGCGGGTTTCTAGGTTGACCCAGCAACCCGATGGTTTACCCGAATCCAACCCATTTTTCAAACGGGTCGAATCCTAAAACCCGAACCCGACCTGTTTTGAAATCAGGTCGGGTTCGAATTGGGTTTTTATGTCGTGTCAAATATTGACACCCCTACTTGTATTACATATCTTCATGTATTTAGTATTTGCTTTGAAAGATTTTTTTTAATACTTCAAATTGTCTTCTAGTATTTACTGTGAAATGATTTCTTCATTATATACTAATCTTTTCTAGTGAAAGAATAAAATTGAAGTTACAACTTAGTTAATAAAAGATCAAAAAATAAATAAAAAAGGAAGAGAATTATTTCATGAAAAATTTGTTCCTACCCTTCAAGCATAACTCGCTAACCATAATGACTTTCTTCTAGTTCAATGTGTTTCATCAAATATATAATCTCTGACTAATTTATAAGGCAAGTAATTCATGCATGTAGTGATAGATTTGATTATGATTATGTATCTCAATACCTTATCAAATATAAAATATACGATTAATGGCATAAAGATATGAGTAAATACAACAATATTAGATTATATCTGATTTATTTTCTTACTATATCGAATGATAAAAAAATATATAATCAAGATGGTTATCAATCTTTTGTTAGAATGTGTGATTTTCATAAAATTACAAAAATTACTGGTTATTATTTGAGATATAAATCTTAGTTGAAGAGGGAAATATATACTTTGGAAGAAAAATCAAATTCAAATATTGCCCTTTCCCTCCCCATTCTTTTTCTCTCTTCTTTGGAGAAATTCCAAAACTTCAATCAACAAAGACGCATGATCGAGATAATATTCCTGAGTCCTGGCTTATTTGTTTTTTGGCGCCCTATTTTTTGTGATCTTTGACGTGAATTCCTTTCCTGTTGTAGCTTCTCTTTGATGTATATGAAACTCTTTTGTGTTCTTGCCCCTCATTTTAGCTCGACATTTTTTGCTTTCTTACAATTTTGTAACCATTTTGTTATTAATATACGGGCTATGCACAAATTTTTCCCGAAAAAAAAAAACAAAGAAGCATGAAGAAAGGTAAATATTTGTTTTCTTTTAAATTCAAATTTATATTCATTACGTGCAAATAGCAACTTCAACCTATGGAGGTCAGCAGCCTCCATTGCTACATGATGGTGGTGCTACGGGCGTATACTACTAAGACATTGGCTCTAGGGAAGGTAAGTATTCTAGAACATAAAAAGCCTTAGGTCTCATTAGATCTTATATTTAAATTTAATTTGCAAGTTACTATTGTTTTGTTAGTTACACAGCTTCCCTTTCACTGTCCATCCTGTTCCTGTTCCTTGCTCTACAAATGCACAACTCAAACCCATCGATTGCATGTATAATGCAAGCGTTGGTGATTAGAAATGCTATAATTTCATTTGAATACCCTTAGTTTTGTATCCCATTAGATTAGTAGGTCCTAAATTATTTTAAAGTTTATTAATTTGAAAATTTAACAATAATTCCAACCTACCATAAAATATACACAAACCAAAATTAAAAATAATAAATAAAATTGACCCATTAAATTAAAATAAAAAAATAAAAAATAAATCAACATCCAAATTAAAATAACATGACAAACACAAATTAAATGATAAATTCAAGTAAAGTTCCTTTTCACATAAATTATAATAATACACAATAAACTAAAATAAATATTAAATGCATGAAATTTTAAATAATAATATTTTGAAAACAATAGTATTACCTATTTGATTTATTGAATTGATGAGATATATTTAAAAGATATGCATTCCATATTTAATTTTTCTCTATTCTCCAATCATAATTAAATTATTTCTCGGGACATTATTATTTTTTCCCAAAAAATACAAATCTTATGTCAAAATATTTCTTCTATGAATTCAATTGTATTTATTTTTTATTTAGTGAGATTGATAGATTCAAGTATTAGCATCTATGTCAATACTGCAAGAGGGGAATTCTCTTATAGTATTGCTGCAACAACCAACTATAGTTAATCAGCCATTTTATGACTTTCTTTCTAATTTTAATGGCAATTATTTATATTTTTAATTAATTATCTTTATTTGAATATTATTTTTATTTTCATATCTCTTCTCTTTGATATGATTAAGCAAGTTTTTTTTTCTTTTACTTATTTTTAATCATATAGTTTGTCTAAATATGATTAAACTTTCGTCATTCATGTGAACATCAAACATCATTTGTTCTTTTTTCTTCTAAATACTTCTCATTTACATTTAAAACATTCCCATGCTATATATTATAGGATAGACTTTTGCATACATGAGATTCTAGATTTTGTTTTTACGAATTTCATTGGTTATGTGATTTATACACTAAGGCCTTCTGACTTGATTCATTCTCCAATTTTTCATTATTTTATTTATTTATTTTTTAGAGGAAACCCACGATGAGGCCTACGCGTTAATTATATGGGAAAAGTACAAAGTCTTTAAAAGGTCCTCGGGCTCACTAATGCTCAAAAGAGCAACAAAATAAAAGACAAAAAAACCTATGAGCACAAGTTCTTACTACTCAAAAATACAATAACACTTAGGTACATTCTACGGTGCTTGAGAACAAGCACCCAAAAAAGGGAGGAAAAGTAAAACGAGCTTGCACAATCTACTCCCCAGCAAAAAGCCTATCATCCTCAAAACTTGCACAAAAATCCTGCAAGAACCACAACAAACAACAAAAACAGACTCTAAATTAGGAAAAATTAAGTAAATTGTAATTCCAAGGTTAAGACCGGTAAATTTTTTTTATAAAAATAGTAAGACGACCTACAGAGGATAACAAACCTGGCGATTACCCAACCAATCAAATAGTCCAACAGGTTCCGAAAGAGAAACCACCAAGTAAAGGTAACAACTTCCATGAAAATCCTTCTCCCAATAAGAATTAAATGCAAGAAGCAAATAAACATAATAACAGCCCCAACAGCACCAAAAAAGAAATTCCAATGATCCACCAAGATAACCCAAATCCCATCGACCACCAATAATCTGATAACATTAAAGAGATAAAAAGACCAAAACAGAAGCTGTAATTTGGACCTCAATCACGAAAATAGCAGGAAGCACAACATCCATCTGCTTTTTACTCAGCCACCAGATAACCAAACACACCTCAAAAGAATCCTCAAACCCAACAACCACAGCCTCCAGCTGTAAGAAGCCCAGCCAAAGAAGGAGATAAAATAAAGACTTGAAAGTTAGGCAAATAAGAAACAGGACAAAGCGAAACCAACAGCCAAAATGAAAACACCGAAACAATCTACCCAGACAACTTACCAACCAAAAACTAAGAATTAACATAAGGGACATTAGTTTTATCCAATCTTAAGAGACCCTTAACATAACTGGGTAAACAAAATATAGAGATGTCAGTCATAGTATCAAAATAACCACCCAACATAGCCAAAGCTTGAGCAAGCGAATTACCATTAGCCTCAATCATAAAAAAAGAACATTTTAAATTCTTTCTTAAGTTCCTAAAATCACGCCTAAGATAAAAGAGGGAAGAAAAACATATTTTATCTTCCCTAAAATCCAGAGACTTAAAATCAAAATGAGAGTCCACCTCAACTGCCACATTAAAACTATTAAGCTTATAACAAATATTTAAACCATAGAAGATAGCATAGGTAGTGGCAAAGTTCCTATCCGCAATATTAGCTGGACCCACAAAATCAAAAAAATAATTACCTTGATGATCCCTAAGCACGCCGGCATAAGTAACCAAAGAATCCCTCATGATACAATCCACATTCAACTTCAAAAAATTGGAGGGAGGCCGGGTCCAATGAATACTTCTAGGGATATCCTTCAAATAACCCATATCCAAATTAATGCCAAAATTCGAAGCAATATAAGAGCAATTCTTAAAACTTTTGAAAGAGAGTAAATTCGCCAAATAAAGGGACACAACTTTATCTGTTCATAGCAATACCATTAAAACAATAATTATTTCTCTCCAACCAAATGAACCAAAGTATATAATAAGGGATCACATTACGAATATGGCCTTTACTTGTAATAAACCATAAATTAGGAATAGAGTTAATAGAAGATCTACCACTAAAATAGCTCAAATGAAAAATATCCTCAAAATAGGACTGCACTTAGCAATCGGACTAGAAATGAAAGCATGATGCATATTGTCCACATGGTAGCAACATTGACATTTAGAGGGAAGAAAAAAAAAACTCTTCTTGACAAATTATCATCATTAGGGATAAACTTATAAAGAATTCTCCACAAAAAAGTGGGAATCGTATACGGAATACTTTTATGCCAAATTAAATGAAAAAACTTAGAAGAGTTATGCTTCGCTCTAAAAGAATGTCAAGCATCAGAAATGCTAAAAGAACCATCATTCAAGAGAGCACAAAGCTGAACATCATTAGTATTGCAATTGAGAGGAATCTTTAAAATACACTGGATCAAAACATCAGGCAAAACACTATAAAGTTTATCTAAATCCCAAACATTGCCAGAAAAAAATGATTAACATTCAACATCTCATTAGAGCAAGAATTAAGAATGGAATCAATCGATTGACCATCCAACCAACCATCTTGCCAAAAGAAGATATTACTCTTACCCAGACCCCAAACAATAAAAGGTTCCACAAGCCACTTAACAGAGCAAAGATGCTTCCAAACTATAGAGTTACCATTATTGAAAACACACAATGAGGGATGTTTCTCACCACAATACTTAGCAACCATAAATTTAGCCCAAAGAGACTCATGGTCAAGAAAATTGTACCATAATTTGAAAGAAAAAGCTGTGGCAAAATCAAATAGAGATTTACAGCCCAGACCCCCTTCTTTCAAAGTCCCACAACACTTAGACCAAGAGGACCAATGAATTTTAGAACTGCTACTCGTACCTTTCCAGAAGAATTTATTAATGATTCTATCAATCCTCTTACACACAATCTTAGTGGGAAAAAGAGTTTGAAAAGTATAAACAGGGATACAACAAAGAGCACTCTAATTAAGAGTAAGGTGACCCCTAAAGCTTAAAAAATTAGCCTCCCAAGAGGAGAGCCTATTAAAAATCATAGAATTTAAATCATCAAAATAAAAAGACTTTTTCCTCCCCTTATAAAGAGGAATACCCAAATACTTGAGAGGTAAAGTGCCAATGCTAAAACCAATGATATTTTTAATAGTCATAACACGAGCAGAAATAACTTTCTGAGCAATATTAAAGCAACACTTGTGTTTATTCAAAGCCAACCCACTAATTAACTCAAATTGGTTAAAAAAGTCCACAAGCTTATTGATTTTACTCAAAGAAGCATTAGTAAAAACTATGAAATCATCAGCAAAACATATATGCGAAAATTTTAAACCACCAAGAGTACGGAAATAAAGACCAAGGTATTTAGCAAACAGATCCTCAAGACCTCTAGAATGGCAATCTGTAGTAATAATAAAAAGAGCAGGGGAAATAGGATCCCCCTACCAAAGACAATGAGAAGCCTTAAAGAAACAAGGGCTCTTACCATTCACCATAATAGAAAAATAAGGGCTTTCAATGCATTTTTTAATAAGATTGATAAAATTCAAATCAAAGCCAAATAAGCTTAACATGTTATAAATGAAATCCCAATTGATATTATCATACGCTTTGGCAATATCCAACTTGAGAATTATATTATCACCTCTAACTTTAGCATCCAAATCCTGACAAAATTCTTAGGCCAACAAAATATTATCAGTAATAGCACGGCCTTTCATAAAACCCATTTGAAAAGGTAAAATAATTCTAGGCAGATGCACAGATAAATGATTCATCAAAAGTTTAGAAATAAGTTTATAAAAGAAAGAACATAAACTAATATGTCTAAAATCATTCCAAGAGCTAACTAAATTATTTTTGGGAATCAAAATAATAGAAGTAGCAGTAAAGAATTTAGGAATAGCCACACCATTAAAAAATTCAATAACAGTCGAAAAAATGTCCTCATAAATAATATGCCAACTCTTATGAAAGAACTTGGTGGTGAAACCATCTAGTCCAGCAACAGCATCACCATTCATCCCAAACATAGTTTTCTTAACCTCTTCAAGAGAGGGAGGAATCGTCAAACCATTATTATCATCACTCGAAATAAGCTTAGGAATAATATGAGGATTGATAATAGAAGAGGGAGTAAAATATTTATTGAGATGGTTTTTAAAATGGTTAACAGCCAGAGTAGCAATCTCATCAAAATCTTCAGTAACAGAACCATCCTCCCTAAGAATCTTGAAAGTAGTATTCATAGCATGTTTCTTCTTAACTAAATCATTAAAATATTTAGTATTGTTATCCCCGTCCACCAAATGTTTAAAAGTCGCTTTTGTTTCCAAAAAGTTTCCTCTTGCATTTACAAATTAAAAAGAGCATCCTTAGCTTCCTGAAGCAAAGAAACATTAGGATCAGAAGAACACAATTGAGCTTGCTTCTCCCAAAACTTCACCCTTTCTCCTCACGAAGAATGTTAGAAAAAAATTCTTAAAGATATGATGGTTCCACCAATTTAAAACTTGCTTCAGTCTTTTCAGTTTCAACCAAAGTCTATTCATACCACTAATAGAGCTATCCGGCATAAGAGGAGCTTGCCAATTAGTATTAACTACATCCAAAAAAGAATCATGAAGCAACAACATATTTTGAAATTTGAACTGAGAAGGAGAATTAATATGTCTAAAATTAATTTTAATCAAAAGAGGACAATGATTCGAGAGAGTCCTGCTCAAGTGATCCACATGAGTAGACTCAAAAGTATTAAGCCAATCATTATTAAATAAAACTCTATACAGTCTTTGTCATAAATGCCCACGATTCCACGTAAAATTGTTACCAATAAAGCCAATATCAATCAGATTACATTAATTCATAATCATCCCATTTAAATCATCCATGGACTGATAAATAAGGAGAGAGCCCCCTACACATTCAGCAGGGTTAGCTATAGTATTAAAATCATCTCCCACAATCCAAAGAAGATTACAGATATTATGAAACTGAAAATTTTGATCCCATAACAACTTTCTAGTATAATGAGAGGAAGCAGTGTACACAAACGAAGCAAAGCAATGAAAAGTAGAGCTTTCACAATGTAGGACTTGGGTAAAGTCCCCAATCACATCAATTTTAATAAAATCTTTCCAAAACACCCAAATTTTATTAGCTACATTATAAATAGCATGTTTGAAACCTAGAAATTTAGCATTACTAAGCAAGTTATCCATAGAAATAAGAGGCTCCAATAACACAAGGACAGCAATATTATGAATACGACATAAATTTTTTACTATAACTTTAGAAGACAAGAAACCCACCCCCCCTATATTATTCTTAGAAATACAGGGATTAGAAATTAAAGGTGATAAAGTGATTCTATCTGTTTTCATCTCCCCAACAGGGTTAGTAGGACTTTCCAGAAAATGCTCCACTGTTTGCTGAAGAAATTCAGCCACCTCATTAGTAACCATCAGACCAGCCTGGACACAAACAGGCTGGCCATTAACTAACTCATTGTTCAAATTTTGCCTCTCAGAAATCTCAGTCGTAGGATTAACGCTCATGCCCGAGACGGTATCCTCTTTTGGCTTAAATTTCTCCTTCTTCAAATTCGGGTGAAGCTTAAAACACTCAAATATGTTATGACCATGCATCCTACAATGATTACAAAAAATAGGCAAGTTTTCAAAATCAATTTTCTGAAAATACCCATTCAGTTCAAAACCTAACCAAATCTCAGAAGGGTGCTTTTTAGAAATATCAAGTTCAACAAGTACACGAGCTACAGATGGACGGGATATAGAAGCGATTGCCTGATCAGTTTGCAGAGGCCTACCAAAAAAAGAAGCCATACCAAAAAAAATTTGCGAGTTAAAAAAATGAAGCCTTAAATTGGAAAAAGAAACCCAATTCGAAGCAATAGGCGATTCTTCCCGGACATCGAAATCAGGCGTCCATTTAAGGAGACGCATTTGACAAGCCTGGATGTAGTAAGATCTCCTGGAGAAAATCCGGCTGTAATCTAAGTCATTACTTAGCTAAATGGCCACATGCCTCGGATCAAGCAAGCCAATGTGGAAGGAACCCGAAAGCTTCAGATTCACAAAAAATTTCCGAACGATATCAACGTTAGGACGTCTAAAAGAAAATTTTCCAACTAACGTGAGTGCAAAAGGTGCGGCAAGCATAGAAACAACAGAGTCATAAAACATAAGAGCGGGACAACCTTTAAATGAAGTTTGCACAAATTTAAGTTGAGGAGAACCAGAGGATGATCCTACAAGAACATCCTTAAACGAACGAGTCTTACCATTAGGAACCACAGCAGACGGTGGGGAAGATGACAACGGAGTCGTCATCTCCCAAATAGCAAAAAATGAAAAGAAAACCAACAAAGAAAACAAAATCAATGCAGAAGAAAACACAAGAGGAAGGAAAACCAGATCAACCAAAAAAATCCACTGGAAACCACACGAAAAGGCCCAGAACTAGGCCGCCGAGAGAAACCCTAGATCGCCCGAGAATCGCCCAAGGCACCATAGCAGAGTCGTGATTGCAAAATGGCTTCTTTATACACTAACAACTCTATGCAATTTTTTTTTTTTTAATTTCTTCTCATGCATTTTGCCCACATGCAATTTTACTAGAATATATGTGTTTTCCCTACATGTGTTGTCATGGGGTTAAGCAAGATTTGTGTATATGCAAATACCTTTAGTAGTTAGGAAAAAGATAATTAAACTTCTAAAGTTGGAGAATTTAGTAGGAACTTCAATTATATAAAGACAATAATTTTGTAAGAAAATCTGACTGTGAAATAAATACTTATACTATAAACTCCTAACAACAATGCTCAAGATAAATTCATGTGTCTAGTTCCTTTAGCTAAAAAAAATAAGAGGAAATGGCTCTCATAAAAATAATAATAAAAGATCGCGAAAGCTATAAAAGAAAAAAAAAGTGCTACAAATGGAATATCAGATTCATATTGCAAAAATTTATAATTAATAAAAAAGAATTTTTCCATATTTTTGTATGAGTAAAAACTTCTTATTTTAAATCAATAATTTAAATTTTCTAATTAATAAGTTTTTAAAAAAATTAACCAAATTAGGTTATTAGGTCAAGCTCGTTTAATTCGGATTTCTAGCAATTCAAGTTAATTATTTTGACGCATTCATTAAATGGTTTGAATTTGAATTAACTAGATTTGGATTGAGTCAATTTTAAATTTAATATGAACCCGACCTGTAAACCATTTTTAACATCCCTATCAGAAATTGCCTAAAATCATTATTTTCCACAAACTAATATTTCATTCCACCAAAAGAGAGAGGTTACAAATAAGACCAAATAAAACAAAGAGAAATAACAAGATAGGACTAGAATTGAGGAGACCTTGAAGATAAAGAAGGCCAAAAAGCCAGTCGGGCTTAGTATTGACACAAGCTTCCAACCACCAAGATGTCAGGCACAGACCATTCCAAGGAGGGCAAAAAGTAAATATCCATCAAAAAACCAACAAACAACCAACTTTTGAAATAAAGCCACCAAAAGACCAAGAAGATGCACCACCAATGATTGCCAACAAGCCACGTATCCAAGGTGGTGAACCAAGTCACATCATAGCAAAAAAAAAAAAGATAGCTTCAACTGTAAAGCCAACACCCAAAATCACAAACAACCAGAAGAGAGACAAACACATCCAGAAACATCCGAACGATCGCCAATCATAGTAAACATAGAACACCTAGTCAGCAGCCACCAAGCCAACCACCAAAACTAGCTTTTTTTTGGATTTTCTCTTTCTTTGTGTACCCACCTGAACGGTTGTATCTCGCATATTACCTTGCTATTCAAAAATTTCCTCTTCATCAACTTCAGAAGAAGAAGATAAAGAGCCTTCATGCCAACCAGTTTGCATCTTAACACTTTACCCCAATCTAATGTGCACATGGGCATACAAGGCTTTCATAGAAGGTAAAGCCATAGGAACATCAACAAGGTGTTAATAAACCCCCACTCCCATAGAGGGGATCAACACAACCAGATTAGTATGCATCACAGGAGAAGCATTAGAAGGATCCAACTCACTAGAATCAATGTTCACCACCCTCATATTAACATCACAAAGTTCTTTATCACCCACCAAAATTCCCTCAACATAATTATGCAAACAATTGGAAGATTCCCGAGCAACAACACCTCCACCAGAAGAAGGTAAGGGCAGAAAATCCTCCTCAGGAGGAACAGATTCTTTTCCAGGACCAGATAAGCAATTATTGGTAACCTTGATCGCATTATCACATATCATATTATCACCCAAAGACAAAGCCTCAATTGAGGGAGAAGAAATATCCCCAGCACAAACAGGGACACCCACAGGTAAAATATCATTCAACTGGGTGTCAACAACCACCATACCAATGAGATTCCCAGTTTCGTCGACAGATGAACCAAACTTCACCACATTAGCATTAACAACATTGCTAACATCAATAGCCACATCAGTGTTAACACTAGGAAGACTATCACCATTATCCAAAGTATTCAAAGCAACAATATTGTCCTCGTAGTTATTATTAGCATTAATAGGAAGAGAACTAGTAGGGGCAAGGAAAATGATTGAGGGGGTTGGCATTCACCTCTAGCATACCCAATATATTTACAGGACCCAAAAAGAGAGGAAAAACTTCCATTTCAACTTATTGAATATACCCAAATTTCGTAGGGCTTAACCAAACCTTTTCAAGATATTTTTTAGTTATATCCAGCTCAACCAAAATGTGACCGACAGAGGAAATCACCCAATATCATTAATGTAATAAAGAACTTGTATTAGGCTGAAACAGAGAAGAAAGGTAGCAGCATATGGAAGCCAATATATATGTTTTTGAAGATTGGGTTGATTGATTTTTTTTATTCTAAAAAATTATGTCAATTATGAAATTTGATTTAAATTTATTATTACTTAATTTTAATGGCTACTTAAATAATAGTAAGTAAAATAAATATGTGGTGTCTACTTGACTAAAGAAACTATTAAACAATCTTAATGAAAAGAAATTTATAGTGAATTTAAAATGTAAAATACAACTAATTTTGCTCTATTGGTTCTAAATGGCTATATCCTCTATTCAATGCTTTCTTTATTCATCTAAACAAATTTTTGAAGCTATTTTAAACAATTAAGTTTCCTACTGTGGCGTTAGAGAGAGAAGCTCCCCTACTGTGGCGTTTGATGGAGTTGAAGGAAGATCACGTATTGAGTTTCCTACTGTGGCGTTTGATGGAGTTGAAGGAAGATCACGTATTGAGTTTCCTACTGTGGCGTTAGAGAGAGAAGCTCCCCTAGGGTTTTTTCTCTTCGCGCCTTTCTTCCTTCCCGCCGCCTTGAGGAGGACTCCTCGACAGGATGTCCTCCTCCGCCACCGCCTTCCCCCCTCTCTCAAACTCCGCCCCCCTTTCTCCACTTCCACTTTCTAAGGATCTGCTTCACTGGAAGCTGCTCCTATCCTCCCAGACTCCTGTTTCGCAAGATTTCTCCAACTCCCTTGCTCATCATCCCACAAAAAATTTCACCGCCCATTTCACTAAAGCTCAGTTCGATGCCGGTGCTCCTGATTGGTCTTTATCTTTGGTTGGATATTCCATTGGCAAAAGACCTTTTTACGAAGCTTTGCTCTCGGTCATCAAAAAGTCATGGAAGCTCAAAGGTGAGCTCTCTCTCCTCACCCTGGACGACGGTTTCTTTCTGCTGAAGTTTTCTTCCCCCGAAGACTATGACATGGCGTGGACCGGTGGTCCGTGGTTCTTTTTCGGGAAACCTTTCATCCTGCTGAAATGGTCACCGGATTTCGTCCCCAAACGCGAAGAGTTTGCCTCCATCCCGCTCTGGATAAAGATAAAAAACCTTCCTTTGTCTTGCTGGACACCTGAAGGTATATCCAAAATTGCGAGCTGCGTGGGAGTTCCGCTGGCGGTTGATGCTCTCACGGCAGCAAAAACCAGGCTTACCTTTGCCCGTGTCTGTGTTCAGGTTTCATGCTCTGACCCTTTACCGGATGAGATTTTCTTTTCTGTTGATGGAAAGATCTCCCCTTTGGCGGTTATCTATGACTGGAAGCCATCCCCCTGCTCTTTCTGTAGCTCCATTTACCACAGCTCTTCCCATTGTCCAAAAAATCCTAACCCTCCTCCTTCCGAGCCTTTTACTCAGACCTTCAGGGGTAGAAGCTCTAGCCGAAGACCCAAAAAAAGCCAGCCACCTCCCATCCCTCCTCCCAAAAACCCACTCTCTACCCCCTTGGCTGCTGCTTCCTCAGCTCCTCCCAAACCAACTGATCCTCCTCCTCCCATCTCCTCATGCCTCCCTATCCCTAATCTCAATTCCCCCCCATCCGAAGGTGGCACTTCTGACATCCCATCCTCTTCTTCTATTCCTCCTCCTCTCAGCACCCCTAAACAGAGCTCCCTTCCTATTACCAATCAATTTGACATCCTGGCTGACCATCAGGACATTCCCTCTTCCTCCTCTGATCAGCCTTTGCACCCCCCTTCTGATCTGGTTCCCCCTCTCAGCCAGAATCCAAATTTACCCCCTGACAAGAATCAGCCTCTGGGAAACTCCTCTATCAACCTCCTAAACAATTTACACAACTTCCCTTCCACCTCCACTGGAAAAAGCCCAGCCCAAAGCTCCAGTTTTAGTAACTCAACTGCCCAAGAGACCAACAGCCCTATGAGCACTAGAAGCAAACAGGGGAAGAAAGGTGGTAACTCAAAAAACAAGCGTAAATGACCCTGCCGCGTATAGCTTCTTGGAACATCAGAGGATTTAATCATCCCTCTAAAGTTTTGTCCTGCAAGTCTTTGGTTAATAAGTTTAATTTAGATATGCTCTTTATTTTGGAAGCAAAAGTCTCTGCCCTCTCAGTCACTGACGACTGGTTTTTGCGTTCTCATATGGTTTTCCCGGTTGAGGGCTCTCATCACAATTTTGACCACTCCGTTTCGGGTCGGATCTGGATCAAGTGGAATGCTCAGAAGGTTTCCTTTAAACCCCTCTTTACCTCCAATCAGATTATTCATGGTGTTGTTCTGGTTGGTAATTTTGAGGTGTGTTGCATTTCTGTTATTTATGCTTCTAATAACTTGTTCGAGAGGCAACATTTGTGGACTTTGATTGTTAACCTGGCAAGTCATACCACCCTTCCCTGGGCTATTCTTGGTGATTTCAACTGCTGCAGATATTCTAGTGAAAAAGCGGGAGGTATTCCCATTCCTCATAGTAAACTGGGTGAATTGAATACTCTTGCTTTCAATGCGGGGGTCTCTGACCTTTCCTCCATGGGCCATTTTTACACCTGGTATAATCAACGATTAGATAATCCTATTCATATCAAGCTGGATCGCATCCTCATCAATGATGCTTGGCTCACCTCTTTCCCAAACTCCCATTACATTGTTAGTAACCCAGATGTCTCTGACCACTCCCCCCTTGTTCTTCATCTGGACACACCTGCTAACATGAAACACCGTTTTATGTTTAAGAATTTTTGGTGCTCTCTCCCTGCTTTCTGGAAAGAAGTCCTGGAGGTTTTTTCCTTGCCGGTTTCTGGTAGCCCTATTTGTGATCATCTACATAAGCTAAAAGAGCTCAAATGCCGCCTAAAAAACTGCCACTGGAACTCGTCTAACTCCCTGGCTGAGCAGATTGAGAGTCTCTCTTCTGCCCAGGCTGAAGTTCTTCAAAAGCTTCACAACGATCCTCTGAATGATATGCTTAATCATCACCTCTCCTCTATTAACGCTCAACTCTCTGCTACTAAAAACAAATTGATTGATTGGATGTCCCAAAGAAGTAAAGCTAGATGGCTGCAAGCTGGGGAGGATGATCTGAAATTTCTGTATGCCAACATCAATGTTAGACATAACTCTAATCAGATTAGAGGGATTTTGGTTGATGGTTTTCTGCACACTACCTCTGATCACATTGCGGCGGCTTTTGTTAATCATTTTCAGGAGATTTTTAATGGACCGCATCCTCTTTCCAATAGTGATTTACCATTAGGGAGCTCTCTCTCTAATGAACAACACGATTTACTGATTGCCCCTTTTACTATGGATGATATTAAAGAGGTTATTTTTTCTTCTCCTAAGAATGCTGCTCCTGGTCCTGACGGTTATACATTCGAATTCTACAGAGCTTCTTGGAACACTTTTGGTAAACATATTTGCAAAGCTATTCAGTCTTTCTTCCACACTTCCTTTCTTCCTAGACATGCTAAGAATACTGTTGTTGCCCTCATTCCCAAGAGTCCTCATGCTTCTTCTGTTAATGACTACCGGCCTATTTCTCTCTGTAACACCTTCTACAAAATCATTGCCAAACTTTTAGCCAACAGGATGAAAATGGTCATGCCTTCTATTATACATCCTGCCCAAACTGGCTTTATTAAAAACAGAATCATCACTGATAACATTATTTTGGCCTCGGAAATTCTTAGCACCTTCAACAAATCTGCAAAAAACCAGGTCTTTTGCGCAAAATTTGATATTCATAAGGCCTTCGACACTGTTTCAAGAGAGTTTATTCTCAGACGTATGCAAGCTAAAGGCTTTCCTCCTATTTTTGTTTCCTGGATTAAGGCTTGTATAACTGATATTCATTTTTCTATTGCTATTAACGGCTCTCTTGAAGGTTTTTTTGGCTCAGCTAACGGTCTTAGGCAGGGATGCCCCCTGTCTCCTTACCTGTTCACTCTTGCTATGGACGGTCTCTCCTCCTGTTTTGAAGATGCTAAAGCTAATGGGAACTTTGTTGGTATCAATGTGGACAACTTCAACATCACCCACCTTTTGTATGCGGATGACTTACTGGTTTTCTCTAAAGCTGATTTACAGGAGGCGGCTAATCTCTCAAAAATTCTGAATATTTTTGGAAATTCCTCTGGGCTGAAAGTTAATCCCCTAAAAAGTTCTATTCTCTTTTCCAAAATTTGCCCTTTGGCTGAAGATATCTGTGAGCTTCTCAACATCAATTCTACTTCCACACCTATTAAGTATCTTGGGCTTCCTATCTTTCTCAAAAAGCTTACTTTTGCTGATTTTAACCCTCTTATTAAAAAAGTCACCTCTGCTTTAGATGGTTGGAGGGCCAAAACACTTTCTTTTGGGGGTAGAACTCAATTCCTTAAATACACCATCTTTTACACTATTGCCTATTGGATTAGGGGTAGTATTATGCCTAAGAGGTGTTTTCAGGTATTAAACAAAATCTGTGCTAGATTTCTTTTCTCTCGAGACACTGCTGTTAAGAAACTCAGGCTGATTGCCTGGAAGGATACTTGTATTCCTAAGACTAGAGGTGGTCTTGGTATCCCATCTATGGATTCTCTTTCTTACAGCTCCAACTGCTCTACTATTTTGAGATTTCTGAATGAGGAGAACAATCTTTTGTTTAACTGCTGGCGTGAACGTTACTGCTCTCTTTGGTTACCCTCTAAGAATTCTTCCTCTCTTTTCTGGAAGAAGCTTTGTTTAACTGCCCAATCCTCTAAGCATTGCTGGCAGTTCAGGATCCTTTTCAACTGTCATCTCTCCTTTTTGTGGGATCCCTGGTGTTTTGGGAAATCGATTATGGATTTTGTGAATCAAAATGTTGATTCTTCTTGGCTGGATCAGTTGTCGAAAGTTCCTGTCTCTCAATTTTTGACTAATGGCACCTGGAATTGTTCATCTAACTGGCCGTCTTACATTGTTAATCAAATACTTTTGGTACCCATATGGAATTTTGGTAGAACCTGTTTATGGAACTCTGCTGATAATTGCTCCAATATGCTGTTCAGGAAAGAATTTTTTAAAGGGTATCCGGTGGTTAACTGGCATCGTTTTATTTGGCACAAACGTAACGCTATTCGCTTCTCCTCTTTTGGTTGGATGGCTGTGAGAAATGGACTCAAAACTGCTGATAATTTGTTGAAAATAGGCATTAATGTTAACCCGAGCTGCTCCTTCTGTTTGGATTTTACAGAAAGCCACAGTCACCTTTTCTTTGAATGCGATTTCTCTTTTAGCATCTTGAATTCTATAATTCCTCATTCCCAAACTCTGCTGCTTCGTCCTAACCTGTTTCAGGTCTTTGATCTTATTGAGGAAATTGCTGATAATGCTGTTAGTTTAAACTTTTATTCTATGCTTATTAACATTGCAATTTATTACATCTGGAGGGCGCGCAATGACAGAATTTTTGGAAACATTATTGAATGCCACACCACTGTTTTCAAAAAAATTAAAAAGGCTGCTCTGGCGAAGCTGGATAATTGGGCTAAAAGACATCTTGTTCTTCACCTTCTGGATTAGCTATATTTCGCTGGCGTTCAAGCAGATTGTCTCTGTTTGGTCTATTACTGTGAATACTTCTGGTTGGCACATTTGGAATCTAAGCTGCTTCGTTTTGCATCTTCAGACAATTTTGCAGGACAATGATGAGTGCTGTACTCCTGCCTCTCGGACGGCCTTTCCGGCAACCAGAGGCAACTATTCTGACCATCTAATCGTTCCGGGCCCTTTCGAGTACTACTACAGCTATAACCTGAGTCCTGATCAATTTTGTATACCACAATTTTGTTTTTTTGGTTATTCCCGGGTGGTATAGGTTTTTTTACTGTTTGTTTATTTGGTTTCCGTTCTCCCAGCTCTGTTTTTTTCAGCTGGTTGTTAGTTTGTAATTGTTATTCTTCTTCTTAATAGATGGGCTTTGGCCCCAAAATTTCCCAAAAAAAAAAAAAAAAAAAACAATTAAATTAGTTTCTAATGGCACAAGCAGAGAGAGAAAGTTAAAGGTATAGTCACATTCAAAGACCAAATGAGAGTCATTCTGAGATAAACAATGACAAAAATTACATGTAAGCAGCACATGAATGTCACAAAGAAGCAGCTTATCAACTATTTTAGGCCCCCAATCACAACCAACAAAAAAAAAAGCAGATAGAATCTTAAAGTAGTAAGCCTATGCTAGAAAAAATTTAAATTAGGAGACACATTGCACCTGAACCACTTTCAAAGTCAGTGTTTATTTTAACCTGTTCTGACCTAATTTGAAAATGGTAAATGCATAAATTTTTGTATTTTAAACCCTTTTGGTATGTGTTTGAAAGTGTTTTGTATATTGAAAAAGATTTTTATATTCTTAGGTGGATTTGAGGAGTTTGAATGCATGCATGTTTTTAAAATTTTGAAATTTTCCCTTAAACGACGTGGTGAAATAAAATTTTATATTTAATTTAGTGCTCCAACGCATTACCTAGGTGGCAGCACGGTGAATCCTATAGGGTGGCATCATGACCAGCACTTTGGGGGCGTTGCGATTCTAGAGAAAATTTTAATATTTAAAATATTCAACTCAACTATTCCATTCATTTTAACACTTAGGGCTACTAAATGAGTGAGTTTTTATAGAGAGAAACTTCGAGTTGAGCCGATTTAGTTCATTTTTAATCATCAACCTAATTTAGAAGTTGTTCGGATCGAAGTAGGTAACACTAAGTCTATCTTAATTTTTAAAAAAAATGGAGTTTTTATAATTTTATGATTAAAATTATATTTTGATTGCCGAAAAAAATGTGAATATTTTTTTTCGAATCAACACTTTCAGCCGTTCATAACAAACTCAGTTGAGCGAAATATGAATTTTTGTCAAATCCATCTAAAGTTTTTTCCTGCATAGGACGACTGGACGAGGATCAATGGAAGAGGAGGATGTAGGTTTACTCATTTCAGTAGAAATCAGAATCCTTGAATGATTGATATTAAAATACAGTTTTTTTTTTTAATGATGTTAAAATGTTATCAAAAAGAAATTTCAAAAGTGCACTTCAGTTCCTGCTAAGTAATCGAAAAGAAACAGAGAACATAAAGACATCGAAGAACTGCAATACCTTTTTTCAATCCAATTGTGAGAAGAGCAGAAGGTATTTTAAAAAGAAAAAAATGAAATTATTTTTACACGCTAGAGCAATTATTCAGATCATAACTAGGCTCTCTAACATCCGCATAGTAGTAGATTGGCCATAATAGTATGAAGAAATCAATGGCAGAGTAGGGTTCTTGACAGTTTCTTCCACCTTCGTCACCTTCGTCTCCTACTTTTTCTCGTCGATTGCCGTTAACGTCACCAGTTGAACATTCCCCATCTTCTTTCTCAGCAGCATCGTCAGCGCCACAGAATCAATCCCTTCTCCAACCACAGTCAACTTGTCCCCATCATGTGACGCCGAAACCACACCTGCTCACAAAAACCAATCCATCAATAAATTAATACACAGACAAACTTTTCTTAATACAATTTCAATGAATACTTCTTTGATATAAAGTAAAATTTATTTTGTTCATTTAAACAGCAGAAAAACAGAGCTCAAAGAAGTTGAAGGGTTCAAATGTGAGAGGAATTAATGAAATTAGTTCGCGAATTACCAAGTAATCCGACGGCACACTTCATGGCTTTGGCTCGCCTCTTGGCATCTTCCATGGAGAGCTTCAGCACCACCTTTTTCTGCAGATTAATTCAGCAGAAATGGAGGAGCCTATTAGTTGCTTGGAAATCTGCTTAACTAAATTAAGCTAGTTCTTGATTGCAGTTTTTCATAACAACTGAGCACAGTACTTACCTTGGCCATGGATAATAATGTGCTCGCTTTGGTTTTTCTGCACACTGAGGAAGCTCGAAGCAAAGTGTTTGATTTCTTGCCGAAGCACGAAAGTGAGAGAAGGAAAAGGGAAAGGATCTGGTGATGAAAGCCGAGCCGGCTATAGTTAGATGACAGAATGTGTTATAATAAGCTGTGCGTTAGAGTTCCTTCGGAGCTCGGAAGAGAGAACTAAAAATAGGAAGGCGAAGGAGTAGGAAAAGAGGATCAAAGAGCGAAGATTCGGCGAAGAAATATTTCTCTGTTTGAACGAGTTGATGAGGGCCGACGCGGTTTGATCCGACGCCAAAGACTTGAGAAACTAGTAAGTAAACGCTGGCAAGTACTATTGCTGACAATTATTATTGCGAACGGCCTCTTGTTCTCGTACATGGAACTTTTATTTGCCCCGGTGGTGAACGTACCTAAAGCTACATTCGGCCAGCACTAAGATCTCAGGCACAAAACGAGAAATACCGAGCAAATATCGAGCAATACCAATAATAATGAGAAATATCATTATGTGAAGACAAAATATCGAGCAATACCGAGTAATATAAAAAAATACCGAGTTTTTTATGTATTTTTTTTGGTAATTCTCGGTATTGCTCGGTATTGGTCTTCCCAGAGTGATATTCCTCGTTATTATCAAGCAATACCTATCAATACCGACCAAATACCGAGCAAAAATCGAGTTACAATCCTCTGACCGAACGTAGATCTACGCATGGTCAGAGGATGCGTAATAAAAGTTCTCGTACATGATTGCCTCTACCAGTGAGTAAATAAACTTTTTTGATTTTTAATTAAAATAAAACAATTCTATATTTAATATACCAGCCAACTTTTATGTTATATCAATAATAATAATAATAATCTTATATCTACATTACTATATAAAAGTGGCTTGGGATTTCACTCATTATTAGAGACACAATCCATGTAATTAGATAATAAACCCTGTTTTAGTCTTTAGCCAATAACAGACGGACATCTGTCCGTTCTCAGCTATCATATTCTATTTAAACCAAACACTGTAATGTTCTCAAAGGTAATCAAATCCAATTCTCTTATTTCCTGCGTCTTCAACCTCACGCCTCTGTTCTTGGCATTCTTCATGGTATCAGAAGAAGGTCGTTCCCACGGACAATCCATGGCCACCGATGCTTCGCCGGCGACGTCCTCCAGCCCGTCTT
Source organism: Dendrobium nobile (assembly GCA_022539455.1). Taxonomy (NCBI): domain Eukaryota; kingdom Viridiplantae; phylum Streptophyta; class Magnoliopsida; order Asparagales; family Orchidaceae; genus Dendrobium; species Dendrobium nobile. The sequence goes on along the minus strand of CM039736.1, from coordinate 68,047,088 downwards.
CCAATCACGACGATCCGGCTGACCAGCTTTTCCTATATCCTTCTCTCAAATTCATTCTTGCTAATCTAAAATCCCTCGTTCCGCATCACCTCTCCTCCGACAACTAACCTGTCTAGCGCAACCAGATCTTCAAGAATTTTAAAGCTAACTGCCTCTTCTCGAATCCAAATCCAGCAAATGGCTCATCACCGACCAGAACCTTGTCGCCGCCCTCTGCTCCACTATATCGGCTCCGGTCATTCCATTCGTCATGCATCTTGAAACAACCTCTGAGATCTGGGCGGCTCTACAAACTCGCTTTCAGTCGTCCAATCGGTCCAAGGTAATCCAGCTCAAAAATGAGCTTCACAACATTACAATGCGGAATCTCTCCATGCAGGAATATCTTATAGAAGTCAAGAAACTAGTTGATCAAGTCATCTCCGCCGGATCTACATTAGATACCGAAGATATTATCATTTACATTCTCAACGGACTCCCTTTGGCCTACCAGTCCTTCAAGACGTCTGTCCGGCATATGCAAACCCCGCTGTCCCTCGATAGCTTCTATGCAATGCTCATGACTGAAGAAATACACCTCCGTGCCGACTCTCAGCGATACTCTTCCAATCCTGACACTAGCACTGCTCTTTATATGACGCGAGGCAAAGGCCGTCGCGGCTGCAGTCGTCCTCCAACGAACTCTAGCTCCACAACCTCGCGGCCTTCATCCTCCAAACCGTCCATCCAATGCCAGATTTGTACCAAGAAGGGTCACTCGGCAGACTTATGCTGGAACCGGCATAATCCTAATTACGTCACGCCTTCTCAAACGATCACCGGCAACAACGGCCAAGCGCTTCTCACCCCATCGGAGCCCAACTACAACGACTGGTATCTTGACTCGGGTGCCTCCTCGCACATGACGCACAACTCGGACAATCTCAGCAACGCATCCTACTATCGCGGCTCTGAACAAATAACTGTAGGGGACGGGAGGTCTATTCCGATTGCTCATTCAGGCACCGGAATTCTTCCGACCCCGGATCGTACGTTATCTCTTTCACATCTTCTCCACATACCGTCTATCTCCTACAATTTAATTTCAATTTCTAATTTAGTTCGCGATAACAACATTTCCATCACATTCGATCCTAATGGCTTTACTTGTAAGGATTTGCAGACTCAATGAATTCTGCTCCAAGGTCCATGTAAAGATGGCCTCTACCCCATCGCAATCAAAAATCAAGACACCGCAAGAAAGGGGCTCTCTGCTGAACGAACGTCGACACCAAACTGGCACGAAAGGCTTGGTCATCCTCATCCCAGCATTCTCGCCTCAATTTCTAGAGCAAATCCGAAGCTCCATATTACTACAAAACATTTTGATTGTACTTCTTGTCTTTCTTGTAAAAGCCATAAACTCGTATTCTCCAATTCTGTAAACCGCAAACGTTTTCCATTAGCTCTTTTACACTCTGACGTCCGGGGACCCTCTCCGGTTCCCTCGAATCAGGGATTTCTCTACTACCTCTTAATTGTTGATGATTTTTCAAGATATAGTTGGATATTTCCTGTTTCACATAAATCCGATATACCTAAACTCTTCATTAATTTTATTAAGTTTATTCAGAAGAACACCAACAGGAACATTCAAACCGTGCGCACCGACGGCGGCCGAGAATTCGTCAACCTGCACTTTGATTCATTCTTACAAGATCAAGGCATATAGCACCAATTATCTTGCCCATACACTCCCGAACAGAACGGTATCGCCGAACGTAAGCACCGCCACATCGTCGAAACTATGCGAACCATTCTACACACCGCTGCAATGCCACCCTCCTACTGGCCCGACGCCGCAACTGCTGCCGTCTACCTCATCAACCGAATGCCCACTCCGACCACAAATAACTCCTCTCCTCTTAAATTGATGTTCAATATCGACCCAGATTACTCTCATCTACGCAACTTTGGATGTGAATGTTTTCCTTTACTTCCACCCCACCTACATAACAAACTTCAACCATCATCCACCTCTTGCGTCTTCCTTGGATATGCAGAAAATCATAAGGGTTACAAGTGCCTCAACCAGACCACTAACAGAATCATTGTCTCACGTCATGTTCGTTTCATCGAGACGTCATTTCCTTTCAGGCAATCACTGCAATCATCTCTGCAATCTGTTCCCAAGCTTCCCGCATCAATGCTAATTCTGGCTTCCACCTTACACACTATAGATAGCCGATCAAAGCTCCATAATTACAACCTACCTAAACCATCCGACTTAAATCCTCAACCCATCCTCTCATCTCCAGCCGAGTCTGATACCGCCACTGTAACTACCCCTTCGATGAGACCAATCATCCGTCATCCTATGGTCACTCGGGCTCAAACAGGTAATCTAAAACCAACTTGCAAACTCAATCTACTTCACTACGACTCTGCCTCCAACGATCCAACTAGCTACCACGAAGCCAACAAATCGTTCGAATGGCGCAAAGCCATGGCGGCAGAATTTTACGCCTTACAAAAGCAAGGCACATGGCAATTGGTTCCTCCTCCGTCTGATGCTCAGATTCTCGGATGCAAATGGACTTTCCGTCGCAAATATCATTCAGACGGTTCCATAGCTCGGTTTAAAGCTCGTCTAGTGGCACTCGACAACCAACAAGAATGGGGACTCGACTATATCGAGACCTTCAGTCCTGTCGCAAAACTGCCTACAATCCGTGTTCTGTTTACCGTGGCACTACATCATAACTGGAAGATCCAACAGTTGGACGTCGACAATGCTTTCCTCCACGGCCAACTCAATGACACGATCTATATGCGACAGCCGAAAGGCTTCGAAGATTCGCTTCATCCAAACCACGTCTGTCTCCTCCGCAAAGCCATCTACGGACTCCGACAGGCACCTCGACAATGGTATACGACGTTCTCATCCTACCTACTTCAACTCGGCTTCCAGCCCAGCAAATCCGATCCATCCCTGCTAACTTTCTGCAAGGGACATACACAAATATATCTTCTCGTTTACGTGGACGACATCCTTATTACCGGTAACGACGACTCTGCTATCTCCATATTTCTCGACAAGCTCAATGCCACATTCTCTCTCAAACACCTCGGCTCCGCCAATCATTTCCTCGGCATCCAAATACAGCATCTAACAGATAAGCATTTCATCTCTCAACATGCCTACGCACTCTCTATTATTAAACAAGCTAATCTTCTACAATGCAATTCAACAACCAATCCTTCATGCACCAAGACGCCAACTGATCTTCCTACATACACCGAACTGGGCGATCCGTCCCTATACAGAAGACTTACGGGCGCACTCCAATACCTTACAATTACTCGTCCGGACATCGCCTACGCCGTCAACAATCTCTCTCAGCATATGCACGATCCCCAGCCACTCCACATACATCTTCTCAAACGTCTACTTCGCTACATTAAAGGCTCCATCAATCTCGGTTTACCAATCACCAAATCAGACCTTCGACTTCAAACCTACTCGGACGTCGATTGGGCCAGCGATCCTATCACCCGCAAATCCACAACCGGTTACTGCACCTTTCTCGGTTGCACGCTCGTCTCCTGGGCGGTAAAGAAGCAGACAACCGTATCTCGGTCATCCACGGAATCCAAATACCGGGCGCTCGCCGCTGCCACCGCAGATACCATCTGGCTCAAGCGACTGCTTCACGACTTTCACATCAACCATGAACAACCCATCGATCTATACTGTGACAATACCTCTGCCATAGCCCTCGCCAACAACCCCGTCTTCCACGTAAGAACGAAACACATCGAGATCGATCACAGGTTCGTGCGTGAAAATATCGGCAGCAATCACATTCGGCTTCTTCCAATCAAAACCATTGATCAAATTGCTGATCTTCTCACCAAACCACTATCTACGGCACGATTTCGTCTGCTACGGGACAAACTCACAGTCTCAGCCAACCCGTGTGTTTGTGGGGGGCTATTAGAGACACAATCCATGTAATTAGATAATAAACCCTGTTTTAGTCTTTAGCCAATAACAGACGGACATCTGTCCGTTCTCAGCTATCATATTCTATTTAAACCAAACACTGTAATGTTCTCAAAGGTAATCAAATCCAATTCTCTTATTTCCCGCGTCTTCAACCTCACGCCTCTGTTCTTGGCATTCTTCACTCATAACAAATTTTGATCGTTCATCTATAAATTTTAAATTAATCTACAACGTTCATATATGACTCTTTAAATTCTATTATTTATCACTTTAGATAAAATATTTATTGATATTTGATTACATTCTTCCTTCGAAAATCTATACCATTTCTACAAATGGGCTTGAATTAGTTTTGAATTTTCTGAACGTTTTAACGTCTTACCTATATGTCCGTTCAGCTTATTAATTTATTAATTCTTATTTAATTATTTTACTGAATAAATAAGGAGTTATTAATTCTTCTAAGGATTAATAAATTATTTTCCCTTAGTGCCGTCCGTTAACTTATTTAAATTATTAATTCTTCTGAATGTTTTATTAATTCATGTATTAATGTTTCGTGCAATTCTAAACCTATCCGCCTTCGTCGTCTCTTCGACTTCATGCCGTCATCCCTATATATCGCCTTCGCCTCTTCGTCTTTTCGCCGTCGTCCCTAATCTTCAGATTGCCCTAGCTGACTCCACTTGCCGTCATGTAAGTTTCTCTCCAAAATGGATGTTTCGGCCTCTTATAAATTATAATTCTTTAATGTTTGTTCTTCCCGGCAATCAATCACCCGCATTTTTATTTCGGTGTTTCAACTTCTTAAACGTTTCAGTATCCTATATCCAATTAATTCGGTCTTTTGAAAATCCTCAATGTCTAGCTACTTCGGCTCACCGTCATCTCCTCTGGTTGGTTTATTGGCTTGAATTTCTTTAACGTTAGTTTTTCCCGGCATTTATTCACCCGCATTTTTATTTCGGTGTTTTCAACTTCTTAATCGTTTGAGGATCCTATCTCCAATTAATTCGGTCTTTTAAAATTCCTCAATCTCTAGCTGCTTCCGCTCGTGGTCATCTCCTCTGATAGGTTTATTGGCCTAAATTTCTTTAAAGTTAGTTTTTCCCGGCATTTACTCACCCGCATTTTTATTTCGCTGTTTTCAACTTCTTAAGCGTTTGAGGATCCTTTCTCCAATTAATTCGGTCTCCTGGAATTCTTCAACGTTTTTTCACTATTTGGATGTATGAAGATGAATTCAATGATTGAAACGTTTCAACCTCTGACGGTTCAATTCCGTGTGATGACTGTCGCATGTTCTCTTTCTCCCTTATATATATAATTGGCAAAATTATTCTCACATGTTTTTCTTTTAGCGTTTTCGTGATTAGGATTTTGTTTCTGGATCTCTACTCTTTTTGCTTCAGAGAATCTCTATTATTTTGACTTCAAATTTAGGTAATTAATTTTCCGAAGGAAATCGTTTATTAAGTTTGTCTTTTTAATTATTAATTTTATGCTATGTGCTTAAGCTTTATGCTCTGGCTTTTATGTTCATGTCTTCAATTGGTCCTTGACCTAGGAAAAGTTTTAGGTCTTCTTGTTAGTTTACAGCATTAAATGGTTGTCAATATTTGGTGTTTCCTAAGAGACTGCCTTATAATGTCCTACTTTATTTTTATAAGATGAAGGCACAAAAAGATGTAGCAGCATATTGTTGGATATTTGTTTCAAATTTATGTCACAGTTTTTAGTTCTCAAGCCTTGAAAAATTCAGAATTAACCTGCCTATTTTAATAGAAAAATATTTCAACATCCTTTTTAACTTTGGACATTGAGATGTGAATCAGAAATCTATTATGCTCTTAGCTTCTCAATAGCCTTACAGAATATCCATTATTATTATAATTCATATTACCGCTTATACAAAACTATGTCATTTGAGTCATTAAATATTTTTCTGAAGTTCTTTTTTTTTTTTAAATCATTGATTCAACTTGAAACACTTTTGTGATTTCGATCAAAATTTGAGTTCTACGAATTGGACAGAACATAAGCCACTTGTTTGCTCATAATATATCAAATCAAAAAAAATTTCTCCTTCTCCCACTCTAACTTTTTTCTCACTTTTTTGTAATATAATTTTTACTTGATTTATTCTTAACTTTTGTGCTTGAATATCTCATTCATCATCACATTGGCCTTATCACAACTATTAAGGATCATCTTTATGTATTCTTATCTCCCTTTAATTCATATTCAATTTTGTACAACAACACAACGCAACAACATTGAGTTTTACATATTGAGTTTTGTTGTTGTTTTTGTTGTCATATTGAGTAACTTAGCTATTAACGACCCATTAATTGCTTAATATTTGGATCTATATTACCTGTTAAACAAAGTTTCATACATAAGTTACTACTTTTGGGTGTTAAATGCTTTAACAATATATTTCATTGATAAAATCACTACAATGTTGATATGTCATGCTTTATTAGTTCTCACATTTGTATTTGTGCTTCATATGACCCAAGGATATCAGTTCGCATTGACAAGACAAATGAATATTCTTTATTTTTGTTCACATTAGTTAGTTTTGGAGTTGAGCAATAAAAAAAAAAATTCTAACATTCAAACAATTGAAAAATAAAAAATAAAAAGCCCAAATTGAGTAGAGCTAGATGACATGTTATGAAGACGCTTGTGAATGGACAACCAAATTCTTTATGCAATAAACCATTGACCTGCTTACATGGTGTATACATAACATTAGTCCAGATCAAATTTGAATATGAAAGCTTCAGTTTGTCGAGCACAAATTACAATAAGCCTTCTACCACATTTTTTGAATAAAAAAAAATTTTGGCAAAAAAAAAAAAACTTCTTATTCTTTAACTTAATAGGCTTAATTGCTTATTTGAACTTGGGACATGTTTGATTGGGGGCTTCAGATGGCAAATTAAGTGTTAAGTAGAGTTGAATAATTTAGCTGATGAAAAAAATAAATTAATGCAAGTTGACATTAAACTAATAAAAGTATTTAATTATGGTTTAGCTTTAGCTCATTTTTCAAATTAAGCATGGTGTTTTAATATTATGTAAACATAAGTTGATTTGTGATTAAGGAACCTCGAATAATACTATATAAACAAACCTTAATTGATAAACTTTCAGCAATCTTCAGTGCTTGCTCCTTCGTTGTGGGAGATAAGACCAAATTTATAGCCTTGGTTAACTTATCTGCAGCTTT